>CALSBV010012135.1:383097-402952 GCA_943590825.1 Bovichtus diacanthus
GTAGGTGCTGTTGTAATGGTGGTGGTAGTAGGTGCTGTTGTGGTGGTGGTGGTAGAAGGTGCTGTTGTGGTAGTAGGTGCTGTTGTGGTAGTAGTTGTAGAAGGTGCTGTTGTGGTGGTAGCTGTTGTGATGGTAGTTGTAGTAGGTGCTGTTGTGATGGTGGTGGTAGTTGTTGTAGTTACTGTTGTGGGGTGTGTGGTGGCTGTTGCAGTCTTAGCTTCTATTACTTTGTCAACTAAAGAAACACAATAAGTAATTACTACATATGTAGAATGCCGCTTTCAGACACAACATTTACATCACTGAGGAGGAACATTTGGAATTATATGTCCAAAATTAGATCTTACGTGTTGTATAGTCCAGATTAAGTTGGAGAGTTTTGGGTTCGACCTTGTTGAAATTGGCAATAAAGTATGAATGGACAATGTAATGATTGATGGAGATGGTATTGAAGACCACAATTGCATTTGCGATCACTGATCTTCCAGAGCTGTGAAAGAAAGTATTATTAAAGGCACAGTAGTAGAAGTTATACACAGCTATATTCATCATTTGTGATATTGTGAATAATGAATCATTTCAAATCTTTTAACAAAATAACTAAATCTACTTGCATTTTACATGCATATTTAGTAGTTCTTCTAAAAAATACTGAAATACTAAATACTGCTGCATAGAATACTGGAATATTTCAGCAACATTTCCAACCGTCTGTTCCACTTGTGGTTTGGCTAGGAAGTGGAGGCACTATCACCTGGCACAGCGTAAACAACCAAATGCAGTTCCTCTGATGATTGATACCTGAAAGTCATTTCCTCAACTCCTTCATAGAAGGCATTTGTTGGACATGTATTTTTGTCAGAGCAGCCATAGATACTTCTTAACTGCAAAAGAAAAGAAAACAAATATTACCACACCAATAATACTCACTTCACAGAATCAAACCCTGACTTTGTGAGAGCACTCATAGATCTCCCAGATCACACATTTCCCCTCAGGTCACATGTTGACAATTTGAAGGTCAATATTTTTCTCGAATACTTTTCAAAAAAGTAATGTCTTACTGAGTTACAATGGAAGGAAAAAAATGTTTTACCCCCACTAACACCCCTAGTGTGTAGCACTATGCACTTAAATTAAATAATATTTATTGGAAGAGAATGCGGTTGCAGTACTCACAGCCGTAGCCAGGTTCTTATATTTATTTTTGTTATTGAAGGAAAATACAGGTTATTTAATGCAATATATTACCCTTCTTTTATTTGTATTTTTACCAGATTCCCCTCACGCATCCTCCCCGAACACACCATGGCAGCTGATGTGTTCATAATACAGTATTTCAAAATGTTTAAAGATATATTGTTTCTGTTCGTCATAAAGGATGCTGTTTTTAACTATATTATATTAAGATTTTAGAAGTGTGTTTTCATTTTAAGTCTTTCAAAATACACATTTTAATCTATCTATCTCTATGTTGGACAGTGGGACCTGCTTCTTCTCATTCCCAACCATTTTTCATACTTCTAGTACACTACACTGAGTGAGACAGAAAAGATTTAGTCAAAGATGATTATGGGAGAGTCAGACATTGAGCTGTCAGTCAGGAGCCCATGTTTAAATGTTTTATATGGGTTTCAATTATTCATAAAATCAGAATGAATAAAAAATATATATATTTCATTGATTATTACCAAATTGCCTTGTAATGCACTTTTAGTGAAAAATAATGACCCAATGTCCACAACAAGGGACATTATAAAAAATAGTATTAAGAAAAAAATCAGTGTGCCTTGTTTCTTACATCCCAAGTACTTTTATTGTGTAAAGAAAATAATGTAATTATTTAAGGCTTTTTTCTTCCGGGTCTTGGGAGTAGTTTCAATGAATGGCAAATGATATTGCCATTTTATTGTCTAAATGCTATTTAAGATCTTCTCCCCACTACCAGGAATACAATTCTGCTGGAGAAATACGCAATGCATCAAGTATTTGGACTTAAAGAAGTCAAGCGTAAGTATAGACGAGAGACAAAGAGATACTTGCGTCAGCATATAAAATACCACTGTGTGGAAGTTGTGGAACGACAACGTCTTCCAGGTTGCGGGACATGAATTAACTGTACTTCATGGAAAGAGAGTATATACATTATATACAGTATATCATTAACTCTTGTTATTCATCCTACCAGGTCACTGACTTCTTCATACATGGTGTGATATTCTTCAGATGTTGTGTTGAGCATTGTGACGCTGAAGACTCTGTTGGTGATCTCCATCGGCAGAATGAAGGCTTTCTGTGGAGTAGAGCTCAGTTGCTCTTCACTGAGACGTTCATGCAGGCGAAGAGGCTGAGGAGCCAGAAGCCCTGCAGGTTTCAGTGTGACAGATTATTTTTGAACTCGAGAGGGACAGATGTACCAGAATAACACTCCAACATTGATGTTTCCAATCTGAATTGTCATTTTAAAGCAGTGGATATGACCACAGCCTTACACCCACAATGTGGAAATGAAGGATAAGGGACTTTCATAACATAGGTTGTCTGAATATGAGCAATATTTTTAAACATTCATTTTTAATACCATAAGGACAACTGTAGCATTTCTCAAGTTTTTCTTCTGCCTGTGACACTATTTGTAGTTTCTTGGTAAGATTGTCTTGAAATTAAGCATTGGCATTGTAATACAATCTATTTTCAACAGCATGGAGAGAGTGGTAGATGGACTATTTAAAAAGGATAATAGCAAAAATATATAAAAATATCAGTCTTATAAATCTGTGACTCCGTCTGGATATCAAGATGTTTGACATAGACCCAGAGGTTGAGAAAGCATGGCATATTTATTACATTGCACTGATTTGAGTCTCTGGGAGAACATCCACTGAAATGGGACTTTATGACCGTAGTAACCACAACTTTCAAGGTCAATAATGAACTCAACTTTTAATCCATCATGGACAAATTCTTGAAGTGCTCAGAGGAATGGAAATTTGAACATCCATAATTCCATGACAAGGCTCAATATACTTTAAGAAGGACATATAACTTTATTTGATGAGTTGTAAATGATACAAATATTAGCAGCAACATTCATTTAATTCTTCTAACCACATATTAATGTATGAGTATTTCTTACCTGAAGTAGCCATGGTGGCTAAACACAGAGCATTGGCCCATAGCCATCTCAGTTGTACCATGGTGAATACCAGCCAGGAAACTTTAGTCCAATATTTCTCTGGTGATCTGTGGGACGTACTTGCTTGATGACATGTGAATGTGGTGTTGTAGTCTTCATGTCGAGGCTTTTATTCATTCAGGATATGACTGGGCATGGATAAGAGGCTGGTCCACAGATGAATGATATCTATTCCACATTACTGATTCTATGATTCATACGTAAATGGAAATCTGCCTCACATACACCTTCAGAGTTTACTTTGGCTAGAAAATAGAGCTTCATTTATTTTGTGTAGATATTAGTGTAAACTTATTATTACAATTATTATCTAATCTTAAATGTACCGCTAAATAAGGTGTAGTATGTTGGTGGCCAGTTGTATTCGCCATTGTCAGGGTTGATTGTCAAACTAAAAGCCTTGGGAGAATACTTCATTTGGTTGGAAATAAATCTAGTGAGATAACACTCCTCCAGACATTCCCACTCTCTCAGGTTGAATGAGTTATTATTTGTAGGTAACTGTACCTGGAGCTAACTCCATCAGTGCATCAGGAGGCACCTCTCACTGTGTGAGTGTGAGCTGTCAGTCCCACAGCCTGTCTGCATTTGTCCATCAGGAAGCACCGGCTGCCATCGAAAATGGACATTCCACTATATGTGATGACCAGCAACAACATGAATTTATATAAAAACATATTGGGTGATACAAATCAGGATCATATCATCTCTTTGAGAATGACACTGATAATATGGGCTAAAAGAAAATGTCCGGGTCACGTCATAAAAAAATCACTGTTAAGGTTACCCTGTACATATATCTCTAAATAGACAAGATGTTAACACAATATAAATATTAATTAGCCAAATCCAATTGAATATAGGTAGAAATTGAAAATAGGGAAGAAAATTATATTTAAAAAAAGGTAGAAAGATACATTGAATTTCACAATTGAAATAATTAGATGAACATAGTAAGGAATGTGATCTTACACTAGTGGGTGCTCATTTGGCAAGATATCGTGAATGGAAAGTCTCAAATATCTCCTTTTTATTTATATAAAGACATTTTCCAAAAAAAAATGTATTAGGAATACTGATGAATGCACAGATACAGTTACACATATGATAGTAAATACAGCATCAATGTTTGTTCCAATAAGTGTAAAAGGAAAACTGTAGAGTGTATCAAGGCCATAAAAGAACAAAATCAAGTTTTTAAATTGGTGAAAAACTATTTAAATCAAGAAAATGATTATCAAAGAAAGACAGCTACGCTTAGGAAAATCATTAAATGAAAAAATAGAAATGCATGGAGAAAATGTTGCTCAAGTATAGGAGAGGAAATCCAGTTGATGGTAAACAATTAGCGTAAATTAATGAGGAAAAGGCTAATGTGATTGGGAAAATGTTCGCAAGTGTGCACAACATGGAAACCATGAGGACGGGCATAGACAGAGAGAGATACTCAGAGAAATCTCTGTGAACAGAACTCTTGTCTGAATATAGACTAGATTATTAAAATAAGTCAGCTAGGTATTGGAGCAAAGCTGTATAACTGGATTTTAGATTTCTTATCACAACGTACTTTCAGGGTTAAACTAGGATCATATATGTATAGTGAGTTTGAAATAGAGAATGGAAATCCTCCAGGAAGAGTAATTAGCCCTCTCCTCTTTATTATTATGATAAACAATATATGTAGGGATGTAAAAAGAGATATAAGTGCTTCATTATATGCAGATGAAGGTTAATCATGTGATTAGAAAACCTTCAGATGCTTTACAGGTTGTTGGTCATATGAAACATGAACAATGAACAGTGAACATCAACTTATTTATATACAAACAGCCATTAGCGAGAGTGCTAGAATTCAAATATTTAGGGTTATGGTTTAATGAAAAGAACACATGTAATTAATTAATTAAACACAATTTAAGAAAGCTTGAAACTTCATGAGGAATGTATGTGGTTATGACGATAAATTGTCCCTGCTAAATATATACAGGGCACTAAGATCTATATAAAGATGGAAGTATACAGTATATGGAAAATAATGAATGTGTAGAGTAGTAGAGTAACAATATGAGAACAACTCCTCTAAATGTTTCCATTAAATCTTATCCCAAAGAACCTATCAGTAGCGTTCTGGGTTCAACTAAAAGGATGTGGAAAGGAACCACTGAGGTTTTAAGTGATCGCCGGGATAAGGCTAATGACAAAGGTTTTGGATTGAATATAGGTAAGATTGTAGAAAATACAAATCATAATACCATTAAGGTTTATGGCATGCAGGTATTCAATCTACGCTATACTTGATGGTGGAAAGTCAATCAAATGTGTCAGTGGTGTAACACTGGAATATGTTGAACACATTATCATGCATTGCAATAAATTCAGAGACATAAACCAACATCTAAATCTGAAGGGAAAGTATTGTCTGGAAAACAATAAACCAGGAGTGGGAACAGTACTGGGAGCAGGAGACACCTCTATTCTTTACAAAGCAGAGTGGGCGGTACAGCAAACAGGAGGGAACGGGAGGGAAGAGCTAAAGTTGACTGGAATGACAGTGGGACACACCAATCTGAACAACACAACTATTGTTCTTTCTTGGGGAAACACCCAACCAGGTTATGTGAGCAGTGCCAGCAGTCAGAGACAGTACAGCATGTACTTGTGTCATGCAGGAGATATGGGGACAACTGAAGCATCAGTGAAAAAGTATTCTGGAGTGTGGAGGGAAAGGGAAGGAATAAAATGGTTGAACGACTTCTTGAGGGACACTGGTTTAGAAAAGGGGATTTAGAATGAAGATGGCACAGTAATGCAATAGTTCCAGAAGGTGGCAGCAATGCAACATGACGGATGCCGGCTGCCGTAAAACACCAAAGAAGAAGAAGAGGCAGCAGCAGAGAGCAACAACAGCAGCAGCAGAGCCAGTCTATAGTTCTCCGAAGATTTGCACATTAAATTATCAAAACGTCTTACGCAATGAGGTAATTATATTAGAATACATTTAATATGAAATTCCATTGAGTTTTACAGTTGTATACAATTGTTGTGGTTTGCTCCTGTGTCAGTAATCAATCTCGAAGTGCCTGCTAGGGGAATTATGTTAGCGTAGCTTCAAGCTTACGTTAGCGCGTGCATTGTTTGAATGCTGACTTAATGTTAGAGAGACGTTTAGAATATATATGTTTTTTTGCGTTATCTGTATTTATGTGCCGCCGCCGTAACACGTGTTAATGTTATTATTTCTGAACTGAAATGTACTTTAAATTTGCCAACTAACGTTAGACGGTGGGTTGACGTTGGTTAACATTGCCTAACGATGAGCAGCTAGCTAAATGTAAATGAATGAATGGATAGCGTAGCAATTTAGGGAACCTAACGTTAGATAGCATTCATTTTCGCAATGGGATTTAATAGCGCCTAAACTGAGTCGCTAAGCATGATTATTTCTTACATTAGTCATGATGAGCAAATGTATGTGAGCAGTTCCGACATATTCCTGTGTTTGTGTCCAGAGGAGACCGCGGCAGGGGCCGGGGAGGCCGCTTCGGGTCCCGGGGAGGACTGATCCAGGGGTGAGTTCAGCCACCGAGCTGCTATTCGTGTGTATTCATTAACCTCATGCTTCCTTCAAACCGCAAAGTGTTCCGATGTCTGGCACATCTCTGAACTCATCCAAAGCTGTTTCCTAGTTTGAGCAAATGCCATAGCGGTCATGTGATACCAGGCTGCAACCATTGAGCCCCTGAGCAAGGCACTTAACCTTGAGTTGCTCCAGAGGACTGTCCCTGTAGTTAGTCACTGCAAGTCGCTCTGGATAAGAGCGTCTGCTAAATGACCTGTAATGTACATACAGTGGATATAAAAAGTCTACACACCCTTATAAAATTGCATGTAAAGACAGAAATAACAACAACGTAAATGTCAGACTTGTTCCATCTTTAATGTGATCTTTCAACAAACAAAAATCCAGAGGAAAAAAACAAATTGTTAATTATTAGGACATTTTTTAATTAAAAAAAAACTACAGCACCCTGATTGCATAAGTCTACACACCCTTTCATAATGGGGGCTCCAGCTGTGTTCAAAGTTAACCAATCACATTCAACATCATGCCTGTAGGTAAAAAGCATACAACTGCCATCAATGAAAGTGATTCTGATTAAAACCCGATTTAAAGTCAGCTGTTGCTGTAGTATTTGCTTGAATGTTTGGGGTTGCATCCTACTGGGAGAGCCATGGTCTGCAAATAGTTACCAAAGAAACTGCAAGATCTAATTGTTGAAAAGTACCAATCAGGAGAGGGATATAAAAGAATATGGAAGGCATTGTATGTACTGTGGAGCACTATCAAAACCATAATCAATAAGTGGAGAAAATGTGGCACCACAGAGACATTGCAAAGATCAGAACGACCCTCCAAAGTTGATGAGAGGATGAGGAAAAGCTTATCAGGGAGGCTACCAAGAGGCCAACAGCAACACTGAAGGAACTACATACAGGAAGTTCTGGCAGGTACTGGTCACTCCTTGCATGTGACCACCATCTCCCGTATTCTGCACATGTCTGGTCTATGGGGTAGAGACGGAAACCCTTTCTTGCAAAAAGAAATATCAAAGCCTGTTTGAATTATGCCAAAAGATGCATTCAGTCTCCCAAAACCATGTGGGAAAATGTGTTATGGTCTGACGAGACAAAGGTTGAACTTTTCGGTCTTAATTCTAAAAGATATGGTTGGTGCAAAGCCAATACAACTCATCATCCAAGGAAAACCATACCGACTGTGAAGCATGGTGGTGGGAGCATCGTGCTTTGGGGCTGTTTCTCTTCAGCTGGGTCAGGGGCTCTTGTCAAGATAGACAGGGATCATGAATAGCTCCAAATATCAAGATATTCTGGCACAAAACCTGCTGGACTCTGTCAGGAAGCTGAAGAGGAATTTCGCATTCCAACTTGACAATGATCCAAAGCACCCATTCAAGTCATGGTTTCAGAAATATCAAAGTCTTGGAATGGCCCAGTCAGAGCTTGGACCTCAATCCCATCGCAAACATGTGGAATGACCTAAAGAAGATGGAACAAGTCTGTTATTTCTGTCTTTACGTTTAAAAAAACCTGCAATTTTATAGGGGTGTGTAGACTTTTTATATCTACTATATATTGTATTTTTTCCTGTGCATGTGCAGATATTATAAAAGGGTCTTGCTGGGACAGTAGAGACCATCTAACTCCACAGGGTTAACATGCTAAACTCTTCATAGCCATTTCCTCATCGTAGTGTTTGCCCCTAAGTAGTTTAATATAAAGTTCACTGCAGACTCTAATCCAAATAACATTTATTAGACAGGCCAGTGCACACTTAGGCTACTGTAAACCTACCTTAATGTTAGTACAACATTTAAAATATATTTGACTCCTGAACTAAAAATCTAATAATATAATGTATAATAGATTTTTTCTTTTTGAGGTCTTCAAGATAATAATAGTACTATTTAGTATGGTATAGTGGTTTGAACATATAGTTTTAAGAAAGCACAACATGTTGTTAGCATAGGTTAGTATCTGTTGCAAATCAAAATAATCTGAAATGGGTTTGGGTTATATTAAAAACTGATAGTTTGCATCTAGTTGTTTTTTTTTTTTAATTTAGTACATCATCTGAACTACGAACTATAAACCCATATGAAAAATAATTACAAAAACAAAGTATAAAATGCAGTTATTTTCTTATATCTATGCCTTAGTGGAGATAAACAACTTTGTCAGTAGTGTTATAAGCGTATTGAAACATGAGCACTGTTTCCCTAATTTTATTGTGACAAGTATGACTTTTGTCCATATCACCCACCACTACTACTGTGTGAAATAATACAATCCAGTCAACCTTACGTAATGCCTCACATTATTTACATCAGATATGCCTTTATGGTCACTACATAAAGTCATTATTACAAAACTACAAACTGTTGATCTTTTCTACATTCCTGTTTAGGTACCGTCCATTTGTCCCACACATCCCATTTGATTTTTATGTGGTGAGTAAACAGACCTGCGGGGGGGGGGGCTCATTTAGACATGAGGCTCAACATGTGAAACATGACCGATGCTTTAAAGAGTAACTTAACAGCAGTGCTTCTCTGCCCTCTCTGTTGAAAGTGTGAGATGGCCTTCCCCAGAGTGAAGCCTGCACCCGACGAGACGGCTTTCAATGAGTGTCTGCTGAAAAGAAACCAGGACCTGAGCCCCACACCAGCAGAGCAGGTCAGTCCACAAACATGCTGACCAGACACTTCATGCAGTGTGTTGGTTCCACTCAGTAAAAGTAACAATGTTTATTGGGTTTTTCCTGCATTTAGTCCTCCATCTTGTCCCTGGTCACAAAGATCAACAATGTCATTGACAACCTGATTGTTGCACCAGGCAACTTTGAAGTGGTGAGTTATTTTTCTTTTACTGCATCAGTTATGTTTGCAGCATTATTGAATTAACATATTGAGTATCTAATACGACGTTCAGTGTCATTATTTGCAGACTAGACTGTTACATTTCTGTTTGGCCAAATCTGTAAAGTTTTCATTATAAGTAAATAGATGTGGAGCCTTCAAATAATGAGGTGGTTAATAATACTAGTACATTACATAATAATGTTGTACCTGTCTCTCTTCATAGCAAATTGAAGAGGTACGTCAGGTGGGCTCTTACAAGAAGGGCACCATGACGACGGGGCACAATGTGGCTGACCTGGTTGTAATCCTCAAGATCCTACCTACATGTGGGTATCAGTATGAATTGATGTCATCTGATTAAAAATGAAAGACTCAATGTAATAATCCAAAGTGTAACACTGTCTAACATTACATTACAGTTCATTTAGCTGACGCTTTTGTCCAAAGCGACTTACAATAAGTGACTAACGAAAGCTGCAGGTAACGTACTTGTTGTTTCGGAGTCTTTCATTCTTTTGGATGTAACTCAGATGTCACATCAAGGTGTTTGCAGCCAGTAAAGCATCCAGTGATGGGACTGTTCATGGTCTGGTGACACAGCCTGAGTTTTGTACTACTAAGCAGGATTTGGGGATAGCAAGTTCACACATTGTTTAACATTGTCTTTTCAGGATTATGGCTCTTGTGTTTGCTGTGGGTTATTATAAGATATAAAAGTAAGTCTGCCTACCGCTTTTTTTATTTGCTCCCTAGTCCATTTCACATTGCCAGGGTTGCAGCTGAAAGGATGAGGCTAAATTAAAGCTGCAAGCGGCAATAAACGGCCCTCGCCCATTCATGCCCATTAAGGGTACTGGCCATGCACAACGAAACAGGAACGCTGCTGAGTGCAGTGATGAGTTCCACAAAAACCTGCAACAAAGGGGGCGGGGCTTCATTTTAGGAGGCAAGACAAAATGTCATCAATGAAACGGGAACTCTGTTGAGTGCAATAATGCCACTCACAAGTTTTTACCACAAACGGTTATTGTTCTATGAAAGGGGCTGGGGTTACAGTATAGGCAGCAGGGATCACCCACACTACTGGCCTGTAGGTGTGGAGTCTTATCAAGAATGTGAAATTTGGAGCAGAACGGACCATGTTCAGTGAAGTTACAGCCACTTCCTGTTTCATGACGAGGAACGCCTCAACAATGGCGTGGCGTTCCTCGGTTGGTGCTCTGACCTAATAATCATTAGAAATTCAAAAGGTCGTTCAACAGACTTGCGATTTTGAAAACTTCTCATCCTCAGGGTCTTTTTAGATGATAACACAAGAAGCCAAAGATCTTAACTGTCTAAACACAAGTAGCCAAAGTAGAATTGTAACCTTGCCAACAAGTCAGTTGTAACTCTGATTAAACAAGACTAAAAATCTGATCAGACATTTGATTCCAGCTTTTCAAAACTCCATGTTAAAAAAATAAATGATTGCGGTTTAATACAATACCCTGTTGCCAAAGAAACTGAGTTGAGTTGGTCATTGTGAGTGGCAGCAACCTTCCTTGTTGACTTGCGTTTTTACTACGGTTAAGACCCTGTGGATCGATCCTTCCTATGTAATGACAGCTTTATTCAGAGCCATGTGATATAATCTCTGTAATGTTGGCTGATGATGAATTTCTCTTTTACAGTGGAGGCAGTTGCTGCTCTCGGCAACAAAGTAGTGGACACTCTTCGCACACAGGACCCTACTGAAGGTACATTTGTACAATTATGAGACATTGACATTGTTTTGTTGAATTCTGGACAATGTACTCGATTGTAAGACCGGGTTTAGTTGCAGGGTGTCCTGTGAAATAGCCCAAGTCAATTGTTTGAAATCATGCACATTTGGTATTTGTCAAGCTTTTAGTGACTCATTGATCACTAAAGTGGCCAACAATCAACTGGTAATGTCACATTACAGCTGATGTATATGCGGTAGGCAGCTGACTGTATCTACTTGTTTCAGTGCTGTCCATGCTGACCAATGAGACGGGCTTTGAGATCAGTTCAGCTGATGCTACCGTCAAGATCCTCATCACCACCGTCCCGCCCAACCTGCGCAAGCTGGACCCTGAGCTACACTGTATGAGCTTGCACACACACACACAGACAAATGTAGACTCGAACATTGTCACGGGTCACAACATCTACGAGGATGTAACCTCGTAGATGTTCAATGTGACGTGATCTAGGGTTATATGCAAGTCACCATCTGAAATTAGTTTGTAATTAATAAAGAGGGAGCAAGACCAATTGCATTTTTTTTGGTCTAGTCTTCCTCTTTTATGGTAGAAATTAGTTTCCCTGTCCCCTAATGCTGTATACCAAAGTTGGTGTTGATGGAATCAAAATATAAAAAGTTCTATTCATTTTACTGTTTTTCACATTATACTAATTAGCAAAATAGTCCAAACATTTCGTCCCACTTTATGGGATTTGAATGAAACTTGGTGTGTATGTTTAGAATATAGTTCCAGATGTCTTGACTGAGTTTAATAAGGATTTCTCTGAGAACTTGAGTTATGTGCTACTACCTGCTAAGCCCTGGTGATAAAGTAAACATTTTCAACTAATCAGCTAATAATGCATGTGTGCCAAATGTCAAGTAAATTGGACTCACTGTTCGGGTGGGCTGGCCTTTTTAAAGTTTGGCTGTCATAGCGCCCCCATCAGGCCAATTTGAAATCATAGTTTGTGGGAAGAATTAGGGCATCATTTGCAGCTATGGTACCAAGTTTCACGTCTCTAGCTCATTCCAGCTCTCGACAAATTGAGGTTACTATTAAAGGTTACGTCTGGCTCATGAATCGTCGATGCGCCTGTTGCCCTGGTCCTGCCTGACTCACCAAAAAAAAGCGTCAACTAAACAAATGGTGTGATTGATCTGTATCTGTCTGAAAGTTATACTTTAAACTTTCCACCGTGCTGATTCTCATAGACCTCAGTTGTATGTAGAAGTTGTGACACCAGTTCAGGAGAAGCTCTGCGGGATAGGGCTTAAGGTGCTCGCTATGAACCACACGGTTCAAATCCAGATGGGGATGCTAGGGTTAATTTTGTTTTTGTTTCTTCAGTGGACATCAAGGTGCTGCAGAGTGCTCTTGCTGCCATCCGACACGCCCGCTGGTTTGAGGAGAACGCCTCTCAGTCAACGTGAGGAAGTCTCATTAAACTCTGACAATGTACATTCCGCTCACATGAATTTATTGACTTATTGATGTTAACAATCTTCAGGGTCAAAGTGCTGATTCGCCTGCTGAAGGACCTGAGGCTGCGCTTCCCTGGTTTTGAACCCCTCACTCCATGGATCCTGGACCTGCTGGTAAGACTCCTGAGTCCAGACCTTTGACCCGACAACACTGCCAGATTGAAATGGTGTACTGAGTAGGTGTTGATGTCACCAGTGCTGAGCTGTCCTCTGTGTTGCAGGGCCACTCTGCGGTGATGAACAACCCATCCAGGCAGCCCCTCTCCCTGAACGTGGCCTATAGGTTGGATTCCACTCACCTCATCTTTCCTGTGGATACAGTAACTATAGATGGGCCTTGTTTTAACATTTGTGTTGACCCGTGTGTTCTGAAGGCGCTGCCTGCAGATGCTGGCTGCTGGTCTCTTTCTGCCCGGCTCTGTGGGCATCACTGACCCCTGTGAGAGTGGAAACTTCCGAGTGCACACAGTCATGACTCTGGAACAGCAGGTAGGTCCAGTGCCTTCACTGCAGGCCCATCACTGTGCTCTTGATGAAGGGATGCTCCTCCTCATTGCTGTTTTGGTGACACCAAGTGTTTCACAAAAACCACAGCTGTTGGCAGTGTGCTAATGTTGAGTCTGTTGTGTGTTTGTGCAGGACATGGTGTGTTTCACAGCTCAGACTTTGGTGAGGGTGCTCTCTCATGGAGGTTATAGGAAGGTGCTTGGCCTCGAGGGAGATGCCAGCTGTAAGATAATCTCATTCTTCAATATTACCAGTTTAGACAATACAGTACGTTTGTCATTTCCAAGTGACTCTTAAAAACATTTCACAATAGATAAATATGCTGATATGCAGCAACCTCTGTGCAATTCTGTTTCCATATCCAGGTGCGTGTTATAAATTGGGCTGCGAGTCTACAGATTGTGCCTGCATGCACAACAAAATGAATAAATAATACTAATGACACTGTTGTGCGTCTGTTGCAGACCTGGCAACAGAGATGTCTACATGGGACGGTGTGATTGTCACCCCGTCAGAGAAGGCCTATGAGAAACCTCCAGAGAGGAAGGAGGAGGAAGATGAAGCTCTGGAGGAGGGAGGCGATGGAGAGGATGAGAGCATGGAGACCCAGGAATGATGAGGAATTCTACCACCAGCAGCACGGGTTTAGCAATTCAGGTATTTAACACAGCAACCCTTTGAATAGTTAGGGACGAGGGAGGGTTTGTGTGCAGTGAGTATGAAGTCAGCAGTCACGTAGCCGTGCAGTGTGTGTACAGTTTATAGTTTATCACTAAATTATATCTATTCCTTGAGTAGTGTAGTGGTGTGGACAGTTTCTCCATTAAAACCTTTTTAGGTTCATTTTTAATTCTCTTTAACCCCCTGACACCGAGGATCGCCTGCCGCATGTCATGCTAAGGAGGCTAAATAACACTCAGAAGTTAGGCTACATTTTAGCGAGGGAAGAACTGTCATGGCCATATTCACAGGGGTCCCTTGACTTCTCACCTCAAGATATCTGAATGAAAATGGTTTCTATGGATACACACTTTCTGCTAATCCCACGCAGTGTTATACAGTTTCCTACATGCAGTATAAATGTGATATGTTTAGTCTATTCTAACAATGGTGTATTTGAATATTCCTGCATGCTGGGGTCCCTAAATGGTTTGACTGGAGAGCCGAGACGCTTGTGGATCCAATGAGCCCAACTGTTCAATGTGTGAGGATGTTAGTCGCCATAGTAGCCGTTTCATTGTAGTGAGAACATTGTTTCAAGCTTGACCTCACTGTATAAAATGAGCTGAAGATGAAACTACAGCCACAAAGTACAGACTGAGAGCTTTCAGAAGATTTATGGCTTTTTGACAATAAGGGGGCAGTTTCCAAAACAAGTGCTCGCCATCCGATCACTGGAAGATGCAAATCTTGCCAAAATCTCCAAATGTTTTTGATGCCAACTCGCAGCCTGATTTTTTTTCTATGGTGTCCCTCAAGGTCTTGGTGTCTTAATGTGGTATTTTGGAGGAATTTTTGATTATTTTTATCAATTCTCGAGTGGTCAGAAATAGTTACATTTGGTACCAAATCTGTGTAACAAATGGTATCAATAAAACATAATGGCATATAGGAGTGGTCATCATTAACTTTATCATAATGTCTGAAGCACTTATACGCTCTAAACTCAAATTTAAAGTTCAAAGCTCAAATTTGAATAGGCACCTAACCAAACTTGACACAGTGCTGCATCTCAAATTAATCTTCAGGTTCCCATCTTTCAGATGATGTAACCCACGTCTATGTGGCTGATACTGTTGACTTTTGATCTCCCGCTGAAGATCCTCTGCCCCTCACACAACCTCTCTCGAAACAACCTTTCACTTTCTATCTTTTTCCATTTCTTCTCGGCAAACTAGCCAGAGGTAGGTGCGCAGTTGGCGCACTTGCTAAGAGTACAGTTTGACAATCTGGATAATATCTCAAATTTTGGGCTGCACTCGAGCGGACATGGAGGATGAAGTGATTTGCATCACAAGGACCATAGTGGACACTCACAGATACTGAAAGTATAAATTGGGCTTTTAGGGTTAAAGGGTCAGTTTACAAATACCTTGTGAGAACAAGGTGTTTGTAAACTGACCTTAGTGTTAAACGCAAGGAAATAAATCTCTACAAAAGTATAGAAATGCCACCAAAGATGAAGAAGTGTTTTTCGCTGCCGTGTTGTGTAATATGCGCCTGGAGCATTACCGAGACATAAACTGTTTCTGTAGGTGCTCCAGTCTACTTTTTTTTTTTTTTTTAACTCGCACACTTATTTATGCAAGCATTTTTTTCAATACCGTAGATGAGCAAATGTACACAGTATAACTCAACTTTCATCTGTATACCACGGCAACCTTAGTCCTGTGACAAATCTGCCACAAAAGTTCAAACTTTTCAACGTTCTCGAGGCAAATCCTGGACAGACACAAAAGAAGTTTGGCAAACACATCAGAGATCACGGATGATTTAACTTCCGGTTGACTCTCATACGTACGTATGTGGAAATGTCTCATTAAGCAGTTTTCCAATCAGCCAAAATGTAATTTAGCCATGCAGTAGTGTGGGCTCCACTAATTCACTTGCTCTCCTCTGTCCACAGTCTAAGCTTCTAACAAGCCTATTGAAGAAGGCCTTTCAGCTGGGCCGCCTGGCTACTTTGGATGTTACCTGGACAGAAACAGCAGCAGGAAAAATGTTCCATCCCCCGCTGGCCTCATTTATTGTCAGTTTTTATTATGTTTTTACTTTCCCTTTGTAAAAGTAACATCCTGAATTAAACTTTTTTTCTTTTTTTTTTATTTAACTTTAGTCCTGTTGTTTGTGCCAAAATTAAATCAAATATTAACGAGTCAAAGCTGAAAGCAAATCAGTCCAGCCACACTCATGCTCTTTATTTAAAGCGACAATAATGATCCACAAAATTAAAGGAGTTCAGCACACAAGAATGTAGAAGGTTGACACTGCTTAGATTTATATACCGATACCGTCTGACATTTGCATCAGGGTCCCCAAATGACAACATACCATAGATGTTTACTGATGAAAAGTGATATGGGGGACAGGAATTTTTTTATAAAAATAAAAAACTGGCCAGATTAGGGCGCCCCGTCGTCACGTTAAAATCCAGAACGACTCGGTGAACTCGTTTTAGGGACGCACCATATTTTTTTCTGCTGAAAATGCTACATTGAGAACAAATGTGTTGAAATCTGCAGGAGAGCTAGTTAACGTTAGCTGATGTGTTCAAATGTAATCTTTAAAGAAACTTGAAGTAATCCAGTCTGTCCAAATGTTTTCACAATGTAAAATACATATTAGATGGGGAATTATGACCTGTTTTAACTTGCTAACAAAAACCAGTATGCAAACGGTAAAACAATGACTCCCCAACATGCACTCCTTTTTATTGTTTAACGTGGTATGGAATTGGGGATCGAGAATTGTAGAATGTCAGTGGTCTAGGCATTGACTTCTAAATTCCTGGAAAGGAACATCCCTGGCCCAGATGAATGGCAGGGTTCTACTGTATATCTTTCAAGGAGCTGCTACAACATTCAACAGGGTTTACATGATGCTGGCCACCGTTGGATGTGCGAGCTGATGATACACTTTAGTCCCTCCTTCGCTGAGCCCTTTAACGCTAATATAAAACAAGCGGGTACCACCACTCATGCACTGATTGCCTTTTTAAAAGGCATGCTGCTGTCTCCATCAATTATGTGACCAAAAACTTTAAAATCACATTTTATTTATCTACCCCAATATCACAAATGTCCCAGAGGGCTTTACAATTTTTTTTTTTTAATTAATGTATTATTAACAAAAGGCATGTTAATAACTGGGAACACACATTCCATAAGAGATTCTCATGTTGCATCTTTAAACGGTATATCTCTTCACAATGGAGTGGAGAGAACGTTTCACTGACCACTGAGTGGCAAACTGTAGTTAGCTGCTGTGACGGCGGGTGGAAGCTAACCGATGGTGCTCAGTGGGACTTGGCGAGAGAGCGATAGACCTTCATGAATGCAACACTACGTCACACACCTGACCAGCCACCCCTTAAAGATCAGTGCAGCAATGCAAAAGATTCAGTTAGTTTGTGTGGAGTTATGTTCCTGCAGCTCTATCTCACAGGACTAATTAGTGGCTCCAAAAAAAACAGGTAGAATGTTGAAAAAAAAAAAAAACTCACTTTACTTGGACTGAGAAAGGTGTCTTCCATTAAAGTCTATGAGCCTATCAGAGGACAGAGAGATACGGATGCATGCAAGTGGTGTGCTGCTGCTTTTGTAACGACTTGATGGGCAGTGAATGATAACCCTCATCCCAGAAGGATTTTGTTTGTTTTTATTTGTTAACCTAAATGAAGTGAAGCCACCACTGAGCTCAGTGCACGGCAGACGACAGTTGTCGCTGCAGGGGACGAGCGGAGCTCACCGGAGTCATGGTAAGGCTTGCATGCTTTCTTGTTGGGAATCAATCATTCAGTGTATATTGTGGCCTGTTGGTAGCTGCTCCAGCTGTAACGTTTAGTGGTTCTTAAACTACATCTAAAAAAAAAAAAGATCACTTTACCAATAGTACCTGTGCTGTGCAGTTTGTCAAATCAAGAGATGATGCAGGATGTCTTCCTCACTCAGCAGCAGCACACGACAGACTTTACTGGAACATTTATTAGTTTGTTTTTACTTTACGCCCGCCTCATGTGGTTTGTTCCAACCTTGTTGGCCACTCAGGTAATGAGTTTTATTTTCATGTATTGTATTTTCATCATTCTCTCTGTAAAGAACTGTGTGAGATCTCAGAACTGAGTAATGGGAGATGAAGATGCAGGACTGTGTTATGTAGAAAGCCATCATGAACGAGGGCAAGCTTTATGTGAGTGTGAGCTCCATGCAGCACACTACTTCCACCTGAAGCAAGATGCCGTAACTTTGATCAGTTAAAAAATGCAGGCAGTATGTGGTGCAAAGGGGAAGAAACTCCTCATGGATGCAACCTGTTAGAGATGATATCAGTGTGTATCTGGGTTCATGGCTTGAGTTTGAGCCAGGGGTGGAGCATGGTGAGGATGGAGAGGACGGAGGAGGTCAGGCCGCAGGCGCCGACAAAGCCAGGCCCTGTTGGAGTAATCCCCAGCCGGTCCAGTGGGATGAAGATATCGCAAGTGTTCTTCAGCAGGTCCAACAGCAGCGGCGGGTTGCTGTACAGAACCGTCACCAGCAGGTGGAGCTGTCTGCTGAGCCACGGCAACATGACGGGCAGGCCAACTGTGGCTGGTGTGGAGGAGTCAGGGCTGGGGTGGGGTGAGGATTTGGCATCTCTGTAACGCGCTTCACGCTCAATGAGTAGGCGGATCTCATACACATCTCGAGTCAGGTTGAGGATCAGAGCAAAGAGGTAGTACCTGCAGACACACGATCATTAAGAAATGAGACAGAAATGATGTTTCAAACGGCATCATTTGATTTCTTTCGATGCTTTTAATCCACTTTGAAAAACTTGAACTGATATTTTGGATGTGTGGCTTGAACTTATGACACTTATTCCAAGTCAATTCTTCTAATGCAGGAGTGGATCATTTCCAGCTCTTCATTAACTCCGTCAGCGTAGCAGAACACGCTGAGAGCAACAAACTCCCGGCAGACAAATCAAACATTCAAAAGATCACAAGGTCCCAGATCAGATTTCTAAAACTCAGATCAGTTTATTATTCTACATTTTCAACATGTATGATCTTATGAAGACAATGCTATCAAACTTATGTGATTATGTAATTCCTTTAAAAAAAAAAAAAAGTCACATCAGCCTCAGTTTATCTTCTACTGCACAGAGAGAGTTACTGATCATTTATATTTGTCATTGAAACACAAAAAAGACGGCGACTCACCTGAAAGATCTCTGACTCCATTTGTGCTGGTCCAGTTTGGAGATGAGGCCCGCCTTTCCGGCCCACAGGACGTTGTCACAGGCAAAGTACAGGGCTCTGTTGAGGTGGCTGATGGTCAGGCAGAGCCTCAACACGCTGTCAGACAGGTGGATGGCCCTCTTAGCAGCCTCCAGTGCCTCCACAGAATTTCCCAGACGCAGCACTGTGGTACACAAACACACATCAGCCACAACCCTTCAGCCTCGGGGATTGAAAACAGACTGAGATGACCGCTTCCCTCACACTTTCTAGTTAGGCTCATGTGTGTTTCCAGCTGAGCGATGGTTTGGTGAAGTTCAGCCGTGGCCCCGCCCTTCTGCAGAGTGTAGCCCAACAAAGTGCACGCATACTGAGCGGCCCTGTGAGAATCAGAATCAGAAATCCTTTATTAGTCCCACAGCGGGGAAATTTACATATACATATACATACATATGTATACATACATATATATATACATACATACATACATATATACATACATACATACATACATACATACATACACACACACACACACA
>CALSBV010012135.1:437952-463463 GCA_943590825.1 Bovichtus diacanthus
ACACACACACATACATACATACATACATACATATATATATATATATATATGTAATCTTGTAAAATGTAGCTTCTAGAGAAAAGCTTGAATAAATACAGTTAATGAAAGGTTATCACAGGAATATAAAATAGTTATTAGAGAGGGAATTATGACCCGTTTAACTTCCCATCACTAGCTCTAAGCAGCTTATAACACATTATTAAAACTACTTTTGCCAAGACTAACCACTATAGATAAAGTAAAAGGATAACATTTAGAATGTCTTGACGGTTTACACAGATTTTGTATTGTTGGAATTATTTCGTCTGGTGCCTTTGTTACATTTTCTGTTTTGGGCAAGTAAGTTTAGCTATCGGGCGAGTAAAACATCTCAGCTACTTGCCAAAAGGGCAAAAGCTTAATGTCATCGGTGTCGCTCATTTAGTCGTCATATCTTCGAAACACAGCAGCCTGTCAAAATAATGCAGGTCTGTGTGTGCTAGCAGAGATGAAGCGTTAGCTAAACAGCGAACTTGGAGTACTCTAAGTTAAAAAAAAATAACAATGTTAGACTTACTTGCAATAACATTTCAAACACTATCGTTATTCTATAGTTTATAAAAGTGGTTACATTACCTGATGACTCTCTCCTTGGCTTGACTCTGGGCGTTAAACCGAACCCAGGAGTCCATACTGTCCTGTTGTTGTTGGGCTGTAGCTCAACTAGTTAGCTAATTAGCTAGCTAGCTGCCAACCTGCCAATGCTACCTGTAAGTGTCAGCAACTCTGGAGATGCTAGTTCGCTGCTAGATGTTCGCTGCTAGATGTTGCTAGTCCTGTCAAAGGCAAAGAGCCATCTGGTTCTTCTTCTTTGGTTTTAATGGCGGACTACAAACTAACGTTGAAGGTGCATGCCGCCACCTAGTGCACAGGAGTGTATTATCATGATTTTAATTACAGTTTACTCATGTGATTGTTAAAACAAAACCAAACCAAAAGAAATATTATATTCTAGTTATTTACCTACATTAAAAAAGTGAATAAGATGTATCGTACACTCTATATTATTATATTTTTTTCAGTTCACTTAAAATGCATGTCTTTGTTAAGTTGAAATATCTTTTTATAATAAATAAAAAAGCAACCACATCTGGGTGGTTGGGGTCGACACAGACAAGCTCTGCAGTGAGGTTACACCACCCTCCAAGAGACATTTCGGAACGGTTGAAAAAGTATCGTTTTTGGTGTAATCAAGGTATGTAAAATCTAAAAAAATACACAAAGGGGAAAGCTGCTGAGATTGTTCTTGATGCTGCTGCAGTTTTTGTGGGAATTATATCTGTCTGTAAATATAAATATTTAAATATGGGTAATTTATCAGTCCACAGCTGACAATAGACAAGATGTAAAGAGAATTGGTGGTAACTATGTGCTACAAAATGGGAAGAAATTGCAAAAGAGTACTTTATCCTGCATCTTACTGTGGCTTCCCCAGAAACGTACCGTTGTGTGTATGCACTGTAGGTGTAAGAAGAAAAAAAGATATATATGAGATACATATATAATAATAATGTTTGTGACGTTTTTTTAATATTTGCTAATTTTTGTGTAATTGTTCGAGTTTTTTCCTCTATTCTGGTTAATTTTATTGAGGATATACTGAGAAAGTTGTTTGTATACTTGCGAATGATAATCAGCATGGGAGAAAGAGAGTCTAAAGGAAATAAAAGTGTTGTTGTTGTTGTTGTTGGGACATCAGGGTTCTGAGACGTGAAGTTGTTTCACTTGTGTAGCTCATACCTTAATATGTTGAGTATGCTGATATGTAGATGGATTTTACTTCATGACTTAATATGTTTTTTAATTTAATAGTACTATCATTTAACATTATTGTCACAGTTCTGCTCCTCCTCACCTGCCAGCCACTCTCACCTGACCTTGGGCTCAGGCTGCAGTCAATTGATAATCCGACACTTATTTATACCTCACCCAGTCATGCACTCTTTCCCAGATTGTTTCGTCTTCATGCCAGACTCTCCAGCAATTACCCCCGGACGGATTTCCTGCTACCGACCCTGCCTGTCTCCGACCTACCCGCTGTCAAGCTGCGGCAGACCCTTGTTCCCGCTGTCGAGCTGCGGCAGACCCCTGTTCCCGCTGTCGAGCTGCGTGAGACAACTTTTCCCGCTGTCGAGCTGCGCCAAACCGCTGTCGAGCGGCTCCAGACCCTCGTCTCCGCTGTTGAGTGTTGCCAGACCTGGCTGACCCCGCTGTCGCCGAGGTGCACCTGACCTCGCTGTCGCCGAGGTGCGCCAGACCCCGCTGTCGCGGAGGTGCGTCAGACGCCAGACCCCGCCGTCGCCGAGATGCGCCAGACCCCGGATCCCGCTGTCGCCGAGGAGCGCCAGACCCCTGACCCCACTGTCGCCGAGGAGCCCCTGACCCCGCTGTCGCCGAGGTGCGTCAGACGCCAGACCCCGCTGTCGCCGAGGTGCGTCAGACCCCTGACCCCGCTGTCATTGAAAGGACCACGACCCACCGAGGAAGAGTTTTTCTTCAAACCCAAGAGGTAAGCTGCAGCGCATCCACAACCCGGCTCACATAGGGTGAGATAACCTGCATAGTGGCTGTTCCCCGAGCCAGCCAGGAGCTTGGCCATGGCTGAATCTCAGCTGTTAGATTCCATAGGCTAAGGGTTAAAAAATGTAATTGATTTTTATCAATTGAGATATCTGTGAAAGTTTTTAATTCAAATTGAGATCAACTGTAAGATTGGTAATTGAACCCAAGAAAGGGGTGGTGCGCTCGTCCGAGGCGGTCGCTTAGTTTCCGAACCTAGCCGAACATGACTCCCTGAGGGCTCCGGCCTGCTCCCATAGTCCACTTCTAGCCTTGAGTGCCGCTGGCGAGAGATTAATGAACGTAAACTCGCCGCCGGAAAGTCTCAGTTTGACGCTTCTGAGAGCAGCACGTTTTTTTTTGTACGAAAAGGAAAGCAAATACATCGTTGTTGTTTTCCACCTGTTGCTCGCTTCAGATATATAAACTAATGAATCCCTGTTTCATTGTTATTGTCATCTCCTTCGTATTAATACATTCTCAATACATTTCCAAAAGTGGGGCTTCAATAATGTCTCAAAAGCATAAGTAAAATTCAGTAGATAAACCATCACTCCTAGGAGCCTTTCCAGTTTTCATATGTTTCAAGGCATCCACAAATCCACAGTTTAACCTTTTTTTTTTTTTTTTTTTTTTTTCACATTTAGTTTTGAAATTTGTTTAACTTAATCTTGAACGGTTTTGTTTTTGTTATTAAGCTTCCAGTAACAACATCATTTCTTATAAAGTTCTTTGGAACCAACTAAATGTATAGAAATAAACTTGTGATCTGATATAGGATATATATTGCAGGCAAAAAGAGTAAATTCTTTACAGCTTTGCATCTGTTACTGACAACCTCTCTCTCAGATAGTAGAAATAGAAAGAAAGTATGGCTTTGTATTGTGAGTTTTGAAAGAATATGTCCAACAAATCATTTGGAGCATCCTTAAAGTCCCCTACTATAATCAAATATGCATCTTTGTATTTATCCTGTAAATCCTTTTGTCTTTGAATAAACCTGGGTGAACATCACTTTTGCCTGGGTTACCCCATTGCGACCATATACATTACATTTGGTTATAAAGAGCGAGTTATCTAGTTGTGTGTGTGTGTATATTAACCAACCAATAGATTAACATCTTATTAACAAGTCTAATACAGTCAAGGGATACTTATATAGTGTCTTTGATTTTTATCTGCCGCAAATATTCTTCCATCGATGATCGCACCAGGACCTTGCTCTGTACTTTTTCTTCCCCTCCTTGCGAGCTTTGTCAAAGAGTGGCCACACTGTATCTCCCAATATGTCAGATCCTCCATGAGTCAGCCTATTCTCTTTCACCGCGGTGGCATTCACTGAAACCTTCCAAATGTTCTGCCTGAAGGTGCACATGGTAAATGGTGAACTATGCTTCAGGAAGATTGAACAGCTTTAGATTCCAACGCCGACAGTAGCTTTCTTTAATGTTCATCTCTTGTTCAGAGATATCTCAACTCACATTATTGTTAGTCATCTTCATCTGGTGATCTATCCCTTCAACATTTTCTTTAATAGCCACGATATCCGCTGTGTTTTGTGAATGACGTGTAGGCTACCTGCTATAAATATCACGTGGTAGCGTACACCTTCAATCTTCCTGTTTACCGTTGGTTAATCGCTCCATAAGATCTGTGTTTTGGTTCTGTATTTTGCAGGTACAGGGGAGGTAAGCACATTCTTTGTTGTTTGGCGTTTGTCATCCTGCCTGTGACTTTGTGGTCAGAGGGCAACTTGTTGCCCTCTAAGGCTGTGGTTGACAGATTATCCATCTTTTTCTATCTGGAGATTTTCAAGCATCCTTGTCTTTGTGCTGTCTCGCTCACCAGCTACACTAACTATCTTAAACAGTCTGTTGTGCTAATTAATTCCTCCTATTGCTAGATGTTCCAGTCGCGGGTAGGGGTTAGCCCCCTACTCTTGACTGGATTTCCTGGCCTTGATTGTTAAATTGTTAAAATAGTTGATGTTGACAGCTAACTCAGCCTACAGGTGGTCCTAGCTAGCTGCTGTGATCATAGCTGGAGGTTCTGGTCGCGTTCTGTGGTCAGCCACAGTTCTCGCTTGATTACCTGGCTACTCTACAAATCAGGTGAGCAGGCTTGCAACAGGTTGAAGTAGGCTAACTAACTAGCCACTTGGTTGCATTTGTGGGTTACATCGGCTAGAGGTTCTGGTTTACGTCCTGTGTCCTAGTCACAGTTCTTGATCAGATTTCCAAGCCTGACTTCCAAATTAATACCCTCTGTGAGGGTGTGTGAGGTCCTCGCTCATGTCGAGGCGCTGGGCATGTCGTGAATCGAGAAAAGAGCTTGCTACATCCAACACAGCAGACCGTCTTCATCGGTCTATCTCTGGATTCAGTCTCTTTGCTGGCACTCCCGACAGTGGAGGATTCAGACCCTACTACAGTCTTTCCATCTTGGGGCGAGAGTGACTGTCCAGACATGGCTCAGGCTACTAGGTATGCTGACAGCCTCGTCAAACACGGCCCTAGGACTGCTCCACGGGCAAGTTCAGGGAGACCTATTTGCCTCAGATTGCACAACTCATGGTCCCCCGTGGTTTTTTTCCTTGGCGGAGACCAGTGCCCCCACTTGGGATGGACAGCTGGGCGAGATCTATCGATCGCTTGATCTTATCTGATTCCCCTGACATGTCTAATTCGGGCATTGTGCCTGAACATCCGGGCAAAGCAGACCCTTAGGCGCTCAGAGCAGTTGTTTGTCTGCTACAGCGGGAAAAATAGAACAAGCACTGTCTAAATGTTAGGAAAAAATCTCACTCGGCACCAACTCCAGAATCATTGATCTTGCAAGAAGGAGCAGAGTTCTCTTACATACACAGATGTTCAAACTCGTACACAAAGCTTGTACGGCTGCTGTGCTGCTCAAAAGGCAGTTCTTTGAGCAGCAGTATATATACAGATATAATAGTAAGATGCCTAACAGGGGGAGCCCCGTTTGGGTCAATCATCCATTGCTATCAGGTCCCGTCCCATTCGTTAGATGTTTTGTGTTGTTTGTACTTCCTGTTTTATGTTAACTGTATGTTCCCTCTTGTGTCTGTTGTTTCTAGTTCCTGTCCCCAGCTGTCTCCACTCTGTTCATTAGTGTCTCCACTCTGTTCGTTAGTGTCTCCACCTGTGTCTTGTTATCCCCTCCCACTTCCTGGTGTATATAGTCTGTGTTGTTTGTCCCTTGTTGCCAGTTCGTCTTCGTACATTCATGTCAAGAGTTCCAGCGTTTATCCCGTTTCCCGTGTTCCTGATTCCCCGGCTTCTTCAATCCTGTTTCTGTGACCTGACTCCGCTTTCGCCTGATCCCTGCCGGTTGTTCTGCTACGCTGTGGAGCTACCTGTGCATTGACCTTGTTTCTGTGACCCGACTCTGCCTTTTGGATTTCCCCTGCATGTTTGTATGTCCTGTTGGTCTACTTTACCCAGTAAAGTATATTACCATCATCATCGTTCTGTCTCTGAGTCATGCTATTGAGTCCCTCTCTCCGTGTGTTACAATTGCACCTCCTAAGACATGCTGACTGGTCAGGACTTTATTGTGGCTGTGATGTCCTTGTAACAGTTAGGATCAAAGGGTTGCATTGTCATGTTGTTTTGTTGTGACAAATGGGTAAACAGCATTCCCCTAACCCTTACACCATGAGTATCAGTATGTTTCCATCACTAAACAAAGGCTCTCCCAATGGGTTGTTGACAATCAACTGGGTTAATGAGGTAACAGGTAAACTTGTCCCCTTGGATTTAATCTATCATTCTACCAGGGGTGTTTCCACATCCTGGGCTGCAGTGAGAAGGGGGAGGCTATCTGAGATCTGTGAGGCGGCGTCCTGGAGATAACCTTGCACCTTCTCAAGTAATTGCATTGTTTGGCGTAGCAGCTCCAGCGGCAGCCTCATCTGACAAAGACAAAGGAGTCTTTCGCAGGAGTCTTCGTGGGAGGATTAGTGAGAATCACAGACAACACTACTTGGGCTAAGTATCTCATTCTCCTTGCCCTTCTCTCTACTTATTTAAATGTGTATATTTTCCATTCCAGTTCATGTCTCGTAGATATTACAGGCCCCGCATATGCTCTCAACTCTGCTTTTGTCTATCCCACCCGCTCCTCTCATACCAAACACCTCGTCACAGGGGGCCTGTTGAACTGCCGGTCAGCTACTCTCAATACTGAGTTCAGCTCTGGCTCTCTCCCTGTGTCCGTCCTCAAACCTCTCTGTAACCCCACTTCACATCTCGGATCACTTCTTCATATCCTACTCTCTACCAATCTAACAAACCTAACTTCCTGAATACTGTGCCTCTCCACCGTAACCTTCCCTCCCTCTCTCCCTCCTCTTTTGCCTCAGCTGTCCGCTCAGCCCTTCCTTCACCTGACTCCTTCTCACTCTTGCTTGCCAACTCTGCCACAGACACTCTCCGCGCTGCTCTGTCCTCCCCTCTGGACTCTCTCTGTCCCCTCACCTCGCAGTAGGTTCGCCAGTCCCCTCCAGCTTCCTGGTTGCCTCTTCTCTCCTCTTTCTATTTCTAAAGCAAGAAGTGCTTTCTTCCAAGAAAAAATCCAATCCTTTTTCTCTAACCCCAAGAAACTCTACTCTATCTTCTCCACCCTCCTCAATCCTCCCAGTTGCCCACCTCCTTCTACCCTCCTCCTGTCTCACTTTGTCAACTACTTTTTATAAAGAAAATGGATGACATGCGCTCTTCATTCTCCAAATTACCGACTCTCCCAAACTGCTCACCATCCACATCACTTCCCTCCACTCTAACTTGTTTCTCCCCCTCTCTCTCCAAATGAAGTTCTAACCCTTGTTACCTCTGCTGCCCTACCACCTGCCCTCTGGACCCTATCCCCTCACCTTCTCCAGTCTATTGCTCCTGACCTTCCTTTTCTTACCCATCTCATCAACACTTCCTTAACAACTGGCTGCTTTCCAAACAATCTGAAAGAGGCAAGAGTGAACCCTCTCCTATCTATTTTTTTTTTTTTTTTTTTTTTTTTTGGAGACACCGGGCAGCTTTTTTTTTTCATCTTCTCAATATACGATCTCATCATGTCTGTCACATGGATTGTCTGTTGTATTTTTAACTGTTTATTCTGTTCATGCATATTGCATGTCTGTGTCCTGGGAGAGGATCCTCCTCAGTCTCTCCCTGAGGTTTATAACATGTTTCCCCTTTTTTAATTGTGAGGTTTCTTTTAGGGAGTTTTTCCTTGTGCGGTGCGAGGGTCTGAGGACAGAGGGGGTCGTATCCTGTACAGTCTGTAAAGCCCACTGACACAAATGTATAATTTTGTGATATTGTGCTATATAAATAAACTATTTGATTTCTTCCATTTATTTCCAAAACAGTTGAACGAGCAGTCTTTAATCGACTCTCTTCTTGCCTTCACCAGAACAACCTTCTTGATACTCACCAATCTGGTTTCAAGGCAGACCACTCAACTGAGACTGCCCTCCTCGCTGTCGCTGAGGAACTTCACGCTGCTAGATCAGACTCCCACTCCTCTGTTGTCATCCTTCTGGACCTCCTCAGTTGCGTTTGACACAGTGAAACAACAGATCCTCCTTTCATCCAAGAACTGGGAGTCTCTGGCTCTGCTCTCTCCCTGTTCGAATCCTACCTTAAACACCGCACTTACAAGGTAACTTGGAGAGTCTCTGTCGGATCCTTGTCAACTCACCACTGGGGTTCCCACGACTCGGACTGCAAGGAATCTGGGTGTGACACTGGACGATCAACTGTCTTTCACCACCAGCATCACTGCAACAGCCCACTCCTGCAGATACACTCTCTACAACATCAGGAGGATACGCCTCCTTCTGACCCAGAAGGCAATGCAGGTTCTGGTCCAGGCCCTTGTCATCTCACATCTTGACTACTGCAACTCCCTCCTGGCTGGACTGCCTACATGTGCTATCCAACCTCTACAGCTCATCCAGAATTCAGCAGCCCGGCTGGTCTTTAACCTCCCAAAGTTCTCCCACACTACACCTCTCCTCCGCTCCCTTCACTGGTTACCAGTGGCTGCCCAACTCTCCTTCAAGACTCTGGTGCTGGCCTACCATGCTGTGAATGGATCAGCCTCTTCCTACATCCAAACCACACACCCCAGCTTGCTCACTTCGCTCAGCATCCGCCAATCAGCTCGCTACTCCCTCACTGCGAGATGGACCCAGAGACCCCTTAAACAAAACCAGCAAAATCAGTTTGCTCTCCTGGCCCCAAAATAGTGGAACGAGCTCCTGATTGATATCAGGTCAGTTGCAGACTGAAAACCTACCTGTTTCAACTGCACCTCAGCCAATAATAAAATAAATAATTCAGCTCTTAGTATTTTGTATTTTTATTCTATTGTTTCTGTATGTTGCACTTACTTTTTGGTTTGGCTTATTTGAAGCTATTTTACTGCACTTGTATGATTACACTAATTTGTTCCCTGATCCTGCTGCCGAGGTGCGGCAGACCCCTGATCCCGCCTCCGGGCCACGGCAGACCCCAGTGCCCCCTGTTCGAGTCCCCTGTCCAAGCCTTCTCCCAGTCCCGTCGAGTCCCCAGTTCCCGTTCTCCCTGCTGCACTGCGGCGGGCTTCGCTTTCCCCTGCGGAGCTGAGGCGGTGCAGAGTTCTTCCGGCACTCTCCCAACTTAATTAGTGGTCCCACTTCGGGGGTTCCTCCGTCACCGGCCTCCTGTGCGTTCCTGGTTATCTGGTCAACCTCCTGCCTGGCTACGCCCGTCCCGTCAACCTCCTGCCT
This sequence comes from Bovichtus diacanthus, assembly GCA_943590825.1. Classification (NCBI taxonomy): domain Eukaryota; kingdom Metazoa; phylum Chordata; class Actinopteri; order Perciformes; family Bovichtidae; genus Bovichtus; species Bovichtus diacanthus. Next base: position 447,344 of record CALSBV010012135.1, read on the forward strand.
GGCTACGCCCGTCCCGTCAACCTCCTGAGCGGCTACACGAGTCCCGTCGAGCCCCTGCTCGACATCCTGCCCAGCTACGCCCGTCCAGTCGACCTCCTGAGCGGTTTCCCTCGTCTTGTCGGGCTGTCCTCATGCCCTTGCCCCGGGGCTGCTCCACCCCTTTTGGTCCTGTCTCTGGGTCATCCTCCTGGTCGGAACTTTTTCCCCGGATCCTGGCCATAGGTCATGGCTGTAGGTCTGAAATACTTCACTATAGAAAGGTTGTACTGTAGGTCTGGTATACTTCACTATAGAGAGGATGGGTCTAATCGTGTCTTCATGTGATATATTCACTGTAACCATAAAAACTCTATTCAACTGAGAACTGCTATCACACACTGATTTACTCATCATTTGTAAAGCTTTAATTGATAACTTACAGAATGTATTTAAAGCAATGGGCTGCTATAAGATCCACTGCATGTTTTTGACCACCATGGTATGTGATAACTAATGACAGCATTAACAGCCAAAATAACTGTGGCTTACTGTACCTTATGTCATGTATCCACTTCCCTTGTATAGTTCAATATTTCTAGTTTAACACATTATTTTCATTATGAGTGATACATGTGAGGTCTTCTGTGTGTTCATGTCAGGGCTGTAGTACAATGTAACCAAATGTACAATAAAAAAAACTGAAACTCTGAATGATATTATATACAGTATAATGCTATATATGTAAGTATCTAATGGTGAAGTTATACATTTACAAATGACACTAGCCTAAACCCAAGGCACCACATAAAGGCATTGTGAAAAGTGAGGGGGACATGTCTCCCATCCCCAGCCAGTGGGACTGACGTCCTTGTTTCATGTGGACAGTCAGTGACTCATGTCAGGGCTGTTTGACTTCATCAATGTCAAAGTTTGTAAAAGATGACAATTCAATTTGTTTATCTTAGTTTAATATATAGTCAACATTACAAGAGCAGCACATCTTCACAATAAAACTACAAAATAAAAAGAATAATATTCTAACATAGCCAAATTAAATTATTTAATACATATTTTTTTGTAGTGTCAGAATAATAAACGTGTTTTATGAATGGGATTATGTATATATTTTTCCCAGTTTGTGTCACTAATTGGACACTGAATGTTTAAAATGAATGACAATGGATCGTTAGTGGTTTTGGTGTGCGATGAAATCAGAATTGATCTAGAAATGTTATTGCAAATGTATATTGTGGGATATAAAAATAAATGAATAAAATATTTGAATAGTTAACCAAAACCTGTTCTGAATAATGTAGTTCCATTATTATTTTTTTGATGTGTAAAATATGATTTGTCATTTTCCAACACACCCTGACAGGCATATTAACTCCCTGTGATATTTGAATGTGAACTCTACAAAAGGTTCACTTCTTCATTTTTCAGAGCTGTCAAATACATCTGACAGTCTTCATTAGTAGATGGAGTTTTCTCACTGATTTCTGATTATTATTATTATTATTATGCCTGCCTAGACATTGAAACTTGAGAAATTATTGTCAAAGTTCTTTCAGCGCATTTCGAGACGTCTTGACCAGGTTTTGTTTCTGTAATGATTTGAGCAGCAGGTGGACACATGGGAGTCAGACACATCCTCTGCACACCGTTCCAATCACATACATGATCGTTCTATTGTTGTAAACACAAAACACACTGATATAATGAGAAGTGTCTTCTATGTTTACACAGAAGACACTTGTCATTATTATTTCTGCATTTACTTTGGTTCATGACGAGGCTCAGAACATAGTCAACTGTATTTATACTATCAAACTACAGATGGGACGACCATTTCTATTCATCAACCAATGTGTAGAGCAGCTGGCACTGACATTTAGTGTGGACTCGATAGAAGCAAACTTCAGACCACAGATTTGAGGTGGACCTGCGGTGGCTTTCTTCGTAATAAGGTCTTTCAGAAAGCGGCCTCTGCTCTGGAAAAACTGGGACGCTTTCAGTTGGTACACTTTGAAATACTTCATTCCGATTAATTGTTGTTTAGTCGGTGCATAGCAGTTCAGATGAACATGCATAATGTGACCTCTCTCTACAGACAAGCTATATTCCCTTTCCTTAGTACCAAATGAGACATCCTTGGAAATGTTTAGGAAATGACAGACGCACAAAAGAAGCGCAACAAAAAATATTTGAAGCTACGCTTTAGTTGTATAGACATTCACATCAATAGAGATGCACAAATCAATCACAACACAGGTGCTAAATGCAAAGCATTTCTGGACACATCATGGAGGTGATGTGAAGGTGGTTGTGTAGAGATGGGGATAATTCTCTGATGATGATGATGATGATGATGAAGAGTTTGCTCATTATCTGAGAGAGCCTACTTGAACACTTGTGCCTCCCTGAATATGGGCAGAGGAGAAGAGATAAATATGACATCTATTTGTGTTGTCCATGCTAAGATTAAAATAGTGCAAAGCGTACTCATTCATGTTTTACACTCACAAAAGACTAAGGCAATAAATAATACTACTCAGGTATGATGAGTGCTTTGTTAATAGTTGTTCTATCTCTATAAACCAGTTTGACACATTGTGATATCTTCAATGAACAACACTGATACCTGAGGGAACCAGAGAATACCATCAAAAGATTTTGAACAGCTGAAATCAAATCACAATGTGCAACATGAATCTTCATGTGTAGAAAGAGAAACCTGCGTCTGTCTGACAATCCAGTGTTCGTGCATCTACGGTTGATAACAAAAGGCACAACTCACAAATATGCATATGGCTGATCTTTGTAAAGCAGCTGAATCAGGTGACGCCTCTCATCTCACCAATCCACAGATCAACTGGTTGGTACATTTATTCACATTTGGATCTATATTCCCTGTATAGGACAGTTGGATTCGTCCAATGATTGTACCTTTTGACATTGATTACATTGTACCCTATTATGGGGTGACGTGTGGTGCACGCCACAGGACAGCATGTCTTTCTCCACAGTACTCTGGGCCTGCGTGCTGACCTCTGCTCTGTGAACCAGCTTGTACAGACAGAACACTCTGAGGAGTGCAGACTGTGCTGAGTTTTGGCTTTAAAGGATACCTTTACATTTTTTTTAAGTCTATCCTTATACTATACAGTATGCATATGCCATATATACTGTACATTGAAAGAGTTATGTGTTGCTGTAATCACTGCATGCTGGATGTGAAGTGATTCCTTCCCAACACAAATACTTACTGCTGTAAGAAACCCACAGTCGTTCTGTGTAAAGACACATTCAAGTGCAGCTGAAGACCAGTCTGAGTTACACGGCTCCATGTAGGATTTTGTCCATGTTTTGTTCTGGCTAGAAGCCTACATTCAACTACTATAACGTATCCCTCCGCCATAGCGTTACGTTCCCAAAACACTCTGTGGAAACACAAAGAGGGCGTTTAGTTCTAATCCAAAGACTAACTTTGAAAGATATAACTCAGACTGCATTTTTACACAGAAGGAGGTCTGTAGATTCTGCCTCCATCACTCTACAGAGGGATCACTTCATGGCCAACTCTCATCTTTCAATGTATACAGTATGTGGCAGCTGAGGATTGTCTCATTTAAAAAAAAGAAAATCGAAACTATATTCACTGCTAAGGTTAAACAGAGAGTAAACTAAATGTAGAATGAAATGACTGATAACAGCATGATAGTCTCAATTGGTTGAGCCACATTTGAAAAACAGGCTCTGATTCAAATAAACTGCTCGGTACACGTCTGCACTGAGCACTGTAAGAGATGATCATCAGCATCAGACCAGAGAACAGATAGGCACTCAGGTTTCTGTCTCTGGAGCGTTCCATTCATCATTATAAGTTACTATAACCTAACAGATCAGTCAACTTATCTAGTACTGCCACTGCACATCACAGCACGCTACATCATAAAGCTAAATGAATAAAAAGCTTAGGGAGTGTTGGAGTCAGGATCCTATCAGAGGGCTTCCTTCATTGACAAAAGCCTGTCAGTGATGAACAGTGTGTGCGCTTTAAGCGGAAAACTAAATTGTGACTTTGCACTGTAGTTATGAGGTATTTGGCTTTGGTGATTTACACCAACCATTTGGTTACATACAGGGTAGCACTGTTTCAATACAAAGAACAACAACACTACTTAAAGCTAAATGTTTTTGGCTTTTTAGTCTTTTGGTATGAAAATAATATAGCTTGAACTGAGCGTAATAAGAAAGCTAACCAGCTATCAATGCTAACAGTTTGAGTTCAGATCAACATACAGTACAAGCACAGAGATGACATAACACTGGGTTCCTTAATCCATCCTTCTAAGACGTAAAGACAACTGTAATACTGTTTGTATTCACTGTGAATTTACTGACAGCATTTTCCAGAGTGTTTTTCACTCCTGGATTACTTTTTACATGTCTGTGTGTATTCCATGAATGAATGTGCAGAGCACTCCCACAATTACAAGAAATCCAAATTGCATATAGGGGAACTGAATTTCTACAGTGCATACAAATGTCTTAGGACAGAGACAAGTTGGTCGGAATCTTTACTCCCTTGTGTTTGACTTCAGATTGCAGAGTAAAGCATGAGAAAAATCTTCAGCACTTTTATGTCCTGTTGCTACAGACATTTTGGTTGAAGTGTGTGTGCACATGTGTTTGTCTGCGAGACAGCATGAGTGATGTGTGCATTGATTGTTACAAGCATCATGTGTTATTGGTCCTGTGTTTTTCATTGATCTGCTGTGTGTATCAATTAGATAGTATGTTTGGCAACTTGTATGTCTGTGTGAGCACATTCATAGAGTCCAGATAGGAATTTGAACACGGTCTTGGTCCTCAGTTAGCTGGCCCTGGATCTGCCAATGGCATAGTGTGCAACACCTCATCCAGAAGCTGCAGAGCGCGGTGCAAGTGGACCTCCACCCAGCATGGCGTGTGTTTGATGCTCTGCCGGGGGTAGTCTGGTCCCCAGCCCTTCACGAAGCTGAGCCGCAGGATACACAGACGCCTCAGGTCATCCACACCTATCCCCGCTGCTGCAGACAGACCTGTCAGTGAAGCAGAGAGATACGCTGACGGATAGTTTCCACTGTGATAATCAGCTTTAGAATGTTGACCTGTCACGTTTATTAGATTAGATTTGGAACTCATGAATGGTGAAACCATTCTTTTGTATTCATCAATGACATATTATGCTGTGCCTTTGACCAAAGTAGTGCAGTCCCCGATTGATTGGCCTGTGGTGTTGCTGCTTGCATCTTTTATACACATGTCACACGACACACTGCACTTCCTCAGGTCCTAAGCAGGTGTGAGCCCGGCAGCAGCCGAACAGGAGCAGAGCTTTGCTTCGCTGCTCCTCGGGTCCTCGCTGGGAGCCAACACTGACACAATTGTCCGCCTAAAAACAGTCCAGCAACAGCCTGATCTGGTTGAACCTGGCCTTAATGTCGCCTGTTACCAGAATGGCAGGAGCACTCCCCCGAGAGATAAGCTAATGGTAGGTCGTGGGAGATGGTGCTGGTTCACAGAGGTACACTGGTGTACAGAGGAATTATTAAACACCAGACGATCTTTGTCATTCTTCAGCTGCGCTCTCTCCAACTCCATCGTCAATCTTTGTCACATGTCCTGCCTGTGATGAGGTTGTGAATTTCCCTTTCATATACCTTGGCACATCATGGAGTCTCTACTCAGGTGCCTTTCGGTACATCTGCTACAATAATGTATTTTTGTACAAGGTCGCTGATATAAAAAAACTAAACAAAAAAAACTAAACAGCTGCATACAGCCATTACGCGCTCCACCATGAAGGTAGGTGTAGTGCTTGTAAAGCTGCAAGGGGGACATGGCCACTATAGCAGCAGCACACAGCACATAGTGGGCTCAACTACCAACACCTTACCATTACATATGATTGATCTGTCCATAATACCTAACCCGGTACAGAGGATTGTATATATATATGTATATGTATATATATATATATATATATATAATAAATAGTACCTTGAACCTTCACCGTACATTTCGCATAAAGTTCATTTTAAAATAAACGTTAAAGTGTCAACATCACTCACTGACTGCAGGTGCAATGCCTCCGACGCTGCCTGGACCGGGAATATTTCCTGCCACAGCGGCTGCCTGAGCAGCAGCTGCAGCCTGAGCCGTCGCTGCCTGCTGCTGCATCTGTCTGTGGCACTGCCGTAGGTCAAACACCTGACCGAGACACAAGCAGCTTACATCACATACACAGCATTCATTCTTTAATAACACTTCAGTGGCTTATTTCGAATGGATATGTGACTTTTTTGTTTGTGTTATGCCACCTATAAGCTCAATGCTGCTGACTGGTGTTTTCAAAACAAATAGTTCAATAGCTTAAAAATAGAGAAAAGACAGTATATGTGTGTGTGATTTCTGTGTGTGCGCTGACCTTGATGTAGGCTCCCGGGTAGATCTTGTGTACAGCATCACCTGGTGCTCGGCCTGCCTCCCTGTCGAGGTAGTAGCTCTGTACAAACACAGCGTGGTCGCTCATGCAGCGCATCCACACATCGCCCTCACCACGACACTCCAGCTGCACGCCTTTACCTATGTGCAACCTGGAACACACAGACACATGTGGAACCTCCCTTGATTGATTGTAAAAAATGTATATCATTATACTTTTTGGACAGATGGCAGTGGAATGGAATTGGGGGCAGAGATAGAGGGGTATGACATGCAACAAAGGTCCCACAGCTGGAATTGAACCGGGGATGTTGCGGTTATATCGTATGATGCGCTGTTACCACTTGACTGTTCCACAACAGAAATGATGTTTGGCTGAGAGGAGCACAGGGTTTTCAGATGGGGGGTGGGTTAAGAAGAGCAGGAGATTGCTGCCCTGTAGTTGCTCATTGCAGTCAGATGAATAGAATGTAATGTACTTTGTATTTTTGAATAGTGACTTTACTCAAAAGCTGAAAAAGGATACTGAGTATTTTCTTTTACAATGTACTTTACATGAGAAACAATAACGTTATGAGCACTACATGAACACCTTCGAGGAGAGACAGCCCAAAGTTATCCACACTTGTGTTATTCATTGTGTCGAGATGAGTGTGGCCTGCCAGAGTAGCTCCAACACATCATGCTAAAGAAATGGTTTGATGCATGAGTGCTGAAATCAAATTCATTGTGAGATTCACAATGGCTGCAGCTTTCGCAAAGATTTATTGAATTGCATTGAAGTGTTTCTGTTACTTTGCTTGTTCCCTGTTTTTACAAGCAGGACACATAACATTGTAACAGTTGAGCACTATTTCAGTAGAGTAGGGATGGGTCATGATTTTCGAAGATAATAATATTTAATGCAATTAAAAAAATGTTTTCCTTGTTTTTACTATTGCAGGCACCGCCTGGCAGTAATGTTAAAGTGTGGCTCTTTTCCGTAGGTACAGGTGTGTGTGTGTGCGTGTGTGTGTGTGTGTGTGTGTGTGTGTGTGTGTGTGTGTGTGTGTGCGGCGCTCGCCCCCCGTAGTTTCTGCTTGGACATATGTTTGAGCGGCGGAGCATCTTAAAACACACTTCATTCAAACTCAACAGAAACAAAATAAAACTCACCAAAACCGTCTTGGTCCACTGTTAAAACAATTTGGACTAAATAAACCGTTAATTCACAGTCACCGGCTCTACACACTGTTTTTCCCTTCTGTCTCTCTGAGCAGCGGTGGCGACTTGAGCGGTGATCTTCGAAGGACAATCAAATTGTTCCCAGTGATTATCGAATAGTATTTTAGCTTGAAACGGCCAGTAGAGAGGCGAGTTGTCTGTAGTCATTATCCTGCCATCTGACACACTGTCACCCAAACACAACCAGGGGACAGAGAAAAGGCTAACAGCGTAAATCACTAAACCAAAGAAATAGGTCTAAATGAATTAAGGTGCTAGTCTGTGTAACGCTTATCAATTCAATTTTCCAAATAAAAATAGAAAATGTCCTGTCCACGCACAGATCCCGCTGTTGTAGGTGAGTCTCGTCGGTTTTTCCCTCTAAATGCACATCTGTCAGAGGCGCCATCTCATGGGGAACACTGTGTTTAGTCAGGTAGAATTGGTGCTATAATGTGAAATGTCGAAATGTTTCTGTGTACATGATCCGGCAGCTTATAGATGTATGATCTGACCTGTTGAATTACAATCCCTCTTTTCCCTCACGTCTCTTGTAGTGATGCTGCTCTGCTCTGGTCATCCTGCTCCCTGGCTGAGCAGCTGCTCCCTGCAGATCCTCTCATCTCAACTCAGGACATTCCTTCAGCTCTCCTCTGCAGCAAACACTCAGCATTTCCAGCTCTTGAAACATGTTTCAGTCGTGGACTGTATAAAATAGTACAGTACACTGATACAGTATATCAGTACAAGTTTGTCCATCATTTAGCTGGTAACCAATGTATTGTATTTATAAATAGTAGGCGAGAAACTTAAATATTAATTATACATTGGTCTGACAAACAAAAAGTACAATCCAAATCTTTTTTATAAAATGTTCTATTTTTAATTTTTTATATGGAAAATTGAACTGATAAGCGTTACACAAACCCTGACTGATCCATGAGGTGTTTCACATAATAAAAGATATGCTATGTTAAATCTATTTAAGAGACACACCTTGCTCTCTCACTTGCATCTGTGCGGTGGACGTTACTCAGCTGGCCGAGGCAGAAGCGATCGCCTCCTGACGGGTCAACATAACCATCCACGGTTACTATAGGGCAGCTTGAGGGCACCTTGAACATCTCACCCACCTGAACATCCATTTCAAAGTAGGAGATAGAGCACCAAAACTCTGGTCCTGCAATGAAAACAGAGCACAGTAGCTCAGATTTGTGCCCAGATGTGACGCATTCTGCAGCAAACACATGCTGTGTACGTATCACCACAGATACTGCAGTTAAATGTCTAATACGTCATTAAAAATACAAATACATCAAATACCTTACAAAGTGCACAAATTTGACAGAAAATAAATGTTTCTTTCTATACAAATTTCCAGTATGGACCAGACAACCAGGATGTAAATAGTGATGACATTTATTTTACACAAGTTCATACTCAATGAGCCCTGTGCAAATATGTCTGTCTGTCGATTCAAAGAGGCTTTATTTGGCATGTATAAATTATAATTAATATTTACAAATCTTAATGTTGTGTTAATGTTGTGTTAATATTCATATTACTATTAATATTGTGTACTTTTGTATCTGTATTCTGTTTGTATGTCTGTCTGTCTGTTTCTTTGTCTGTCTGTCTCTGTGTCTGTCTGTCTCTATCTGTGTGTGTGTCTATATCTGCGTCTGTCTGTCTCTCTGCCTGCCTCTGTCTGTCTGTCTGTCTGTTTCCGGTCAGTCTATCTGTCTGTCTGTTTCTGTATGTCTGTCTCTGTCTGTCTACCTGTTTGTCTGTCTGTCTGTCTGTCACAATGTCTTTTGACACCTGTTTATCAGACGGACTTCACACTTGCCGTACATTGCTTAGGACCTGAGGAAGTGCAGTGTGTAGTGTGAAGTGTGTATAAAAGATGCAAGCAGCAACACCACAGGCCAAGCAGTCGGCCCGTTCTGAACATGCAAGTTCAGGGACTGTACTAGTTTTTTTTATAAAAACAGTCAGCAATAGTTCAATGCTGGTCTACAAATACTGCATGAAATCAGTGGAACATTAACAGTGTAATCAATTAAATTCTAACCTGGATGGTTGGACACTGAAGGAGGGAAAGAGGCTGAGCCATGATGCTGAGACCCTGAAAGCATAGGTATAAGGACATTAGTCTGAAGCAGAAAAAAACAGATATACCCACTCTGAACTTGATGTGGACATCTGAGGGTGTTGGGGGAGTGAGCATGTTTTCCAGGCATACAGTAGATTTTAAGATGTGTACAGGAACTACAGTATATTTGCATTAGCACCTTGGAGCACCACATTACCACTTGTAGCTATGAAATAAATTAAAGCCTCTATGTGTCAGAATTGAAAATGTCAGCCTTTGGTAATAATAACATAATAATGAATTTCATACAGCACTTTTCTTAACAATGTTACAAAGTGCTTTACAAAATGTGTGCTTCAGTGTTGATTGTGGTGAGCCCTTCCATTGTGATACTACCACGGGGGAGGGGGGGTCTTTAAAACTGCAGCTAATCAACAGTATGGGCAGTGTGATTGTAACTCAACACCACACAATAAAAATATAGTAGAATAAAGGAATTCTTAACAAGCCAATAGATGAATGGCGTTATGTTATGACTCTTTTTTCCTATCGTTTTAGAGCTTGTTTTTTAATTTGAGAGCATGAGTCCTTGATTTCACGTTCAGATTTTGTAATGCTTTCCCCCAAAACCATGCCCTCAAACTGAAATAGCTTGTGCTTAGATTGGCTCTGCCTCTGCTCAAACTGCATGCTTACACTCAGATATATTGTTGCTTGCACTCAGATATATTGTCGCTTTCACAGATTTCCTGCGCTCCAGCTTCAGGCTGCTTCTCTGTGTGTGTAAAACAAAAGTCGTAAAGAAAGCAAGGGAAGTACATATAATAAAGCCTCGGAGGGCGGAAGGGGGTGAATGAACCTGGTTAAGGAGTAAGGGACGCTCTAAAAGTAAAGCAAACACACCCACAATGAGGTAGGGATCATTTCATTGTTCAACACTCATTGCATTCAATTTTTTGGGAAATTTTGACAGGGTTATTGCATAAAAAATCTAAGAGCAGAGGAGAAAACTGAGAGCAGACATTTCACACTCAAACAGAAGCAGCCTGAGTGTGAGGAGAAGGGCTGAAGCTGGAGCACAGAAAATCTGTGCAAGCAACAATATATCTGAGTGCAAGCAACAATATATCTGAGTATATCTGAGTGCAAGCAACAATATATCTGAGTGCAAGCAACAATATATCTGAGTGCAAGCATGTAGTTTGAGCAGAGGCAGAGCAAATCTAAGCACAAGCAGGGGCTATTTCAGTATGAGGGCATGGTTTTGGGGGAAAGCATTACAAAATCTGAACGTGAAATCAAGGAGTAATGAAAAGACCACGCTCTTGAACTAAGAGAGGAAAAAAGCTCCATATGAACTACACTACCTTTACCTCGTGCAACATGGAACAATACTTGTATCGCACTTTTGATCCAAATTAAGTTTTCTGTTTGATCATGTTGAGACTTTGAGCTCTAAATTAATTATCTCAAATCATTCCCTTAGACCAATATGCAAATATAGAATGTACCTTTATACCACAGCAATCCCACTTTTCTACAGCCATTATTTGATCATAAAATCGTGAGTTGTTATTTTCTACAAATAAAAACATCACATACGATCTTCAATGTAAAAAGCAACTAAAAAGCAGCACTGTGAGTCTAAGAATGTCACAGGATTAAAGTGAACATCATGTTTTGAAGTATATCATATCTTACAGTGGTGGTTCGGGTGATGGAGGGGAGGTTGTTGATGACCAAGCCCGTTCTGTTGGGGTCCTATGGGAGTGTAGGAGGCTGTGCTGCTGCCTGTCCAAACTGCTGAATTACAGGGAAGTGAAGAATAGGTAATGTGACCATGGCTGCGGTCAAATAGTCAAAAAATTATGTCATTATGTCTTTTCCTAACCACTTTACCTTGAGCTTGTTTGAAAACATCATGAGGTCGAGAAAAGTTGTGAAGGATAATTAATAAGGAAAAGACAACCGCATTCCTCAGAGAATCACACTGTTCTTGGACGACAGTGGACGGAGGTCTATTTTAAAAATGTTTTAGCTTTATTTACACATAGATAGAATAATCAATAGAATAAGGATTCCTGCCCAAAACACAATCACACCTCCTAAAAGAAGGATGTTTTCAGTTTATCCATACTGTACAATTAAACAGCAACAGGACACTTCAAATGTTGCTGCCGCAAGGCATTGTGTGGCGGCATTATCTTTCCTTTGGTAATGGAGATAAGAGAGGAAGCGTTGAAGCAGCTTACTTTAACATTTAGAGAATGTCACCTCTTATTATGGCTGACACTAGGATATTTAATTTCACTGAGTTAGGAACTTCCATAAGCAAAAAAGACAGTTCGACCATAGCCTAAGTGCAGTGTTCATCAAAGTAGATAGCAACAATTTACAATGTTCCTTAATTCCTCAATTTATTTTTGATCATGAAAAGAAGATTTGAAATCATTGAGTATCCCTTCAGTGAGCCAAAGCAGCCACTCAAATCTGTTTCACCTTTACATTGTGTGACACAAAAATGTTTTGCCTGACTACCACGTGCATTTATGTACTGATTTGTAAATAATGCATAGAAAAAATTATCCCCGATTTCAAAAACTGTATGTGAATTTACATACTATATCCAATATTACCTTAATAAAAATAAACAAAAATGTCTTTTTACTTTATTGACTGTACAGGGCTCCCAAATTTGACATGGTGCTGAAAATGAAAAAAAGCTTCAGAATTCAATTGAAATGTGAACTTTCTATATGTAATTGGTGGTGCTGATCCTTAACACTGGCTATAAGATGCAGATGGCTCCAGATAAATCTAATGAAGCTGTGAGCTCTTGCACATTGCTCCATATCTTTAAATGTGTTTATATCTCTCCTACAACTTGACACATTTACACTATTCAGTTTTTCAAAATTCATGTCACTAATATTGTTTTCTCTGTCTGTGAGAAACAAAAATACAGATACTTAAACAATCTAATGCAGTCCAGCGCTGCAGCTCTGCAATGCCGCTTTTATCATCATCATCATCATATTCAGTTTTTGTTGACACTGTTTTGCAGTGTTGATTTAAGTGTGTGTAAAAACATAGCATGCAGGTTTTAAGTAAACACACAAAACGTAACTGAGTAGAGTAACATATTTGTGTTTAAATATCTATATTTAATGGTGTTAATAGCTATAATTTTCATTCTGAATTAATACTATTTATTAGGCAATTGCTTATGTTTCCTATCTCCTGGAAAGCGTGACTAAATATTAATACAAAACAATATCTATGTATGTATGTTAGTACATATGCATGTCTGTGTGAACTCACTATGGAAAGCAGCCTGGCTCTGAGAGTGTTTATTGCTGCTGTATCCGTTCTGTCCATGCGAGTGCGAAGAAGTTTGTTGTGGGTGGGGGGGCTGTGAGGGTTGCTGGGCAGCCTGTTGCTGAGGAGCAGGTTGGGTTGGGGTCAGAGGTCGTGGAGCCGGGGTCATGACTTGAGCCTGTGGAGATGCAGTTTGGAGGCGGCCGTCACCGTGGCCGCCCTGCAATGGTAGCATAGAGCCAGAGCCAGACACTGAAGGAGAACAGATAAACACGTCAGGCCTGACACCTCACCTCCAGCTGTCAGCATCTTCCAGCGCATTATTTCATTATTTCATTAACCCCAAACCCTAGATATATGACCCATTGCTTCCCAGGTGCCAATGTTGAAAACATTTTGCAGCAGATCCCGTTTCTCCTCAGTAAACATCCATATGTCCAAAATATTATCGTCCATGTTGGTATTAATGACACCACTAAGCATTAATCACCTTTTCAACAAAATTAAAAACTGTGGAAAGTCTGTCTTCATCTCGGCCCCAATTCCCACACTGGGCCTTAGGCCTAAACTTAGACCAAACAGACACTACTGGAATATAGCCTGTCGACAGAAGTGTCATTTCTGATAATCTGATTACCATTAAACCAATTAAGTTACCTCTTCAAACCCCAACCAGAGTTCCCCTACTGAATGTGAGGTCCTTATCAAATATATAGTTTATAGTTCAGGACATTATTTCCTGCAATAAGCTAGAAATGTTTTTTGTCACAGACACTTGGCTAAATACAAATATCATTCCATTAATAGAAGCCAGACCTCCTGATGATGTATACCTCCATCAGCCCAGACTCTCTGGTCACAATGCTGGTGGTGTTGCTGTAATCTATAAGAATACCTTAACCTGCACTCCTGCGTTCTTTGGCACGTTATCTACTTTTGAATTTCTAGGTTTTGTCCTAAATGGTAAATTACCTGTACCTGTGTTGTAGTCTACAGACCACCAAATCAGAACAAAGCATTTCTCAATGACTTTTCTAAACTCCTATCTGTTGTAATGTCAACATTTAAGAGGCTTTTAATTGTAGGCGATCGTAATATTCATGTTTGCTGTCCCACAAATATATTTGCTACTGATGTTTTGCATCTTATAGACTTTATTGGTAGACTTTATGTTGGTAGAATCTGTGACCTGCCTAACACATGTAAGAAATCACACACTGGACCTAGTCCTGTCCTTTGGCCTTGTTCTACGTGACATCTGTGTGACACTGAGTTTCCTTTATCTAAACCAAAACTGCTTGACCCAAATTCGCCTCTCATTTCATTAACTCTACCACATCCAACCTGTCTAGTACCTAGAGTGGCAACTCCACAGTCTCTGCTATAGAATCTTCCTCCAGCCGTTTGAACACTGATGAACTAATACACCTCTTCCACAAGTCCTATCTGTCTATCCTAGACTCCATTGCCCCTCTTAAGACTAGAGCTAGGAAGACTAATGCAGACCCTTGACCGAACAAATCCACACTCTCTATTAGAAGGACCTGCCGGAAAGAAGAGTGTAAGTGGATAAAAGACAGATTGCATGTCTCTAATGAAATATATAAGGATACCAATCCTCTTTCAAGATGCAAAAGCAAAATACCTCTTGGATATGATCACCAAGAGCAGTCACTACTCCAGGATCCTGTTTAGAAGCATAAACTCCTTAGTTAACCCTCTGCTTGCTCCATAACAAATTCCTCCGCAATCAGCTGTGAGCAGTTTAAAGATTTATTTCTAAACAAAATTGCCAGCATTAGTTCAACAATTTCCCACGCTATCAAAACTTCTCACTGGCTTTTAAAAGTTTCTGCCCAGTCTCCTACCTGCTGCCAGTTATACATAATTCCAACACAGCTCCTAAAAGTCATTTGAAGCAGTTAGTAGTATAGCTTACTGATTATTTTTAACAATTCTCTTGCCACAGATAAAGTCCTGTCTTGTTTTAAGCCATGCCTTAAGAAGCCTGGTCTTGACCTGGCTGTTTCAAATAATGTTTCACAAAAGGTTGTCTTCAATCAGATTCAGTACTTTTTTTAATCAAAACAATATTTTCGAGAAATTCCAGTCAAGGTTCCGGGAACCCCATAGCACAGAGGCAGCTCTCTTCACCACTTGTCTTCAAATGACCTCCTCTGTGCTGCAGATGCTGGTAAATGCTCTATCGTGATCTAGATCTCAGTGCAGTGTTTGATATTGTGGACCACAAAATTCTCCTGGATCGCTTGAAACGCTGGGTCGGCATTTCTGGGTCTTTGATTGGTTCCACTCTCACATTTCAAACAGATGGTTCACTGTTTGCCCTGATAGCTCATCCTCCTCATCTGCAAATATTTCATTTGGGGTTCTGCAGGGCTCAGTTTTTTAACGTCTCGACACAGATGATTCCCAGATCTACCTTTCTATCAGATCTATCTTTGAGCTGCAGGCTCTGGGTAAGCTGCACTGTGTTGTCTTTGAGCTGCATGTTCCCGGTAAACTACATTTTCTTGTCTTTGAGCAGCAGGCTCCTGGTAAGCTACACCGTGTTGTCTATTAGCTGTATTCTCCCGATGAGCTGAGCTGTATTGTCTTTGAGCTGCAGGCTCAGTTGAACTACACTGTGTTGTTTTTGAGCTGCAGGCTCCTGGTAAGCTACAATGTGACCTATTTGAGCTGCAGGCTCCCGGTAAACTGCACTGTGTTGTCCTTGAGATGCACGCTCCCATTAAACTACACTGTGTACTCTTTGAATTGCAGGCTCCTGGTAAGCTGCACTGTGTTGTTTATTAGCTGCAGGCTCCCGGGAAATTACACTATGTTGTCTGAGCTGCAGGCTCCTGGTAAGGTACATTGTGTTGTCTTTCAGCTGCAGGCTCTCAGTAAGCTGTGTTTTGCTGCTTTAAACTGCAGGCTCCAGATATCGTGACCCCCCTAATATATATATATATATATATATATAATATATATATATATATATATATATATAATATATATATATATATATATATATAC
>CALSBV010012135.1:475471-496939 GCA_943590825.1 Bovichtus diacanthus
ATGGGAGCCAGAGCCTTCAGCTATCAAGCTCCTCTACTGTGGAACCAGCTCCCAGTGTGTGTTCGGGAGGCAGACACCCTCTCCACATTTAAGCGGGCTTTCTGCCAGCGTATTGCAAGCCCGGTGGCTCAGCGGGCATAAGCATCTGGGATTTAAAAACCAAAAAGTACTTTTAAGATGTTTTTTTAAACTAAAGTGTGTAATATGAACTCCTTATAACTCAGGTTGTGTGTAAGCGCCGCTCTCTCTTTTTTCTCTCTCTCTCCATCTGAACCGCACTCTCCGTATGTGTGTGACAGCAGTGCAGTGTGTGTACAGTTTAGGCTATATGTCGGTGAATAAATGCCGACATACACATAACTCCTCAAGACCCAAGCCAAGTTCCAGTGTTTTGCTTGCAACCTGCTAATTAAAGCTAGGGGGTTAGCCCCGAAGCTAGCCACAACAACTCAGGCCCACCCACGGTGGGCTGACCTTTAAGGTGGATCTGCTATTGTCATTGTGGTGACAAGCCACTCTTTTTGCTAAGGTTGTCTTCAGTTTGAATGCAATGTGTTTTACAGTTGTATATGTCTGTTTAATAAGGAGAATAGGTGTAAGAATATTTCCTTTCTTGACATTTTGTGACTTTATTTTGTTAATTCATTAGACTAAACAAGCTAAGACAGTTTATGGAACGTAGCGGACTCAGCGCTCGAACAGCTGATCTCCCAGCTGAAAATTCAGGAGGGAGGAGGCACTGACGCCACATGCTCATTGATTACAAAGTGCTTTACATAAATAAATGTGAAACGATAGAACAGTAGACAGTTTACATTCACTTTTCGGGACGGTGGTAAAACAAAGTTTGTTCGGAAGCCATGCCACAGACACATCTGGTAGAGATCTGCACTTTACTGAGTGACCTTTTCTAGTTATTCTTAATATTAGTCATATTATTATCATTATTATTGTTATTAGTCATATTTGTATAGTTATTATTATTCCTGTTATTAGTCATATTTTTATAGTTATTATTATTATTATTAGACATATTTTCATAGTTATTATTAGTCATATCTTTTACAGTTGATATAATTATATTATTATTCCTATTATTAGTCATATTTTTATAGTTGATATTATTATTCCTGTTATTAGTCATATTTATATAGTTATTATTATTATTATTATTCCTGTTATTAGTCATATTTATATAGTTGTTATTATTAATATTATTATTGTTATTAGTCATATTTTTATAGTTGTTATTATTATTAGACATATTTTTATAGTTTTTATTATTAGAATTATTATTGGTATTAGTCATATTTTTATAGTTGATATTATTATTATTATTCCTGTTATTAGTCATATTTATATAGTTGTTATTATTATTAGTCATATTTTTATAGTTATTATTATTATTAGACATATTTTTATAGTTATTATTATTAGTCATATTTTATAGTTGTTATTAGTCATATTATTATAGTTGTTAATATTATTATTGTTGTTATTATTAGTCATATCTTTTACAGTTGATATAATTATTATTCCTGTTATTAGTCATATTTATATAGTTGATATTATTATTATTCCTGTTATTAGTCATATTTATATAGTTGTTATTATTATTATTATTCATCTGTGTGTTACTCTCTCTCTCTTCCCTCCCTCCCTTTCCTGAGCGATCGCTTCACCTGTGTGCATAGCACCGCACCGTGCCGCTTCACCTGTTTGCATAGCACCGCACCGTGGCGCTGCAGTGTCCGACCTGGTGCACAGGATATGTGGTGTTAATGTACATGGTGGGGGTGATAATAATGTGCAGGAAAGTGAGGAGGAGGTCTTGGGTGAGGTAGGAGAAAGGAGTGTCGGGCGAAAAAAAACTGTTGAAAATGGTAAGGAAAAGATAGATAGATAGATAGATGAAACAGAGAAGATCAGTGAGGTGCAGGAAGGAGAGTCAGGTGGTTTAGGAGGAGACCCGGCAGAGGAGACAGGTGAGGTGCAGAGAAACATGGCAGATGAAGAAAGAGTTACATGGGGTGAGCAGGTGGAGGAAGAGGCAGCACCACAGGAGACCTTAAAACAAAAACCTGCTGCTAAACGCAGGAGAAAAACTAAGAATGCTAAAAACAGTAAAGTTGGGGAAGAGAGACAGACAGTGAGAAGGCAGGGACAGGCAGACGAGCGTGTTAGTGAAGAAGAGTGTGTGTCGGACAACAGCAATGACAAAGGTTTCCCTCCAACAAACAAAAAACCAACATGGAGCAAAAATAGAGGATTACTTTTTTTATACCTCGGCCAGACTCCATATGATCCAGAGAAGATAAACAGCGATGATGGGGAAAGCCTCAATGTGTGTCTTAATTAATTAATCTGTTTTTATTTTTGTTTTTAATCTCTCACTCATTATGGATACTTTTAGAGTGGGTAGTTTAAATGTGAATGGAGCCAGAGTTGGTAAAAGAAGAGCACTTATTTATGAAACTAAAATTAAATATATTGATGTACTGTTTTTACAAGAGACACACAACGACAGTTTTAATGAGACAGACTGGAGGAGAGAGTGGGGACGGGGAAGTCATTTTAAGCCATAACACATCTCTCAGTGGAGGAGTGGGCTTCCTCTTCTCCAAGTCTTTTACTGCAGTCTCACTGGAGGTCGAGCATTTCATCGAGGGGAGGTTGCTTTTAGTTAAAGCACGGTTTGACCTTTTTACTGCTGTTTTTATAAACGTGTATGCTCCAACAATCGGTGCAGAGAGGAAGCTGATATTAATAATAATGTGAATATTAACACAACATTAACTAAACATTAACAGTATACATATATATGTATACATATATATGTATACATATATATGTATACATATATGTTATTGTAATACTGTGTGTGTGTATATATGTGTGTATATATATATATATATATATATATATAGTATAAACTGTATATACATGTACACACACACACACACACACACACACACACACACACAGTATAACAATGACATTTGAACACACTTCATCATCATCAGTCAGTGATCATCACTGTCCCTGTCACTGTATTGGGCAGCAGCCTCGTCTCCTTCTCCTCGGAGTGTTTTTCATTTTGAGAGGTCAATGAATTCTTTGTCAAAATAAATGTTGCTAATTTCTTTCTAGGATTGTTTGTGTTCGTAAGTTTGTGGTCACTGAGCCTGTACTAGTTTTCTTCATATTTACTCTCAGGGTCCCGTTCTTACAGAACCATTCTACTATGTCCATGTTGTTGTAGTCCTTGTTCAGTAGGAGACAGTAGAACAAGGTCATCAGTATAAAACAGAAACTTCACCTCTCTAGGTAGGAGGGAGAGGCCAGAAATTCAGATTGTATGTCTCCAATTTTAACAGCGCACCTATTTTCTAAAAACATTGATTTAACCAGATCATACATTTTGCCCCCTATACCATAATGTAGGAGCCTGTAATAGAGGACTTCATGCCAAATAGAGTCAAAAGCTTTCTTCATATCAATAAAACAAGTGAAGATCTTACACTTTTTTGTTTGGTGTACATGTTTGTTCATTAAAGTGTGAAGGGTATATACATGGTTGATGGTGCAGTGTTTTGGGTGGAAGCAAATTATATTTTCTACTCAAGACGGAGTGTTGGTCAAGGAAATGTAGTATTCTTTTATTTAAAATAGTACAGAAATATTTACCTAGACAACTGCTGACACAGATGCCCCGGTAGTTACTAGGGTCTGATTTGTCCCCACTCTTATGAATGGGGGAAATAAGTTTTTTCCCCTTTGCACCAGGAACACATCCCGACTGCAATACGATATTGAACAACTTCAACACTGCACCCTGCATCTCTGGGGTGCTGCATTTGAGCATTTGATAGCAAACACGTTTTCTGCCAATTTGAAAATTAAAATCTTTCAATCTCAAGTCCTTAAAATACTCAGAAGATAGGAAAAGTGGATTACCGCAATAGTATCTGCTGAGGAACATCATGGTATGGGTGAGAGTGTCCATCCATCTATCTGGCAACATAATATAATTTCTGCTGCTTCCTGTATCGCGGGGAATATTTTCAGTCAGCTTTACTGACTCAGTAGATGTGAGCTGTTTTGAGGGGTTTCAGTTATATCATATAATAATCCTATAGTTACACTTAGTTATTCCACAGTTTAAAACCACATCCAAGCAGTTTCACACCCATGTCCAACCCATGTTGGGAACAGAGTTGTGGATCCAAGATAGCGCAAGTAAATGTACCCACTCAGATCAAGGCTCACTGTGGAAGAAGCATATCAGCTACTAATATGTTTGTCTATTAGTTTTGGTCATTTGAAGGTATTACAGTCGATGAGAGCCAAAACACTCGGTATTGCTGTCATATTTGTTTGTTGTCTTGCTTACCTGGTATTAAGTTGGTCAGCCAATGAGTGACCAGAAAGTTCACCAGCATCATGATGGCCCAGCTCTGAATCAGTCCCTGTTAGTAGAGCGGGGAAACCAGGAATTAGTGGATGCCAGAGAAGAGATTATCAATGGTAGTAGAAGTATTAGATCCTTTACTAAAGTCAAAGTTGTAATACCATAGTAATAATAATAATAATAATAATAATAATGTGACTCTACTTTGTGAGTGACACATTAAAAACAGAAATGGTCAAAATCAGAGCAGCAGAATTGTAGTCCCTGGTACAGGTAAAGCTCCAAAAACACTGACTCTAACAATTTCTCATAATGCAAAGTGATGAAAGTCTGTGGCTAGACTCCCCCTGTCGGGTAAATACCCACATCGTTCAAACTTGACACCCCCAGTTTGAAACACATGCTTTTGTTATAAATTACTGTCCAAATTCAAACGGAGACATCAAACCTTGATGACATCCGTTTTTTCTCAGACGTATAGAATATACAATACAACTGTTTTGTTGTACTCCCCATGATGAGTAAACTGAACTTTATGTGTAAAATTAAGTTAATGTAAATGTACATTTGCATTATCAGCCAAATCTACCTAAATCATCAAAAGTAATGGTACTTGCTATGCTGAATGTGTTAAACATCCATTATGGCTAAGTGCATGGTTATGCACACCTGACCTCCTTACATCCACCCTGCAGATTTATCCATGAGCAGTTTGCTCACATGTGTGAGGCAGACTTCACTTTGATGAAACTGGAGGACACAAATGATTGCATATGTTTTTATGAAAAATAAATACAAATGTACCGATTTCAGCTCGTCAAAGGTGAATATCTACTGGTTCTTTTAGTCTTCTATGATAGTTAATACAACATCTTTGGGATTACATCATTTTGGGCTCTGGAAACTTGTGATGGGCATTTCTTTTTAATATTTTCTGATATTTTAAAGATGCAAAGTGTAATATATAGCAGATTCTAAATTAAAAACATTTTTAAAAAATTAACTTACATTATCAACAGAATGTGAAGAGGTAACAGCGTTGACGTTACGTCAAAGAAGTCTATCTATTGAAGTTAGCATGCTAACTGACTAGCGCCAGCCCGTCCTGTCTTGTAATACCACTTGTTCCTCTAGAGGTGATAGTAAATGGACTGCATTTATATATTGCTTTTCCAATCTTAGCGATCACTCAAAGCGCTTTACAACATGCCAGCATTCAGTCATACAGAGTCAAGAGGCTGCCATACACTCATCAGTATGGTGCCACATGCTCATCAGACATAACCATTCACACACACTCACACGTCGTTGGCCATTGGGAGCAATTTGGGGTTCAGTATCTTGTTCAAAGGACACTTCGACATGCTGACTGTAGAGGCCGGGGATCGATCCAATGACCCTCTGACTGGTGGACGACCTCCACCTCCTGATCCACAGCCACCCAGTGAGTCAGTGTAGCTCCAGTCTGCCTCAGTACAGAGGGAGAAGAAGTACAGCTGCCTGACTCGGGCAGACTCAGGGCTTGTCAACATTACATCCATGATCCCTTTATCTTGTTTGTTTTGATGAAATCCAAAGTGGCAGAAACGAGAAAATGACTCGCGGTGGCTGGGAGACAAACAAATCTTTCTTTAGAAGTAGGCACCTTCTGTTGCTGCCGTTACACCCAGCACTCCACCAGCCCACTGTGACTACGGGTGCTGGGGTTTCCGCCGGACAAATTCTGAGCTGCACAGCCGCTAACTGAAGCTACGTACCCATTAAACACACAGATATCGAAGCTCCACGTGAAGATTATAAGTTAGTCAGCCCGGCTCTCAGAGTTTCACCAGTTTGGTCGAATTATGCGTATTCTTGCCCACGACTGACTGACTGTGGTCGTCAAGATGGCGCCATGGATGGCTGCCGTGTCTCAAGCTCCTCTCCAACACTGCATTTTTATTGTTTTACTTTGTTGTTTGTTTTTAACTTTTTCCACAACATGCTAACCGCCCAAGAGAGACCTATCATTCAATATGATAGAAACCAACTGCTGCACATCAGAACGTTGGTGGACAGCAATCTTCCACCACGACCGGCAAACAGTGGGAAATATCCACGGCTCCCTGCTGCAGCTTATACCTAAGGAGTGTAGGAGAAAAAGAAGTGGGGGTCCCGGGCCAGGACCTCCACAGAGTATTCTTCTGGCAAATGTCCAATCCCTGGATAATAAGATGGTTGAACTCCGAAACAGGAAGGCATTTCAACAGGACATTAAGAACTGTAACGTTATGATTTTTACAACCCTTCGATCCCAGATTCCGCCATTGCTCCACACGGATTCCCCATTTAGGACCGGACAACAAACTCTGGAAAAGTAAGGGAGGAGGTGTCTGCTTCAAGGTCAACAAAAAATAGTGCTCAAATATGGAGAACATTTCGTCAGACTGTTAACATAGTGCTGGAGGATTATCCACAGGACAGAGACTTCACGGCCGGAGGCTGCTTTCATTGTGTCCTGATGGCATCCGTGGCTGTGCTCTCAAGGTGTGTGCAGTTCAGCTGGCAGATGTGTTCACAGACATTTTCAATAGGTCTCTGCTCCAGTCTGTAGTCCCCACATGTTTGAAACAGTCCACCATCATTCCTGTCCCCAAAAAGACAAAAAACATCTGCTTCAACGACTACCGCCTAGTTGCACTCACCTCCATCATTAGGAAGTGCTTTGAGAGGTTAGTCAAAAGCTTCATCACCTCCTCCCTCTCTGACTCCCTGGACCCTCTGCAGTTTACTTACAGAGCAAACAGGTCCACCGAAGACGCCATCGCCCTCACCCTCCACACTGCCCTCTCCCAGCAGGATCAGAGGAACACATATGTGAGAATGACTACAGTTCAGCATTCATTGACTACAGTTCAGCATTCAACACATTGTGCCCTTCAACCTCTGCATTAAGCTCAGGGACCTCTGGCTCACCAGCACCCTCTGTGACTGGATCATGAACTTCCTGACAGGCAGACGCCAGGCTACACTGGAGCCCCTCAGGGCTGCGTGCTCAACCCTCTCCTCTACTCTCTGTTCACGCACATCTGCGTGGCCAAAAACAGCTCCAACACCATCAAGTTTGCTGACGACACGACCGTCATCGGCCTGATCACCAACGGCAACGAGGCGGCGTACAGAGAGCAGGTCAGATCCCTGACATGTTGGTGCCAGGACAACAACCTCCATCTCACTGTCAGCTAAACTAAGGAGCTGATTGTGGATTGCCATCCATGGAGGACCTCTACTCCCAGCGGTGTAGGAAAAAAGCACACAAGATCATCAAAGACCCCCATCACCCCAGCAACAAACTGTTTTGTCTGCTGCCGTCTGGCAGACGTTACCGCAACATCCGGGTTTTAGTTTTATCCTACAGACCATAAGACTATTGCGCTCCTGAGCTCTGTGGAGTGTCATTACTTATATATGTTTATAGTACACACACCTGTTTATTCCACATAACCCTAATTTATATAGTATTACAGTATACAGTATTTAATTCCATTGTACACTATTTAAAATGTAACATTCTGTTGTATCTTATTTTATTTTATATGCATATATTTTTCTTATTCCAGCATTTTTCTGGCATCATTGTCTCTTGCACTATTTTATTAATTGTTTATGTCTTAAGTATACTGTATGTTGTATTGTTAGAGGAGCCTGGGATCTGCATTGCCAACAACTACGCTGTAGCTTTTGTGCATACAACAATAAAGCCTTTAAATCTTGAATCTTGACTGACAGGCAGACAGGCATTGAAGCTTTCTCTAAATTGTTTCAATACTGCTACATGTACAACCAAACATACTGTACAGGGTGTCCTGCAATACGGCCATTTATTATAGCTTAATAACTCATCCAGCATGTAAGCATGCTGGCAGTCACAGGTAACTCTTGCTGCACGCACGCACGCGCACACACACACACACACACCTTCCATGTCTCCTCTCAAACATACTGTTCATATGTAGCCCCGGACTTCAAATTAAAACTTCTTACAACGTGCCAAATACAACCTGAGCAGTGTCCAGGCCACACATGCACTTCACTGGAACCCGAACCCTTTCTCAACAGGCGATGTGATACATAAATTCATATAAGAAATGTGTATGAGGTCTCATTTATCTGACTTAATAGAATGAATTACGATACAGTAAGCTATCTGGAAAAGCAGAATGCACCACAATGTCGGCCAGTGTGAGCGGTATCATTGAAAGAGTGAGACAACAGAACAGCATTTGTTGCAGATACAAGCAGGTTACTTACAGTAAGCAACAATTTAACAAGCTAATGTGACTGACTTCCCCCTCATATTCCCGGTTATCCTGGTTGCAACACTAGTGAGAGCAGGAGAAAGAAAAGATGGAGACAAATAGTTTGTACTTACACATCAGCCGGAGTGGATAGAAGAAGTTGGACAGAAAGATAGCAGGCTGTACGTGTGGTTTGTTTATACTCCTTTGTATTAGACCTATGTAACGTACTGCTCTGCCTTTACGCGGCTAATATTTTTCTGAAATCCTGTAATACATCGAGCAAGAGTTTATTTCTTAGACGTTGTAGGCTACTGCGCTAGCTTGATGTTTCTCGGTTGTTTTATCCTTTTATCAGCCCCACTGTCTCCTCGTGCATCCTGTCTGTTCCCCTCGCGCACGCCACAATAACAATAGAGTGGAGACGTCGTGCGCGTCAGTGTCTCGACATGCTGCAACCAATAGGCGGTCAGGTCTCACATGGGCCATCGTGTTCGTCCAATCACATAGGGGTTCTCACAGCAGGGCCACGAGCTAGGGTCTGTCTGGTTCGTCTAGATTGACAGGTCCGCGAGACTGTTTTTTTAAGGTGGCGCCGCTGAGATTACCCCCCCTCCTTCCCAAACACACACATATACACACACGCACACGAACTGCAACTGTTATTTGAGAAACAGAAAATAACTATGCCTTATTCTGTGACCCCTCATCCTCAATTCAAGTGGAGAAAATGTATAGTTCAGATTTACAAATATATGACAAACAATGCGTTTTGTATTGCGGAGTTTAATTCAGTGTGAATGTTATCTTCAAGAACATTATATTATAGACTAATGGTTTTCCATGAAATGTGGATATCCATGGTCTCCAAAAACTCAAACCTTTGCAGACAAGGTCTATAATATAATGGCCAAATGGTCGCTCTTTATTCTAAGAACTTCTGTTTTCCTTAAAATTAGCCCAAAATTGCAAAAAAAAAAAAATCAAGAAATGATTAGGTGAGTGATTAGGAAATACTGCACCCGCAAAATGAAGCACTACAGGGCAGATTGCTGTGAAATTTGCTGAGCACATTCTAGCTCCCATTAGAATGACCACTTTCTATTTGAATGATCCTATGGCCTTTCCCCTAGCAATACCATCTGGGCAGCAAAGGATAAGGTGCTAAGGACAAGTAAATCATGACTATTTCCTAAATTCTCATGTTGAAGGGTTCAATTTATTATTACAGCCTTCACCTTATTTCAATCAGCGTGTTGACAAATGATTAATGTAAGTAACAGTTCTGCACAAGCTCAAAAAGTTGAGAACATTACTTTAATGTATAGTTAAGAAACAGCACTAAATGTCATACAAAAACTGAAAAACAAAAGCAATATGTAGGCATTATTATGTTGCATAATCATGGAGACAACTTTCTACACGGTAAGTTTAATTTTCATCATCCAATATCAAATTAATTTAATATAATTCTTTATGCTTTGAGTTGATTAGTTATGACACATTTCACCAGAGCTTTGAAGAAAATGCAGATGCACCAAAAAACAAATGCTTTGAAAGAGTGGAAAATGTCAACTTTTTTTTAATGAAAGAGCCAGCAGATGCGTTTTAACTGAGGTTTAACGTAAACCTGCCCTTCAATTAAAGGGGTGTGTGTGGCGAGCTAATGGCCACCGCTCTGTAGTGCGCTCACGGCGGTTACCTCTGATAACTTAATGAAATTCTGTAGAGAACCTTTAAAAGAAAAAAAAAAAAAAAAAAAAAAAAAGACAAAATGTATTGTATTTACCAACAAGGAGGAATAAATTAAAGTTATTGCTCAGCTTTATTCCAGAACTATAATGACAAAAAAATAAACAAGTTAGTTAGTCTTAATTTACTAGTGTGGTCCGTTCGGGATGTACTGTTGCTTCTTGGGTGTGATGTACACTTTGGAAGAAAGTCAAAGCATTAATTTCCAGCAGGGCAGGGTTGGCTATTGTAATGCCCTCTTGTCTGGTCTTCAATAAAAAGACCAAACAACTTCAGCTCATTCAGAACGCTGCTGCAAAAAGTTGTATGCCGAGTCCTAATGCGAACCAAGAGAACTCCTGTTCTTCAATCTTCACACTGGCTTCCAGTTACTTATAGATTTTAAAGTGAAGCTGCTTTATAAATCACTCAGAATACATTTCTGTAGGGCCCTTACATCTTTAGGAAGCAGTCAACTGGTAGAACCTCAAGTCTGACCCAAACAGGGTGAAGCTAATTTAGCTACTAGGCTGCACACAGAATCTCGAATGTGCCGTAACCCTGGCCATTTCCGAAACCAAATCAAAAACATATTCCATTTTGAGCGACTGGTTTCTCTACTGCACTTGTACTTCCATTTTGCATTTGGGTAACTTATAGCTGCACTTTAACAGCACTGTAATTGTACTTCTTGTTTATTCACTATGTATTTTATATCATTTTTAAGATTCTAATTCCTTTTTTATAGATTTTAATTTAAATTTTTATAATTCTAATGCTTTTATTTGCTTATGTTGAGTGTTTAGAATGTATTAAGCTTATTTTTAACATTTTAAATATTTTACCATGTTCTTTCTTTTGAAATCACGAGATAATCAAGTGTCAAACTTCTATAACGTTAATCACAAATAAAGGTGTCACTTCTTCCTTCATTTCAGATGGCACAAGTGAAGCAGGGTTTCTGATGATCCGACAAACACAACGGCCAGTTGTTCATTAATGCAGTCAAGAGCCTGCAGGAGGACATGTGGTCAGTTTGTAGTCATGTTTGTCCCAAGACAAAAATGACAATATATTATCAGAACAGCTCCTTTTTAGTGTAAGCCAATACTGTATATTTGACAGAATGTGATACTGCAGTAGATTGAAAGGAAACACAGGGGCAAGTGTGCCACAATAACATGTAGGCCTACATTTGATTGAAATATTCAGAACAATATTACTTAATAATACTAATAAGTGCAAGCAAGGTTTTCAGATTGGAAAAAAAAACAAAACTTGAAAATAGTTTCTCACCGATTCACAGGTTGAACTAAATGAATCAGTGTTACGCTGGGTCATCAAATTGCAGTGAAGGTGAGATCTTAATAATCACGCACACAACATCACTTGCGGTGGAATTGCATTCACCTGTATTGACTAATTATACAACAATGTGGACTGTGAAGAGTGGAAACACCGCAGAACACAATAACACCAGTAACAGCGCAGCAGCACCAAGTAAAGGAGAACAATTCCATTTCCCAGACACACCTGCTCCCAGTGCACTCATGTATGCATTATAGCCACCGTGATACATTCTTCAGTGTGCTAAATGATGTGGGCGTTGTTGTTCATTTTGACACATCAGGCATGTTGTAAACCCCTGCTAGTTAGAGTTTAGCTGAACTTGTTCTAAACCGCAGCTAAGCTAGTCAGATGCTAACTGACTTCACTTCATAGAGATCTAGTCAGAGCACATTTGTGAACAACCATCCTGAAAAGCCAGAGAGCAGAAGAAGTCATGAAGACCAACTGACATTTTGAAACAATGCTTCCAGCATGTTATTTTGGTCCACAACATTACTCGTGGTCATCATCTATCTTGCATGCTGAGTGACATTACAGTGGCAGTCTTTTTAAACATTTTCCTCATGGGTTTGGGTATTTATCTTATCTGTAGAATCAATGTAGGATCTGGTGATACTGTAAAGCCGTTTCTGTTGTCTTCCTAATGCTAAACAGATAGCAGCCAGTCATTAGACGAACAGCTAACTAAATGTCAAAGGAAGGTTTGTACTCCTCGTGTTACAGTTTCCAGTAGTGATCAGGACACTTCCCAGAGCAGGAGGAACAATCTCAGGGTTTACTGGGGGAGCGAGAGGGGAACACTCCTGAAGCCTCCAGCATGGTCTTTCTCCGGGCTGTCTCCTTCGCCACATTGTGGTTGAGTCGCCTCAGACGTTCCTGGAGACATAATATTTCCGTTATGTAGTTGTTTTGTATACTGTTTTACGGTTTGTGTGCTTTTTCTATGTTTTTTTTAACTTGGTTGGGAATTGATGGGGTGATACTAGTAGTTATAGCAGTGTAGTGGTATTAGCGGTGGCAGTGTTAGTACCGTAATTTCTGGACTATTCAGCGCATCTGAATATAAGCCGCACCCACTGAATTTTTTTAAAATATGTATTTTGTACATAAATAAGCCGCACATGTCTATAAGCCGCAGGTGCCTACCGGTACATTGAAACAAATGAACTTTACACAGGCTTTAACGAAACACGGCTTGGAACAAAAATAAATAGGCCTTTAAACGCCTTCAACTTGAAAGCTGCATCATATGCCTTTCTCCGTGTCTCTGCCATGATGAGGGTGACAAAATGACTACCGTAATCAGAATCGTGACCATTCATAATGTCCACTGTTTAAAATGTCCGCTGTTCATAATGTCCGTGGCTGAAGATATTCCAAGAACTAATAATGCAATTGAAGGTTGGCATAATGTTTTTAGAGGTTCATTTGGTACACTGAATAAAACACCGAGAAATTTCGTAAAAAAGTTAATTACCGTAATGAATGGGAAGTTTGAGTGCGCTCGATTTACGTCACATTATGTGACGGTGCTCAGTTTTTTGGCGACATGAAGGTTGTGAAAGTGGGAAAAATCCATAAATTAGCCGCGTCATTGTATAAACCGCGAGGTTCAAAGTGTGGGAAAAAAGTAGCGGCTTATAGTCCGGAAATTACGGTAGACAAAACTTGGATGATATTAGTTAAAGCCTTAACATAATCATCCGCTTCTATCTGCCATATGTCCAAGACAGGTCCATGCCCTCCTTCCCTAGGAGGCTGTACAAAAGTTATATTTTATTGTTATTATTTAGAAAAAATGTATATGTCACCTAAAATTCTCCACTGGTACACATATAAAGATTTAGTAAAATCAATATTGCCAGAACACATTGTTTATTCTGTAGATTGTTTTCTAACAACCTTCAAGCCTTCGGGGGCTGGGATAAGGCTAATAACAGCTGTAACATTAAATCACATCTCAGCAAATTTATCGGATAAGAGAAAACTATGTTTAGTTTTAACTGTCTCCTCTTCATATGTGTGTACACACTAGGGGTGTGGTCAATTTTCTTTCATAATAAGGCCTGAAGCTCCTACAGAATACATAAAGTTTCGAATGTAATGGATAATTTCATCATAATGTAGTAATTTCAAGATTCAAATTATTTGTAAGTCCTTTGATGTAACCAGGACAGGAACTCTATGGGGGTCACATATTTATCTAGTGAAGGACATATTGCCCCTCCCCAGCAATATACACAAACCTCATCTCCTCTGTTTTATGGGTTTAACTTCTGACATGATTTACCTACGGGAACTCTGAACAAATGGAATTCTGGCTTCAATCATGTTTTCTTTCAATCACTTCGATCACTTTGATCTCTACTGAAGAAAGTGTCTTGACTCAGGAATGTGGTCAGGAATACTATAAGAATAGAAGAAGAATCTCCATACTGGGTGCTTTGCCACAGACTGCTTAACACTCTGCAGCGTTGTTCCTCCTTGCAAGAATAAATAATTCAAATATCACTTATTCAATTAAGTATCTTTATTTCAGTATAATGGATTTGCTTCTCACCACCTATTAGTATAGTTTGTATCGGTTATATTACACGACAAACTTGGCGTCACGAACAGGATCCCTTGAAAGATTGTTCGGAACCGACGGAGAAAGGTGACTGATCATCTGGAAGTATTTTCTTCCACCTCTACCTCAACTAAAAGTGAAAGAGGGAGAGGCCTGTTCTGCCGAGGTTCCAGACTGTCTTCACTGGGATCCACAGGACCCGTTGTGTCCTACCTCAAATTGAATGCCACTATTCAAATTCAAATTGAATTGTGAGATACTGAAGTATTGATATTTGATGACTAAGTAGTTAAGGGGTATGTTATGTGTATGAATGTTGAGAGTGTGCATATGCTCCAGAATGATGAGAAGTGATGTGAGGTACCTGTCTAAACGGAAGAAAAGGAATGTCCTCAGATAAGTGTTCTCTTTACATTGGAAATGAAAACAATTATGTTGAGGAAAAACATCACCTGTGACCGCTAATATATTCTGGCCGTTTTAGGTTAATTAATTTTAACGCTTTAAACAAGACCTACCCAAAAGATGGGAGGTAAAGGGAATAGGACAGAGGGAAATAGGGAACAAAGACCTATTATTGACCTCACGCTTGCAAATTGTGGCCGGAGCTGACTGAGATATGTGAATGAATGGTGTGAGAGTAATGGATTTCTAAAGGAAGGGGGTCATTGAATAGCACTCAAGTAGGAAATAAGAAATAAAAAGACAATTAACATAGAAAAATGTAAAGAAATGGGAAATGATATGTCTGACTCTATTTTCATCAATGTGTCTTAATTTTAATTTCTGGTTCGGTATGTTTGCTCTTTGATGGGCCTGCTTGACTCTCATGACAAATCAAATGGAAGAAATTATTTTGAGCATCATTATTTTGAGCATCATGAGCATAATTTCTTGGTGTTTGGGGCAAAAGTGAGCTGCTAGGTCCCTATTAACACTCGCCTCCTGCGACTGTCTGAGCAGTGTGTACAGCTTTTCTTTGCCTGGCCCCATATTAGCAGCCCTTATTGTGTCTACTGTTATTATGCTTCAGGGGTGCATATTCTCAGAGAAACCTTCATTTAAATGAACACAAACAGTTGACACACAGTGAGCCTGGAGCTTTCTGGGCTCCTGGAGTTTATATTTCTACCTGAGCCAGTTGGGAATCAAGCCGTGGAAACAACAAATGTGTTAGTCATATGGAGTGAGGTGATGGCATACAAATGTGTGCCCTTAACTCCAACAGCTCACTTTTACATCCCATGTAATAGGCTACTAGTCATTTTGTCAACTTCTGTTTTTAAGGCTATGATTGAACTGTAACCATAACCCAAATCTCTAATAAAGGCATACAAATGACCAAATAAATGTTTAATATACTCATTATCATTTAGTATTATATTCATACTGAAAACGTTACCAATTTAATATCTTGAAACCATGTTGGAAAAAAGTGTTTTCACTTTCAAATGTCATCTTTTGTCTTGATAATCCATAAATAAAATCAAAAAATAAATCAACCAAAATACATCTTCATACAGTAGCCAACATCTACATATGTGTTTCTATATATTATTGCTGTATATTTTTCGTTTTTTTTTTTTAGCATATTACCAGCTCAACCCTGGTGATACCAGGGCTAGACTGTGTTTTCAGGTGAGTGTGACTGCACAATCGGAAGCTAACTTTGTCGTCATGGCTCATTGGTCGGGCCGATATTAATAACAGAGTAACCTCTCCCTTGTCAGTGTGTTTACTACAAACGTACTGTTCTCTGTGTCCGCCTTCAACTTCCTGTGCTTACATCTACTGAGCACGCTCGACATTGCCCCAGCCATGCGGTGTCCACGCGTCGGCTTCGGGCGCTCATTGGCTAGAGCTGACACAAACAACGGTTTTCCACCAATGGGAGAAGTGTGCACGCGCTGAGCCATGTTGTTCATCCTGGCTGCTCATGTCCCACTTGAGCCTAGTCACATAAAACCAGCAGAGCTCTTTGTTTACAACAGAGTGAAGTAGAAGCTGCTCTTCTCACTGCTACGTTAAAACTCACTTCTTATCTTTGTGTTAGATATCCCAGATAAGCAAATATGGTGGCTATGGCGAAGCGAGTGAAAACCTTTCAAATTATCTTTTCGGACCCCAGCAAGACTTTTTACTGCGGCGGGGACAAGGTGTCTGGCCGGATAGAAGTGGAAGTTAACGAGATGACGCGCGTGTCCGCGGTAAAGCTTCTGGGTCTAGGCTGCGCAAAGGTGGAGTACGCTAAAGGCAAGCAGCGGTGCCGACAGGAGGCCGAGTACCTCCGATATGAAGAGGTTCTGCTACTCCAGGAGCAGCCCACAGGTACCTTACTTTTTCACATTATCACCTTCTGCAGTCACATGTCGCCACAGTCAAACTTTGTCAAGTGTCATTTAAAAGAACTGCTAGTCAAAGGCAACGTTAACACATCTTTTCATCGGCTTTAGCATATTGCTGCTTGGTTTTCACAAGTGTAAATAATTTCCCTGGCAGTGTGTGTAACTCCCCTTGTTCGAGTGTGATGTTTACCATGTTGAACTAAACAGATGCCAGAGTCATCCCGCCACAAGAGACAGGAGTTAATGTATTAATGTTTAATTGTCTCTTTCCAGACTCTGACGGATCAGTGGTCCTGAGGCCTGGCAACAAATATGAGTACATCTTTGGATTTGAGCTCCCCCAGCAAGGGTAAGGCAACGTTTCTCACTTTCAATAATATCACACCATCTTGGGTGTATGGCTCTTTATCGAGTTGTACTTATAGAATACTTTTGGCTTTACTTTTCTCTCACAGGCAGCTGGTGTCTTCATACAAGGGGAAGTTTGGCTATGTCCAGTACTACGTGAAGGCCTTGATGGAGAGGCCACAGCAGCCCACCCTCGAGTGTAAGAAAGCCTTTGAGGTGGAGGAGCCCCTGGATGTCAACACCCCAGACCTGCTGGTGAGTTCACTGACACTGAACAACAAAAGTGATATTTGGGCTTCTACCAGCTTTACAGC
The DNA here is from genome assembly GCA_943590825.1 of Bovichtus diacanthus. NCBI lineage: Eukaryota > Metazoa > Chordata > Actinopteri > Perciformes > Bovichtidae > Bovichtus > Bovichtus diacanthus. The sequence continues at coordinate 492,817 of CALSBV010012135.1, forward strand.
ATTGCTTATTCTGCCTCAGCCCCAACAAAGCCATAATGTATAATAACTGCCAAAACATATTGAGCTCTGTTGTGTCCATTTGTTAAATCATTTTGATATAGTGCTGCATGAGTTTGACATGGAGTCTTACTTTCCTGCATCTCCTCAGTCTCCCACAGGTGGCATGAAGGAGAAGAAAGTCACTTGCATGTTCATCCCTGATGGCCAAGTGTCACTGAATGCTAAAATTGACCGGCGTGGCTTCTGTGAAGGTGAAGACATCTGCATCAACGCAAAATTTGAAAACACCTGCTCCCGTATTGTGGTCCCGAAGGCCGCCATCATCGCCAAACACACCTACCAGGCCAACGGACGCACCAAGGTCTTCCGCCAGAAGCTGTCTTCGGTGCGTGGCAACCACATCATCTCCGGCATGTGTGACGCCTGGCAGGGAAAGACCATCAGGGTGCCAAAGATTAAACCATCTATGCTGGGCTGTAACATAATCCGTGTGGAGTATGCTCTCATGGTAAGCCTTCAGTTATCCCTTGTAGCCACAGATTTTTGGCCGTTACATTTGATAATTGAAAATCAGTGTTAATGTTTGTGTTCATGATCCTTCTGCCAGATTTACATCCACATCCCCGGTAGTGAGAAGCTGATCCTGGAGCTGCCTCTTGTCATCGGTACCGCCGGTCTGGGCAGCCGCAGCAATAGTGTGAGCAGCCAGGACAGTTCAGTGAGCAACGGGTCCCAGAGCTGGGTGTCCCTCAGAATGCCCTCTGAGCCTCCCAGCTACTGTGACATCACCCGTGACTGCCGCCTGGACCAGCCCCTCACGCCGCTTCTGGACGACTTTGACGGTGACGACAGCCCCATCTTCATGAATACTCCAGCCTTCCAGTTCCCGCCACCTCCTGCATACTCTGAGGTAGGTGTCTCAACCAAGTTGTTTCAATAAGTGACCATAACTCTGTCAAATGATTGTCTCTCTAATAAAACTATATTTTTATCAGGCTGAGGAGGAGTACAACGGCAACGCTCGCATGCTGCCGGTCTGCTGAAGTCGAGCAGGGATTCTAGAACTGTGGTCCAGCTCTCAGGGACCTTCATCTAAAGCACTTGAAAAGGAGCAAAAGGTCCAAACTCCAGAGGAGATGTGATGGATAGAGAAGTAAAGCCAGGACTGAGGAAATGGACAGAAAGAGGCTCCCTGCTTTGTCCGCTGTCTTCACCACGCTTCATCACCTACGCTGATCTTGAGTCTTCCTCCTGGTGCTCTTTAAGCCATGGACCTGAAGGCATGCTATATTTCTGAATAAGCTGTCCCTTCCAGAGACTCAAAACTTTCAGCGTGTCACTGTCCATTCACAGCCACTTTACGACTTTGTTTTTGGGGCCAAGCGTTGCATGAGTTAGCCCCCTGTCTGCTGTGACATCTTTGCTTTTTGGGGGTTTTATTTTCCACATGATGCTTTGTCATTCCTGTCAAACCCTGTATTTTTAAAGGATTTCACTAGAGGAATCATCCTTTTTGTTAAGTCCAGTCAGTTTGTGTTGCTGAAGAAAATATGTCAGGAATATTATTGCCTGTGAGAATTACAGCATGTAGAATAATCTTCCTCGGATGCTAATAGAACCTCATGCAGCATCCATATTTTCCTTACGTACCCGTGTTTGAAAAAAAAATTGGGTTTGTTCCTGTATTTTATTGCACTTTTTGATTGATGCATTTTGTTCTACTACTGCCTGCCTCGAGTTTCTGTTTGTTATGTTCTGTTTGAACAATGTTTGATGTGGAGAGTGAATTTTCTGTAGGTAAAACACTCTAAACTTGTTGGAACCAAACCTTTTGATTATTAAAGCCCAGCTTGGTGGTTGGCTGTAAAGAGCAAAACATGATGCATACAACATACACGCTCCGAAATCGTGAAACGCACCTTATGTGAGGATAATCATTGTATCTGATGTGATGACGACATTTCACTGTGAGATCTCCACTGTGGCAGTTTCACTACTTCTCTTTTAGGGCGCAAAGAAAATAACTGTTAAAGACTGATTTGTGGGAAGGTATGTTTGCTATGCAGCCTTGATATTTATAACAAGTATTTTTTTGTATGAAACCCTATGGGTTATTTTTTTATTAAAGAAATATTTAAAAATACCTAGCGTGTCTGCTCTTTCCTGTTGAGCTCTGATCAGCTATCAGTCATCAGTCCATCATAGTTGTGGTTCAGCCTGCGTGTGAGAGAGGACCTTCATTGTGGGAAGCATTAAATTGTGGCCTTAATCAGTGTTTTGACCCTGCTGATGGCCATGGAGGCCTAAACACGTTAGTTGCCACAGTAAAGTTGTTTCATGCAGAACTAAATCACAAGCTGGGAAATAACACTGATATTACCCTACATTTTGCCACATAGCCGTACTTTGGATTGAATTATTATTACTTTATTAAATGCCATTCAAGAAGAAGAATTATTTTATTAATCCCTGGGGTGAATTCATCTTTTTCACTCCTTGTTATTTACATAAGACACATAGACAGAGTTGGAGAGATGTTAGTGATGGGGCTGCACATAGTCCGTCCCTAAACTAGAATAGACTACAACACTGGCCCAACTTGCTGCCTGTGAGAGCGTGACTGGACTGACTGGCTGGAGAGTCACCGAGACAAGACCTCAAGACACAAGCAGTAAGACAGGCGCATACTTTAGAATAGTTCCAGCCAGTTTCCCTGTTGTGGGGCGTGCAGCCAGAGACCTGTGCACGTTTTATTTCCTTTTCAAAGTCCGTTCTCTGCTCTGTGCTGCTGACGTCTGGTAACTGCTGAGAGCAACAGATAAGGGAAGTGTTTATCTGTGAGTGACTCTGTGACGGGCTGTTGACCGACGCCTGTAGGCAGCTGTAGGCTGGAGAATTGGCCATGAGGAAAGTTAGTATGGTGCATGGTCCTCAGAGGACAAGAAGTTAACCGGTCACACTTCTGCTCCCCAGATGATCATGTAGGACAAAATATACATGTACGTTCTGGTAAGGTTCTAAGAATACTAAATGATCAATATGTTGTTTGTTGCATCAACATATTAATACCTGTACAGTGGCTGCCATAACCATTACAGACTAACCTTGTTTTATTTCAACAAAGGAAAACATTTCAAACAGAGCAAACTCACATTGACAACATTTAAGCACACATCTATTTAGTTTCATGCATTCTATCCTTTTGTGGAGTTCATAATGGCATGTTTCTTCAAGGATACGGTTAATTTATTGTCATTCTACAACACAACACCCCTGTTCTTTTCTCTTTTCAGGTGACTGCAGTGGTGTGTGGTTGTGGAGTGGACGGAGTCGCACCAGGAAAAGACGTTGCACACTAGCGGGAATGTACAGTATAATGCCTTATATAAATCTGATTAATCCATCATCAACTCAAAACATTTCTTGAATAATTTGTACATTTTGGAATTAGCAACACAAGTTCCTTGGTTTTGCTGACGTTGAGCAGTAAGTTGTTCGGCACCACTCGTTGATTTCCTCTCTGTATGAAGTCTTATTGTAGTTTCTAATCCACACGATGATGGTAGTGTCATCCGCAAACTTCACAACAGAGTCATCTTCATGGGTGTACGGCGTGAACAGGAGGGGGCTAAACACACAGCCCTGGGGGGCTCCGGTGGTCAAGGTCAACACTAGAGTGGAGGAAGAGTGGCCACCAATCCGAACTGCCTGGGGTCTTAATTGCTCTCGAATGGTACTTCCTGGCCTTGCTGTGTTTCTTAATACAATTGGCAGTGATGCTAGTGAGGGGTCTTGTCCTTGTTCTTAAACACTGTGTCTGTGGGGTTTAACCACAATTTGTGACACTTTCAGCAGGAGTGTAAAGCTACTATGGCCATGTAGAACAAACAGGTCTTCTCAACTGTGAATGTACTTCTACAAAGAAGATACAGTATATACATAACATATAGAATATACATATGAACAGGTGTAGCACTTTGGGGAAGGGTTGAAGCAACATGTGAAAGTGTAGGACATTTCAAAGTGTTGTGCCCCCAGTGTGTGGATCGGTGGGTGAGGGGGAGGGTGCAGTCACATGTAGAGCCAGTGTCTGTTTGACTGACATGTGCATGGAAAATACTGC
>CALSBV010012137.1:1055-3555 GCA_943590825.1 Bovichtus diacanthus
GTGTGTGTGTGTGTGTGTGTGTGTGTGTGTGTGTGTGTGTGTGTGTGCCCCTCACTCAGCCTCCTCCCTCCCAGATGGCAGTAGTCTCTGGAGCTGGAGCTGATCAGGACTTGTCTAACCTAAAGGTCAAGGTCAGGTCAGAGGTTGTTCAGAGACCAGCCAAGAGCTCGGGTAGGCGGACACAAGTGAAGATACTTAGACCCCCTGCTGGGTCTACAGCTGAGGATAAAGAGGTGGGAGCAACACACACCAATGTTCTTGTATTGTGTTTTTCTTTATGTAGAGTTTTATTTATCCGAGAAATGTTCCACCACAAAGCATTTTCCTCGCTCTGACTAGATTCAATGCGTGGTATTTAATTAATGTTAAGGTTTTGTGTCTGTCAATAGAATGAACTACCTGCTGGTCTGAATAAGAAGAGACTGGTGGCTCTGCTTAAGGCGTTTGGAGAGTATCCTGCTAAATACAGGTAAAGATTACTTTCACAAGAGGAGGATTTATGCATCTATCTGATGACTGAAAAGTTAATGGCAACTTTTTTACACTTAATGCAAGATTTACATGATTACTTTGTGTGTCCGTGTTGCAGGATGTTTGTGTGGCGGTCTTTGTTGTGTCTCCCAGAAAACCATGCGGCTTACAGCAGTCTGACTGATAAAGGCCTGCATTCAGCCTACCTCACTCTGCAAGATAAATACCCCATCAAAAGTCACAAGCTACAGAGGGGGCTGCAGAGGTTCTCTCTCTCTCCCTCCCTCTCTCTCTCTCTCACACACACACACAATTGCAATTCATTGCAGTATTTTCTTCTTTGTGCAGAATTTTGCATTTTTTGACCTATTTAGAAGTGTTCTATCTAGTGTCTACTGAAGAGTATTCGGTCCATGCCTTAGGGGGTAAATGAGAGGAGGAAGTTTTTTTTCTGTTTTGCATTTGAAGAATAAAGTTGAAATGTCAAGTATAAAGTAAAACTTTCAGTATATGCACTAATGCTAGCAGTTTGATTTATTCTCGACATTTCAACTTCATTCTCAAAATGCGTAATTAAAAAAAGATCTTCCTCCTCATCCCTTATGCCTGTTCCGTAAATGTCCTTTCCTCCGCTCCATAGGGTGTTGTCTGCCTTAGCTCACTGGGCAGCCATCTTTGGAGAGGTGGAGTATCTTCCACTGGTAGCCTTCCCTTTTGTCAAGCTCTTTCAGAACAACCCAATGCTCTGCTTCGAGGTGGTGGCCACTGTCATAGGTACTTAATGTTTCTAATTATGAAATGCCATTTTCCCAGTAAGCACAACATTATGAAAATGTATGAAATTTCAGCTACACACTGAAAGCTTTTCAGTGTTTTGTGCTGCTGCTTTGAGTCCAGTATCTTTAATTACTACCTGTTTTGTAGCCTTTTCATGTGTAGAAAATGGCACTGCTACATTCATAAGCATAAAACCAAACAACACTGCTACAAGTGACACTCAAGCATGATGAACTATTTTAATTTTCCAACTTTTTAAAAGTTTTTCAATCATGGCTCTGTCTATCAGGCATTTTGAGGCAAAGTCAAGGTTTTATCAGTCTGTTGAATACTCGGATGTTTGGTTGCACAGTGAACTGGGGTCAGCACTGGTTCGAGTACTTCCCCAACCCTCCTCTGAACATCCTGAGCATGGCGGAGAATGTTCTGGCTCATCATGACAAGGAACTGCTGCAGCACCTTGTGGACTGTGGCATCACCTCACAGGTAACAGCAGGACAAGTGGTCAGACCGGCTGTTCTGGAGCTCTAGGTTCACAGTTTCACACCCATGTGATGCAGAGATTTAACAGGCATCTCTATATCTGTCCCAGCTCTACGTCTGGCCCCTGCTGGAGACCTTGTTCTCAGAGGTTTTAACTCGTGATGAGTGGCTCAGGCTCTTTGACAACATCTTTTCCAACCATCCATCATTCCTGCTCATGGCCTGTGTGGCCTACATCACCTGCTGCCGTGAGCCTCTGCTGCTCTGCTCCCAGAAAGAAGACTTTGAGGTAACTCTCCTCTGAAAATAAAGACAGGCACAAAGTCAGTTCTTCTGTCCTCTTCCACCAAATGTTCTTTCATCTCGCCTGTGTATTTTCCTCTCAGTATTTCTTCCACCACCGTAACAACCTGGATTTGGGAGCCATGATAATGGAGGCTTACCGGCTCATGGGTAACACACTGGCTGACATCCATCCCAGGACTTTGCTTTCTGACTTTGCACCACTGACCAAAGGCCAGTACCCCGTGTTCAACCACTACCCAGAATTCATAGTGGAATACCAGAGCAGGGAGAGGGAGAAGATACGACTGCAGGAGATGGAGTATCTCCGCGAGAGGTGAAATTATAGTGTATTGAAAGTGTTAATAAGAGACGCAGAAATGCCTATTTGATTAGCTAAAATTAGTGTTATTAATACATTTCAAAGTCATTAGTGAGAAAATCTGTAACAGATGAAATGCGTTTGTCTCATCAGGCAGGAGGTGTC
>CALSBV010012137.1:8555-12341 GCA_943590825.1 Bovichtus diacanthus
ATGGCCTTGTACATTAAAATAGTGCTGCATCCTGCTCATGGAAAGTGACAAATTTTTCAAATATAAAAACTATAATCATTAAACACACTTTACTTTGCTTTCATGCTATTATTTGCAGCACCGTCTTTATTAGCACAAAGCGGACTGGAGTAGATCCTTTAATTAGCCCCCCTATGTAATGAACAGAGGGATACCGAAAGATTCACACCAACAATAGATAGTGTATTGCAAACATGCAATTACAAATCCAGTTCCTACAGGCTTTATCATTTAGATTGCACTATAATTTAGGGATATATGTTTAGTGGTGTTCATGGTCTGTGTGTCTGTTTACATGGAAATGTGTCTCTTTTCATAAACCAGACGCAGATCAGTTTGGACTCTGCTATGGCCAACAAGTGAAAGTGTACTGACTGTAAAACAGCTGCAGACCTGTGTGTTTCTGCTCCTCACTGAGTGTGCCTGTTACTGTCTGTCTCTGCTTCTGCTCCTAAAATCACCCAGGTGTTGTTTGACATGAGCCAACTTGACAGCCATCCCCATTCCTGTCACTCAATCTTTTTGTTCCCTGCACCCATCATTTATCTCTCCTCACCTGCTCTAAATCACTCTCAGGCCCTGGAAGGAAAATGGCAAAATCAGTCGATCATTTTCTGTTGATTAATAACCAGAAACACACACTTGATGCCTCGTAGAAGTATTATAATATGTCTTGAAGCCACATTTCCCATCTCACACTATAAATGAATATTTGCTACATACTTTCTTGTGTATCCTCTACCTTTCATTAACATCTTATTGCATAACATTTGTTCTCACTTGTCACCTCTCATCACGTGAAACCATATTGCCCTGAGCAGGGGCGTGCTTTCCATATTTTCTTTACGTCTCTGTGTGCTTCAACCTGTAGTCCTTTAATGTCAGAGAAATGCAGGTAACCAGCTCACCCAGGCTTTTGAGGATCATGCACATCTGTAAACATGGGCCTGCTTGTGGTTCAACTAATTGTCTGATGAGAATATTTTACCTCTTTCAAACAGAACTACAGTAATTACTTTTAAGTCCATCATCCATGGATGCCAGCAGTGTGTCGGTGCTGTGGTACAGGAGGTCAAAGCTCCTGGGGAAGGTGAGGGGACGGGTTCAAGACCTCCGCATCCCTTCCTCCTCTTGCTATGACTTCATAGCCAGCAGACCCGAGTTGGACCTGAGCCACAACGAGAGCGCTCGGCTGGCAGTGGACTCACTGCTCAGCCGGGGCTTAGAGGGATACCGCGAGGTGTTGAACGCAGAGGAAGAAGTGGACTTTCTGTCAAAGCTGGAGAAGAGTTACATCCTGGAAAATGGAAGAGATGGCCACACAGGTTGTAAATGTTTGTTTTTGGCCTGCTCTTTGCAGCCTGTTGTGTTTGAACACATGATAACCCACAGATTGAGTCATTGGATAAAAAGGAAAAGGATTTCTGGTTGTGTTACTTTTGATATATCGTAGCTTTGTGCTTTACCCAGCTGATCCTGGTTCATGTGATGATGGTAAAGAGTTAGAGAGCCTGTCTGCTGGCTCCCAGTCCGCCACACAATGTCCTGCAGTGTCCACAGACAGCGATCCCAGTGTGGACCTGAGCTGCCCAAAAGGTATTACAGGAGTAAAAAACTTTCATGGAAGCAAGTCATTTACAAAAAACCTACTCTGATACTAGGACTTAAGTACAATCTTTCTGTTTTTTAACTCAATATTTGCAGTGTTAAGCTTTTATTACATGGGAATTGCAAATTGCATGTGTTTTTGAAAAAAAATGACCTGAAAGATGTCAGTTCACATAGGACATGTTTATTTTCACAAAGAAAAGTTTGCATTGAAAACATGTCTTTTATCACATGTGAAATCACATCATGTTAAAATGTGCATGACATGTAAAGTTAAAAACACGTCGTCTTTTATGGTGTGACTTTTAAGGTAAACACGTCATTTCATAATGTGGAATTTGGCTTCACATGTTAAATGAACTTTTTCATGTGTGCTTTTTTTCTGTGAGGAGAGACTTTTGTGTGTCAGCCCAATGTACTTTCATGCCAAATCAGTTTCCGTTCTCATTCGCTTCCATCTCTCATCATGTTTTTGTCCCTTCCAGATGTGAAGAGGACTGATTCTGTCCTGGTGGAGCCCGTCGCTGAGGTTTATTTCCAGTCTGGCAGCAAAGCAGCCGGCATGAAAGACCTGGTCAGAGGCTTCATCAGAAAGGCTGGAATGGTGTGTGTGGGTTTCTGTATGTGTAAAGAGAGTAGTTAGTGAGTTTCCTATTGTGCCTGCACATAAGAAGGACAGGACATGACCTGCATGCCTGTACATGTAAGGAATGATAAAATATGTTGGATCTTGTGTGCTGAAAAGTCAGATACACAGTGAGTGATATCTGTGTACAGGTCTTAGTTATAGTGATTAACAGCTTTAGTGACGTGTGTGTGTGTGTTTCTGTGTGTGTGTGTGTGTGTGTGTGTGTGTGTGTGTGTAGGCCCTGGCCATAGTGATGGACAGCTTCAGTGACGTAGAGCTGCTCTGTGATCTTCTGGAAGCGAGCAGAAAGAGGAATGTTTCTGTTCATCTGCTGCTGGATCATCTCAACCTCAACCTGTTTGTCAGCATGTGGCAGGACCTCAAACTCAACAGCAAAAGCTTCCCTGTGAGTCTGTTCATGTTCCTCTTTCCATTCACCTGCCTTTCTGAGCCCGGCTGCATTTCCCAAAACGTGGTCTTGTGACATAATCGGACTTACTTTGAGGCGCTCTGGTCTATAAATACACTACTTCATATTAAAACAGGTTTTCTTTTCATGCAAGCACTGCATCACATCTCTACCGGAAGGTGATGCAGCTGCTGTCCATGCCTCGCCTTCCTAAATACACGCACACACACACTCAGCTTTTAAAATTTAAAGACTCAGAAATCCAAAGCCTCACTTTCTTAGAGAAAGGGTAAAAAGAATATATATATATATAACATGAGATTTCAAAATGTATATATTTGCGATTTTTCAGCTTAATGCTTTTAACCCTCGTGCCAAACTTTTTAAAAAAGTTGCACGGATGTCAAAAAACTGCCATAAAAATATTATATATTAATGTTATTTTCCACTTTCACTGAGTTACAGCTTTTAACAAACTTCAGTACTGATCACAACCATCAAATATCAATTAATTTTCAGAATTTTAACCCTTAAATGCAGTTTTTTAAAAATTGTTTACATAGTGCTACTGTTGTTAGGAGAAAAACCCAACAACGTTGAATTATCTGTTATAGTATTTTTAGTTTAGTTTTAGGAAGAGGACATTGAGTTGACATTTTAAACCAACATCAGTCCTGATCATAACTACCAGATATTCATTCATTTTTATAATGTTAACCCTTTAAATGCCATTTTTTTAACATAATGCCACTGTTGTTTTTTATGGAGAGAAAGAAAACACAAAAAAAAACAGTCCATTAGTATATCTTCAATACCATCATGGTGATGCTCCATATTTAACATGTATATATTTATTCTTAAAGAGTTTTTAATTTGCTGCTGCAGTCATCAGCTACTTTTGCAAACATCAATAGTTTGTTTAGTGCAAAACAACTAAACTGGGTGATAAAGATAATTGACCTTTTATTTAAGTGCTTATTTGACAAACACAGCTATTAGACGTCAACACTTCTCACTGCCCACAGCGAAGGAAAAGTGGCTTTTTTTCTGCTACCGTGTGTGTGTGTGTGTGTGTGTGTGTGTGTGTGTGTGTGTGTGTGTG
>CALSBV010012137.1:13221-74929 GCA_943590825.1 Bovichtus diacanthus
TGTGTGTGTGTGTGTGTGTGTGTGTGTGTGTGTGTGTGTGTGTGTGTCCTCAGTTTCTCCTGGCTGTCCTGGGAGGTCCATCGTAGTCTTGCTGTTCTTGTAAAGGGCAGCGCGGTCACACCTTTCCATCAGGAATTCCTCAGTCTATACTCCAGCTCCAAACCAATCCCTGGCTTTGTCACTTTTATCACCGTGCCTCACACTCTTCCTCTTTACACGCTCACAACAGTTAGCCACAGAGCTCGGAATGAAGATGCTCAAAACACTCAGACAAAAGCAAAAATGCCATCCAATCCACAGAGCGCAGAATTTGAGTGCAGCCAGGGTAATACTCAGCCTCTCCGCAGAGCAGGCACTGGTACACAAATGCATGAAAAACCTCCACAACTGTACCCAAAACCTCTTGTTCAACCAGGAACACTGCAGAGTGTATATGTGGGGAAGACAAAGCCTACAGTGGGAGCTGCCTGCACGCAGCATGGAGCACAAACAAATGTGGGAAAGAATCAAACCCAGATCCAGTGTCACTCAAACCCTCTCAGTCAGACCCATGTCTCATATGTTCAGTCGCAGCTTACCAGCCTTACCATTACCACTGCAGCTGAAAAGAATGCGAAGGCTCAAGAGTCAAACCCTCTGCACACTACTTCCCTCTTACACGGACAGCAAAGGATTGTCAGCCATCAATCAACTTTCAAGACAAATCTCAAGCACCATAATGAAGGTCTTTTCTTTTGGCAAAGGGTTAGGAACGGATGCCTGGCAAAGCCTTTGGAGGGGATTGCTGCAGGTCCAGCTACACAAAGACGACAATGGAACTGCTCACCTAACTTTAAACCAAAGGTGGACTTTCTATCTGACAATCCCAAAGTCCTGCCTCCTTCCACATCACAGCAAAAACAAGCAAAGACAGGCCCGCAGTTACTTTTAACACACGCAAGAGGACACACATCTGGGCTACAAACTAAATTGTCCTCTCAAGGAAGCAGGAGGCAAGATCACCCCCAGAGACACCTCCAACCGTCCCTCCAGTCATACCCAACCACAGAGGCTCCAGGTTCAAAATCAGTCAAGCTGTTCTTAACAGGCACACATGTACAGCCCCACACCTCCCAGCAGGCAAGGCCCCCTCCAAGATTAAACTGGATACCCCAGAGTTGCACTGAAAGACCCAGACCTGTAGCTCACCACAGCTCCTTCCGCACCACCTACGGGACGGACAGACAGGTGGGCTGGAAGCCGTTTCACAGCAGCATGAATACATCATTAGCAAGGAGCAAGAGCATGACTGACAGACACCCAACTGGCCTTAATCCAAGCAGAACAAAGATCTGAGGACTAAATTTGACCTTTAGTGTTATATTGACGGACACATTTGTTCACCCTCGCACACAATATAATCATACATCATACACAAAACCAGAGTTCAATACCAGGCTGCCACCATTGAGCCCCTGCTCCAGAGGACTGTCCCAGTAGTTAGTTCACTGTAAGTTGCTCTGGATAAGAGTGTCTGCTAAATGACCCTTCAATAATTTACTTTTGGACTTAGTTAATGTTTTTAAACCTGGAAAGTCTGTAGAATTTTGGCAAAAAAAAGTGATTTAAAAAGATAGTATTTTACCAGAATACTCAGGGGATTTTATAGTGTTCTTTCTTCACAGGTGTTTTCAGTTATTAGCTGATTATACCTCTGCTCAGGTCAATGATAGTTGTGTAATGTCACCACACCTAATTAATTAACATTATATCAGATACAACAGCACTAACAGTGAAGGAGCCGTCAATCAAGCACTGTCTAAAGAGGTCTAATCAGGCAATTAAGTGAAAACACATGTGCGACTTTACCATGTGTAGGGGCTTTTATTACCCATTTAGAAGAAAATAAAGTCTCCCCTTAACTGTTCTTTGTGTTAATCATTTTAGAATTTACATTTAATTGAAGAAATGTTTTATTCTGTTATAAAAACATTTCAAACCACCTGGCTATCTTTCCATCACAGTGGGAAGTTTTTTAGTGATTCTAGAAACAGCAAATGTTGGATGCAGCTCCTAAAATCAAATCAAGTTTATTTATAGAGCCCAATATCACAAATTATACATTTGTCTCAGTGGGCTTTACAGCCTGTACAAGGTACGACACCCTCTGTCCTTAGACCCTCACATCGCACAAGGAAAAACTCCCTAAAAGATACCCCACAATTAGTGGGGGAAATATGGAAGAAACCTCAGGGAGAGCAACTGAGGAGGGATCCCTCTCCCAGGACGGACAGACGTGCAATAGGTGACGTGTGAACAGAACAAACAGCATAGTTAAAAATACAGCATAGACAATCTATGTGACAGAAAACATGATACAAAACTGTGCCAACGTTGAATAATAATAATAATAAGCCTTTTTCAAAGCAGACATTTTGATCTGTCCTAGTAGAAGCACAGGTGAAACTAAAAACATTAACGATGTCTCCTTCAAACGTAAGTGTTGTATGCTAGCATGCATAACAACACAACACTGGAACAGGCACACCTGTGGAGCCGTCAATAATAGCACCCACGCTTCTCCTGCTATGACATGTCAAAAAATGTCTTCCATCCTATCATTAGTTTACAGCCCGTTTAAGTTACTTCTGCACAAAATGCTTGAGAGTATTTCAGAAAAAAAAACACATTTTATTAAAATCATTCTTAAGATATGAGCATGTTAAGGCATAAGTGACATTTTAGGCAGAACATTCAAATAATTTTAAATGTCTCACTGTTTCCTGTCTCGATGCAGAACAGAATCCCTGTCATAAATTATATTACACACAGTATGAAGTGGGTCTGTGTACGTCTGGTTTACTTGATACTGTCAAATTAACTAACGACTACATTCACTGTGCAGTTCAGCCTTTGCTTCAATGCAGTGAAGAGGCGATCATGAACATTTCTGTTAAATTGTTACATGTGATATGCACTTTTTTTGGTATTTTTGAGATTGTCAGCATTCAACTTTTGTATTGTATGTATGTATGGGGACTTCTTCTGATATCAATAATGTCCACTTCTGTTTTAAGACTTGAATCAGTTCATACAGTCAGTTTCTTTTGCTCTTCGATGGGATCTACACAGGGACGGACCTTCAGTATGTTCTTCAGTCCCTTCCTGTCTGTAAACAGTCATCACCGGAGCATCAGGACTCTGTGTCCGTCTGTGTTTGATGTTGACGGCCATCAGTCTCAAGCACACCAGTCAGTAAGATCTTGTTCCACCAGCGATCCCTGAAGCTCTGCACACACACACTGGCCAGACTCTCCCCGTCCTGGTAGTCCTCCCTCATCTTATCCGGGATCAGGTCCTCTGACACCACCTGGGAGGTCAAACAGAGATATACTAAGTGTGTGCTACAACGTAAAAACTATCCACTGACTTTAAGTGGGCCACAAACCCAGGCTAACCCTAAAAATGCCTGAAATTCAGAGTCTTGACACAGCATGTATAAACAAAACCAGGAGCGCATCTTCACCTCAGTGAGAGCCTGCAGGGTTGTTTCTTTGGGCTTCAGCCTCTGTAACATCTCATCGGTCGTCTGTAGGGTGCTTTCAGTGCGCTGCAACACAAAGGAGGACTGCTGCTGCCGAAGGATTCTCAACAGGAGTCTGAGGGAGATGATCAGACGATTTACATTTAAACTCTTCATAAACACACATATAACGGAGGCATCACAGATTACTACGATGGCGTATCGGGGCCTTTGTATGACATTTTTTTTAAATTCAGAACCAGGGAAATGGGGTATTATTCAGAGAAAAGAAAATATCGGAATTTCTGAGATTAAAGACATAAATTTGCGAGAAAAAAGTTTACTGTTCTTTGAAATCAAAGTAGTAAATTCACAAGCAAAAAATAATTAATATACGAGGAAAAAAACTTGAATATTCTCTGAGATCATACAGTCATAAATTTGCGGGAAAAATTTACACACACACACACACACACACACACACACACACACACACACACACAGTATCGAACACTGAGATATCGTTCATCTGTCCATTGTGTTGTAGTTCCTGACGCACAAAAACGATCACCTCATCCAAATCAGTATTCAGTTCACGGCAATGTGTCTTCAAAGTCTAAATGTTTATGATAATATGGTGATTCTGGGATAAAATCACAAGTATTATTGCAAAATCTGATTGCAGAGTATAATTTTAATTAGGCCATCCACTGCCAACATAATACACGGCACGGCGTCTGGTGTGTTGAGGTTGATCCAAACTTGCAACGTGATGCAATGCGTTTCGTTGACAAAAAAACATCAACACTATTTTCCCAAGATGTCTGAGTTCTTCCTTGCAAATTTATGACTTTTTTCTTGTACATTTGTGGGGGGTTTTCTCAAATGTACTACATTAATCAAAGAAATTCTGAGTTTTATTATTATGTGTTAACTACAATGGCCCAAATACGCCGCTGTAAATTACCTTGTCACAGTTTAAATGACATTTTATTAGTTTTAAGAAATATTGTCACATTTTCATATCATCTGGCTGAACTTCAGATGTGTGGGACAAATGATTAAAATGATTAACATTTTAGAGTTGTATTTTCTTGCTCATGTAAAAGTCTGGATCAGATTTTGTGTGCTGTGTGTATGTAGGTGAAAACAATCACTCAGTGGTACCTCGTCCTGATGAAACAGGTGCAAGCTGTTAGCCAGATTCTGTCCTCATCGAGCTCTGCTGCCTCCTCCTGCTGTACCTCAGTCTCTCCATGGTTCTGCGTTGTTTCTGCTGATTCACACCTCTGTGAGGAACAAGATCCTAATAAAAGACAAACAATCACATCAAAGAATGAGATCTAATCGTTTAATTTTCATCCATGCGTGTGTTACGACTTGATAAAAAACAAAAGAAAGGAAGAAGGAAGAGCAAGAGCATTAATTTACCATAGCAATAAAAAACTAAAATCGACGATCCACCTGCAAAATTTACTTTTAGGAAAAGATATGGGTGCTAAATGAGAAGAAATTAACTCCATCCTACTTGTGGTTCTGTCGCTCTCCAGCAGCTGCAGACACGTCTGTCCCAGGTTGTACCAGTGCCAAGGGTTGAAGGGCAGCAGGCTGCACAGCTGCTGCAGGGACGACACCTTTGATGCTACGGCTCCAAAATGCTGGTAGATGCTAACCTTTAGTAAAAGTTTACATTTCAATTAAAAAGGAATACTTCACACCTAACATTATAATTTTTAGATATATTTTTCACCTTTTGTAACCTTCAATTCTTGAAGAAAACGTTGTTTTAGTAGAGTTTAGGTAAATGGGGGCCATGTTTAATAACAGCAGAACTATATCAAAACATCTGTGCGCAAGTGTGAGACTGTTTATGCACGAGTGTTTTAAATAGTAAAGTATTAGCGAAAATGCATGTGTTTCGGAAGTAGTGAGCGCACGACTGGATAAATGAGACTTGGATTATGCTGCACGAGTTCTGTGAGTTTGTAAATATAGTTTGATAATAGTTTTACTGGAATTTTCTACGTTTTGGATTCTTTGTTCACCGTGTGCGACCACATGCGAGAAAGTGTTTTCTTCAAGAATTCAAAGTAACACAGGGTGACTAATTGATATACATACAAATGATCATTTCAGAGGTGAAGTATTCCTTTAAAAAATAATGTTATTACATTTACATAGAATGATTTGTTAGTGTGTGTATGTTCTGGCTAATGCTGACCTTAAGCAGCAGGAGGCTGATGAGGTGACAGGTGTTGGAGGCTTCTTTGCTCTGGAGAAAGAGCATACAGACATTACGACTGACTTCAAAGCTTTCAGACTGATTTCTTCCTATCATTTTAGTAGGCCAAGAAAGCAACTTCAAGATATGCTTTCTATCACAAAGAGCATTTTAATCAACTTTGGCTTTATTTCTGTTATAGGTCTTCAGCGGTGGTGCATTGCATTCATGGGCTAATGGAAAACTAACATCAATGATTTAAGAGAATTCTCATCACAGACTGCACTTATGAGCTACATTGGTGGACAATGTAAACCAGAAGCTTTTCTTTTTATTGGCTCATAGAGCAGAAGGAAATTACAAAATAAAGGCTGACCCAAGGAATCATTGACAAATTGGCAAGTTGACTTACACATCATACCATTAGGTATTAACCCATTAAAAGCCAAATAACTAACATACTGTGAATAAAAACCAATGGCTCTTATATTCATAGTGTATTGTAACATATAATAAACATACAATATATGCACAGTAAAAACCTTTACCTCGCTGACCTACTGTTCACTTCCTGCACCAGACAAAATATCTGGAATGGTGAATTATTGTTTTTGCCTTTATTGGTTGTAGATTAGTTATTATATAACAAATTGTATATATAGTATTCCATGACAGTAAGAGCAAACATAAATGTAAAATAAACAAAATAGATATGATTTTTACACTAAGTGATATACTGTATATATAATGGTTTCCAGTTCCAGTAGGAAAAGCTCAAAAGAATTACCAGTAAATCCATCAAGTCCAGTGCCCTTTCTCTCTGCCCCAGTTTGGTGCAGCATCGGGCCATTCCCTCTAGTACATCTCGTCTGATGGTCAGGTTGTTATCAGCGATCCACTCCAGGCAGCTGCTGTATGCATCCAAGGCTTTCTATGCCCACCACACCATAATTGTCAACTTTAATTACAATACAAGTAATAATAATTTACTTTAATAGTTCACTATTAAAAAAGGTATTTTTACATTGACAACTTAATTGAAATGGAAAAATAATGTTGCAACCCTAGACACACTTTTAACCAAAACATGCCATACAGTACAAATAAGTTCACTATTTAAAAAAGAAAAAAAAAGGTTTGGTGTGATGTGGCAAGTCTTTTTTTTCCCCATGTTATCTTGAAATGTTGCCGAGTAGTACACTGCTAAATACAGTAAATATATTCATGTTGTGCTCTGTTGGGAAAAATATGTTAATGTTTACATAACAGGAACAAGTTATGTAACCAGTCCTGGATGTTGTCATCAGCAGCAGTTCTACAGAAACATGCAAATATTGGCCCTTGACAACAGTGCAGCATAATAGTCCCCATGGACCAGCTGAAGGACACTGAACTGAGAATATCCACCTATTTTTCTGTAACTTGTAACCAACGTCAGTGGAAATTTGTCAGCATAACTGAAAACATCACAATGGTCATTATTAAGTATTTGAAATTACAGATGATTGGCTGTTTAATTACCTGATGGTTCTCCTGTTTCACAGCCAAGTCACCTCTGAACTTATAGACCTTCTGCTTCTCCAAAGGATCATCTGTACTGAGAGCAGTACTCTCACAGAACCACTGCAGAGAAAAAAATTGAGAAAAGATGACAAAGATTTTTAAAGTGGGCACAAATATAATGTGAAGCACGATTCAAAACGTTCACTGAATCCAGAAACAAACATATTACATATTGACCAAATTTCACTGAATGTTTCAGTGTTTCTCCACCCTTAACATCAACTGACCAAAATAAGTATTTAAATACGATAACATGAGAGAAACGTTATATTTTTTGAAAAGGGTATTTTATCTTACAGCTAAATATGCCTACTGGCCTCAACGTGTTAACGTTGCCCACAACGGATGTATATTTGAATCCTGTGTCTATACTTTGACTGTATGCAGAACACAGTCAGATTGAATTTGCGATTATTGTTCTGGTTTTCCTATTTTCTTTTTCCTAGTTATGTGAATATTTAGACAAGCGTACAGTGGTAGAAGATGTACTCTACACTAAAAGTAGAAAACCTGCATTCAAAACCTTAATTCAGTTAAAGCATGTAACATACTTAAAGTGTGAAAAGTTAAAGTATTCATTAGTGTTTTACTATTATATATGATGTTTTTAGATTAGTACTCCTGTATTAATGTGTATGTTGCATTTTACAATGTTTAAGGTTGTGCTCATTTTAACTCTAACATTTAACTCTACAGAAATGCACCATATTCTGCAAATCATATGTGGAGATATACTTTTCACTAGACAGGAAGGAGATGAAAAAGTGCACTCTGAAAAATAACTGAAGTTGTCAGACACAAAAAAAGTAAAATATTAGTGTCTGAGATGTAACGTTAGTGAAGTAGAATTACAAAGTAAAGTTCAAATTAAATGGGAATACTCATGTAAGGTACAGGTAGCCTACCTCGGGTTTTTAAGTACAGTAACGTTACTTGAGTAAATGTACTTAGTTAGCTACTTTCCACCACTGAAAGTGTGTAACGGGTGTGTGAGAGAGTGTGTGTGTGTGGTTTACCTACGACCATAGCTAGCTAGCTTGCAGCTTCTTTTTATTTCTAGCTTTTTCCCGCCATAAAGCCTTTAACAGTGTCACTTCATCCATGTCCACTACACACTACAGCATCTACACACACCCCCTCAGCAGCTGCGTGTGATGCTAACCAGTAACGTTAAGTTTATATTGAACAGACTCACCTCCGGTTCACACAGTTTGGCGTTATAAGAAGAAAGTGCCACAGAGACTCGGTCTTTCGCCTGCAAAAACACCGAGTCGTCAAACGTGCTTCCAAATACCTCCATCCGGAACCCAAAAAATACGACCAACTCCCCAATTTCAATATGTAAGCGTGACAGAAACAAGTACCTAACTGAAGCTCATGTACGTTTGTTTACACACTCATGGTTACACAGTCCTTAACTGTAAAGTGCACGACTTATTCAATGTCCAGGGTTAATAGTTCCGGGCAGAAAGGTTCCGAACAAAGATAGAACTGGGCACATGCAGCTCACAATAACATAACGAGAATTAATTATTGTTCAAATACATCTAAACTTTTATTTAAACTGATACGGACATCCCAAAAACAAACATTGTGAAAGGCAAGTGTTCATATCCATAGTGACCAGCCTAAGAAAGTTAACCCATACATAAATTAAAGCAGTACTTCAATACATTTCCCAGGCATTCAGAGGAAATAACATAAACAGTAAATGTCATTCAATCAAAAAGAAAATACACACTAAAGGCTACATTGCAATTTCTTTTTATCTCAGCAAAGCTATACAAAATGCATGTGGCCACATAACATTTATTTATTACGAAGATACAAAATGATGTAGATCTGAGACAACTCAAACATTTTTGCATTGGTATATTTTTCACATCAACAAAAGTAACAAAATATGGATAGGCAATTCAAATGCTAGGATCCCTTTTCAAGAATTGAATTAAAAATAACTTCTTTTATTGTTCTAATAAATAAATAAACAGTGGGAGCAAAAGTCTTACAACAGCAAAAATTATTTTGCTTCCATATAATCATTATATTACAGTATCATGAATTACCAATGAAGGATACAATGACACCAGCTGAGCTGAGAAAAACAAAACAATGATTTCTCTTAATTTGCACAGATGAAATTAAACATCTCAAGATCAGACTTGGTGGACCAGAGATGCTCCCCCTCTTTGTCGATGACAGCACTCATGTTACAGTCTTCTTTCTTATTATTTGGAGCCCAGTGTTTGAATTCTAAGCGCTTATCATCGACCCAGAACCAGAATTCGAGGGTGCAGGTGTAGCGAAGGCCCAGCCACACAAAGCGAGTGTCGGCCTTCATGGCCTCCAACTCAGCCCAAGCCTGGGTCTCTTCGTCAACGATGGAAGCCAGGTCCATGTTTTTGTTCTGGCAGTAGTACAGGGCCTCTTCCCACGTCTTATTCTTTTTGATCAACTTAAAGGGTGATTCTAGAAAAACAAACAAACATACTGTACGTGTAAAATCTGTCAAGTGAATAGACACTACAATATACAACAAACAATTTTGAGGGTTAGGGCAAACATACAAGTGTTTTAAAACTGTGAGTAATTATCTACCATGAGGATAGTTTTTATCTTAATCCTCATGATAAATAAAACTCACTTTTTAAAAGTCTTTTTTACTCCAACACTTACTCTTCTTAGACTTCCGGGAATATAAAACAAAGGGCAAAATAGAGAATAAGAGGATATGAGAGGGAAATATTTCCTAGACAGTGAACATCTGAGAGAAAAACAGAAAGGTGCAACACAAAAATGAATCCAGTCTCACTGCAGTCACATGACAATTGAGGATTGCAATAAGAATACGTCATGCATCAAACCAGCCCTGTGGCCATCACTTGTTAAATTTCTTTCTTTCTTTCTGGAATAATCCAGAAAATTAGTGTTTACCCAGATTAGCTTCAACAGTTAGCCTACACACAGCATGTCAATTTAAATTATAGTATATAGTATATTTAAAGTATAGTTGTGCAAATCTGTAATCTACTTGCAATTAAGTATTAACTCATCTCTAAGGAACTATCTTTGAGGATTAGAACATTTATTGTACTTTGTATTGTGCCGTTGATCTCCACTTCACACAGAATTAAAAAATGCAGTTTCGAGAGGAACACAGTGACATAGCGCCCAGACACATTTGTAGAACTGTTAAGGTAATTCAATTGGTCTCGAGTGAAGTCTGTAATTTGTTCATACCTTGAAAAGAGAGAAAAAAAGATGAACATACAGTAAGCAGGAGAGATTACATTATATGCAGAATCTCAAAAAAAATGTTGACATGCCGAAGCATGAAAATCTGAAATAAAGTAATTCAAAGTAACATGAAGGTAGGCTATTACATGTGGTTGGTGGTGCCGTTTTTCATACGAGAGTTCCCAATGTAGATCGCAGCACCCTTCATATCACCACTATTACCTCCATTATAGATTCTGACATGACTAATTCTGTAGACACCCAGCAGGTCAATTGTCCACCAGGACTTGCTCATTTTCAAGGTGTGAGCACATGTTGTCCTGTTCTGATCAATTGCCCTTGAAGAATTGTAGTCAACACCTGCATCTGTATAGAGTGATGACTGGGATGTATTCATCCCCTTTAGGATTACTTGTTGTGTGTTGCTCAAAACTGTAGATGAAAGCAGATAAAAAAAAATATATATAAAATCACATAAAAATCACTTTCAAATGATGGCCCTTACATTTCTAGCATAGCAATACTTGTTTTTGCAATATTATACAATTATTATGCAATATACAGAATTATCATTCCGTGTCAATAATTTAAAAGGTCACTGACATGAACACACATTAAGTGAGCCACTTACCAATCAGAGAGAAGAACAATATACTCCACAGCATCTTTACAGTGAAGGAGAAAATATAATATAATAAATTATAAATAATATATCAGTTGACTAGCAAAAAGTAAAACGTTCTATACAAGTGACCAAATACGAATGGATTGAGATCAGAAATAAAGCTTGAATTTCCTTTAAAAATTGTGCAAATGTATCTACCTACATCTAAGACAAAGACAATACTTTGTAAGGACACTTTACCATTACAGAAATGAACACATTGACAATTTAGGTTGGACTAACCTCACTCACCTTGTTGGCCTTTCTCTCTCTCCACGATTGTAAAATGATGCATGCCCTCTCCCAGTTACAGCTGTATTTGTACTTATCTGCTGCCTATATGAAAATAAACTATTCCCAACAACGTCACTCGGAGTCCAGCTGTTATTTGCGTAGTCAAATCAACATGACTACAATGCTCTCTCAGTGCATGCGTGTTGCAACAGATGCAAACATATTTATAATTGCTTCAACAGAGGACTTTTTTTTAATAATACAAATCTATTTCCGCTGGTTCTGCGTTAAGTAGCTATTTTTAAGTTTACTGCAAAATAATTTTCAATATCAGTTACATGGTACATTTCAACAAATGGGCTTTTGATGGACTGAGAAAATAAGAATACTAACAACTATGTATTTTAAACAACTGACATTGCATTACTGATGGTTTAGTTAAACATTGTTTATAATATCAACAATGAAGGTAGATTCCTGAAATGACTAATAAAGCAGCTACAGTGATGGAAAGTTAAGCCTCAAAAGTAACAAATGGTGACGGTCATAGTTTGGATGGAACCCTGAGCCGTACCTGCCGCTCTGGTTCTGCATTTAGTCCAGACTGCTCATTTCACATTTGCTCAAAGCAAAACATGCAAACTGTTCCTCACAAAGTGCACATCTTTTGATCAAAGTTTATTGGGTTTTGTCCTCAAACAAGTATAAAATATAAATTCTTTCTAAATCAAGCTGGAAATCAAGCCAGAGCCTCAATAAAAGCAGGGATTTTAAATTAACATTGCACAAATTGTCTGCCTTTACAGCTGGTAGCTACAAGCTGATGATTGCAGGGATCGTAAAAAGGAATTGTTCGCTTCCTAAAGCAAGCCTGCAGAGGCGACACACAAACATACCATGTTTAATCAAAGTTTATGACAGATACTCTCAGGGTTTAACACGTTTCAGGTGTACAGGCAGAGTGTAGGAATAACTTAGCGTAGATGGAAATGTCAGTTTCGTAGACACAAAATAACACAGATTTGAACTGTTGTGTTGAGTTGATTTAGGTCATCATCAACAACATAATTTCTGCCTGCATCACATTGATTTTCAAGTTCAGAGATCACAGCTTATATTTAAAAACCTAGTTCAAGGGAACAAAACATCAGACAATGTCAGGAGTGACATTTTAAAATGGCACAGTAAATATTTTAACACTTTTTTTTTAAGGAGTATACAGTTGGATCATGGTATTATTCCTATCCGTGTCTACGGAACCGACTGTAACCTAAAGCAGGAGCTGAGAGATCACTGTCATCAATCAGTAAAACAGGTCTAGAAGTACAGGAGTTGTATTAAAGCAGGAACAAAGAGACAATTGCTCAAAGCAATAACTTGGAATAAAAACTGTCAACAGATAAAAAAACAAGATAAACTAGAAGGGGAGAATTTCACTGTAAATTTAAAGTAAAAGTGAAAAACAAACAAAACATTTATACGTATATATATTACAATTCTGACAAGGTGGTTTTTGTGCCAAAAAAAGATGGCTGCTGTATAGTTAAAACATTTGAATCTCTGATTGCTGTAAGAAACATTCAACCAACTACCTGTCTAAATACAGACAACGAGTGAGGACTATAGCAGAAGTATAGCGAAGGATACAGATATGACATGTGCACAATATCAGGTAAACTATTTAGATCACAATGTTAGCTCCTAGCTCTACTGCACAAAGTTAACTGGGATACATGTTGGATATAAAATCACAACTCAGAGAGCAGACACGGCACCTCATCAACATGGGAAAACTTTTGAAATACCTGATTCATATTTAAACAGAAGGCTTATTAGACAGTTGTATTGCAGCAGAGCTGGTTCTGTTACTACCTTCTGTCTGATGGACAGAAAACCATTAAAGGGATACTCCAGCAATTTAGTACTGCCATACTCCACAAAGTGAGGGGACTCATAAAAGACAGAAAAAAAAGAAATAATGATCAAAATGTGGGCAGCAGAGGCTGAAATATCATTTATCGACGTGTAGTCTCCATTATGGGTCGAGCACCACAAACACTAGATCCTGCATTTCCTATAATGCAACGGATTCAAATGAATGCAATTTAAAATCTGAGATTACCCTAATGACATCACTATGACATCATTAGGGTTTCTTTTTTTATATATATATATACACTTTTGAAAGCAGTACGGCTGTACCAAATGTAATTTCTTTAATATTTGAATGACATTTTTTTTGGAAATTTTCAAATGAAGCTTCTAATGTCTGTCGTCATGTGTTATGACGTTATTACCCTAATAAAAATAGGAGAATAGAATTTTTTTTGTGTTTATATAAATGTAATTTATGGTGCCGTTAGGTTGCTGCTCGCTCGCCCTGTTAATACCGGTGAGTGCCTCCCTTAGTGTGCGGCAAGCAGGAGAGTAAACTGTCTTTTGATCGCAGTGAAATGTTGTTTTTTAAAGAGTAAATGGCAACAAATATGGAGTGATGCATAACATGTTAAAAATTTACATCCATCTATTTTTTATAAATTTAGACTTTTGGACTTTACAACGCTCTGCAGTTATTGGAAATGTTTGGATCACACAAGTTGGAAACAATCCTACACAGCCACCACTGGAATCTAAGTCTACAAAGAGTATAACACCAATAATATTAGAGTAGCCTAATCTTTATCTGCAACTGTGCAGAAATACCGGGTTTAAACAGAATGAATAAACATGCAGGACAAAAAGAAGCAGCGAATGTTGATTTCAAATTCAAATTGTCAACGTTATGAATTAAGCTTCAAACTATTTGGTACAGTCCTAGAAAGCTCCCTCCATAGCCATGGTACAAATGTATTTTCACAGGCATACTTTCACTGTTACATCTAATATATCTTTATAAAACGGCTTAGTTCTAGAGCCTAAAAATTTGGACACATTATTAGCGAGCAAAACATTTTTTTGCCAGTGATACTAGGACATTCGTTTGAGCAATCCCTTCAAGTAAGTGCATGTCTTTTCTCTTGAGTTCTGATTCTATATTCTTTTTGCAACTCAAAAAGCAACTTGGGTAAACACTGGCTGAACTCTAAAACTGATTCTATTTCAACAACACTACTCTATTGTACATATTGTATGAGTTTGTCTTGTTAACAAGCAATCCACTGATGTCTGGAAAGAGTTGTAAAGACACCGTTTTCATAGATAGAAACATATAAAACCATTCAAAACAGACCGACTATAGTAAAGACTGAGAACACTGTAAAAGACTTTGGGCTGGATACCCGGGGCAGGATTAAGCCTAACCTGTGGACTAAAAGAAGATAGCCATTTTGTAGCATGTGTACAAATTAGCATGAGAAGTATCAGGATTTAACAAAAAGGGCACAAAATGGCTGCCGTCCAATGACTGCAATTCTGGTGATAACATAGTTCCGAGCAAAGGACTAAAATGTGTCCATGAATTGGAAAACTTTTTTAAACAAATTTTTTTACATTTTTTACATTTTTTTAAAGAAAACAGGTCCATGAATGAAAAGTGACTGGTATTATTAAAAAGGTACATAAATAATTAATTTCCAGATTAGGCTTCTACTGTGCCAAGTATACCAACCCAAAATATTGTATGTACAAAATGAGCAGTTGTCTTGGTTATTGCATGCATTATTAGACAAAAGGTATCCTTTCACATATAGAATTTCTAATTTTTCATGAGCAAGTACTTGTCACATTACGAAATAATGTATCAAGGAGTCAACTCTCCTTTGGTTGCTATAAACTAGCTATATTAGCTAGCTTACGGCTAGCAGACAAAACCGCTTTTAAAGTTACTCATTCAATTGGACAGTTAAAAGATGCCAACATGTAGTGTGACAAGTGCCTGGTGAGAAAAAATACAACTCAATTCGGAACACCAAGGTATCCGTTAAATGACTTCCAACAGAAATTTCGAATGTCGACTTTAGAGTATCTAGGCATCTTTTAGCGTCAGCAGAAAGCAAAGCTCGGTCATGCATCACAACTTAGTTTGAACAAGCCTTTCTTGCGAATTACCAAAGAGTATGTCATATGTGAAGCATTCACAAATCCACTCTCATCATCGTCAGGAGTTGGTGAAATTCTGTTCAAACGCGCGTACCAGCCATGTAGGCACATAGGTTTATCTGCAAAGCTTCATCGGAGCCTCTCCTCCATTTGTGAAGATCTGTGGTCGTGACAGTTTTCAGTCTACTGTCCTGTCTGTATTGAATGCGGTAAAGCGTGAGGAAAGCATTTAGAACGAGGAGCGGTATTTGGTAGACTTTCCGGCTACAGAGGGAATGCTGTGCTGTTTCTTCAAGCATTACAACAAGTCCTTCCACGAGAGAAAGGGAATTTTCCCAAGAATGTCTTTTAAACATGTCCCTATAGCCACGTCTGTCTGTCAGTCTGTCTGTCTGCTGCTGACATTAACAGAAACATGTCTTGGGAAGTGCACATCATGAGTCTAGGCATTCATTTTACAAAAGTGGACTGGAGGAGAGGGGTAAAGAGTCAGACGGGGGTATGTTGGAGCAGAGAAGGAGAAATGGGAGACAATTCCCATAGTTTAAAGCAACAACACATAACATAGCGACAAATATAACGTGTGCATTTTCAGAAGGAGAAAAGCTTAAAAATGGGGCTCAATTTGTGCAATTTAGCAAAAGAAAGCGGTGGGTGATTGTTCTACTAGTTTTTGAGCCTTATAAACACCAAAATATGAAACACATATTGTTAAAAAAGTGGATAAATTGATACCTCCTACTGAAAACACATTGAGGATAAAAAAAGAAGGCAAAATACTGGTTTAGTAGTAGTCATACAAAAGAGATTTGGTCTCTCAGAGCCATTTTATGGTATAATAAGAGATAAGGTGCCAAATCAGGATTTAGTCCACTAGGTATACAAGTGGACAAAGTGCATTTTTTTTTTTTTTTTTTTTTTTACAAGTTTAGTTTAGGTGCTTCACGTTTGTCTCTTCAGTGCAGACTGGTGTCAAATTATTATTTGAAATACTGTTTAACAGTCTTACTTAAAGTAAGGGTCAAAACCCAAAATGATTCACAGGCCTGGTTTTTGACATGAGCAGATGAGCCCAAAACTAAAGGCAAGGTGTCTGTAATGTGTGGTGATAACTTGTGGATCGACATTTTCATGGGTAAAACTCTGCAATGCTGCATCCCCAGCCATTCAACCCATCACAAACTGACCTAAACGAAAACATTGCAGCTAATTATTTCTGTTTCTATTATTATTTCAGTGGACCCAGTTGTCAACACATTCAACCTTGGGACAACAGCCTCATAGTGTCTGAATCGCCCTTTAAAAAAAAGATCATAATAGCACAGGATGGGTTCCATCAAAAAGGTGAAAAATTAGTTGAAAAACATTACTAGCAGTGCATACTAAACACATACTGTGGCCTTTTTCCATCAGATCTGTATGTGTTCAGTTAAAAATCTATAATACTAATGAAATAAGCTGATACAAAGGGAAGACTTGAGTAGACATCCTGTGTTTAAAAGCACCGTGGCATTGGCATTCATTCAGCAGTACAGTACTTTGTCTCGTATCGTTTTAGGCGTTTATCTCAGAGAAAAAACGCCCGACTTTCAGTGTCATCATCAATCCATGTCGGCTCAAACAACCTGCTGATTCATATCCGGTCCTTCCGGTAAACTTCACAGGTGCTAGGAAAAAAAGATGCTGAATCAACCGGTTTCACAAATAGATGTATGCTAGTTTCATTGGGGACTTTGCTCAGCAGTGACATCTGGCTGTGAGACGTTTTTAAGCACCTTTGTAAACACACGGATGAGTCTTTTTTTTGTGCGTCATTTGGGACATTCATAACATTGGAGAATAAAGTTTGAATTTAGGCCTGTGCACATAACCGGCTTCAGGTTCCTTCTCAAGGAAATGCAGCATAACTGTGTAAATAAATCTCCCTTACTGGCTTCATTAAAGAAAGCAAGGAGTGCAAATTTAACAAGGGGCCTGGTCAACACTAAAATCTCTCATTTACAACAGTCTTCATGAATTGCAATCAAATGTACAGATGTGTCTGGATATCTTGTTGGGTAACTATTTCATCTTCAGCTTGAAGATTGCACTTCATGGTATTCCTTTTGACAAAATATTGCGTAACTTTTTTTTAAGCTTTATCAAAAGTCTGGTGTGCCAGGGTTTGCTAAAACTCCTTCTTTACCACAAGTCTCATCTAAACTGTTACACATTACTTATAGTAAATAAGAAAAGTATTGAGAGAGTGAGCTAAAGCTAATAGTCCATCTGTTAGTCTCATGTAGACGCGATGTCAGAAATAGTTTCAAAATACAGTGAATTCATGTTGCAAATGAGTACATAATCAAATCAGTGGCGAAAAGACTTTGTTCTTCCAGCATTGATCGTACAACTATTTCTCTTGGAACATTCTGTGATGGTTCACCGTGCTTTAAATGATCATTAGTCTTCGGAGACTGACAAGGATTTCCTGACGCTACGGGACGGCTCCCAAACCTCACTGTCGTCCGTATCATCGCCGTCGTCGTCCTCATCTCCTTCGTCGTCATCCTCGTCTCCCGCCCCTGTGCCGGTCTGCTCCTCGGTGGCCGTCGACGCCTCTCCCTGCGTCTCCCCTCCCTCTCCCTCTCCTGTTTCGTCTCCATCTGTCCTTTCTACAGTCGCCTCCAGGAAGGGATCTGCCCCCATCTCCAAGCGTCGCTGGACCTCTGCGAACCACTCCCTCACCTTTGACGGAGAGAGAAACCAGTTAACTGTGTGATGACAGCATGGCTGTAGCGACCTTTGACGACACCAACGTCATGTCCTCTGTGATGTTTCTGGGAATTCATACACATTTTACCTGATGGAAGGTCTGAGGACTAAAGCATTGTTAATGAAGTGAGTGTGAGTCATCCACCGTAAGAATGAGTTTTGGGATTTTTTTCCTTCTTAATCTTGATCTTTCAGAGTCTTTCTGGAGTGAAAAAACTTTGAAGTGTCTGTTAACTGCTGAGTTTTAATGACATGAAGATGAGTTTGCATTCTACAACTAGAAAAATTATCACAATTGTTCACCAATTTTGATCTTTTTTTGGACTAAACATTTAGTACTCTCCACCAGAATCAATCATTTAATCATACCTGGCTTTAGACAACACTTTGACATACATGTAGGCCCAGCATTTGACCATAATGCAGGGATATAACAGCTACAGGAAATATATTTGAATGCTTAAATGAATCAATTTAAATTCCTTTCAAATACTCAAAAGTGTGGTTGATCAAACAGTTCATGGTGGGTGGGTGGTTAGAGTTCTGCTGGGGGAATTTGCACTCATGAACTCTGTATTTTTACTCTACTCTATATCTATCTCTCTCCCTCTGTGTGTTTCTGCCATTCTCCTATCTGTGTTCACTTTCTAAGCATATTTTTTTCATTTTCATTTTTATAAGTCTGTCCGTCCTGTGAGAGGGATCCCTCCTCAGTTGCCTTTCCTGAGTTTTCTTCCATTTTTTCCCCATTAAAAGGGTTTTAGGATGTCATATGCTGTACAGATTGTAAAGCCACTTGATGCAAATTTGTGATTTGTGATATTGGGCTATATAAACAAAATGTACATGACTATTTCTAAACTCTTGGCTTTGGGCCACGTAACCCAATAACGATACATTTTTAGATGTTAAAAGCGTTTTTTGAGAGTATTCCTCAAATGTTCTTACATTTTTAATCCCAGTATCCAACAAGCTTAATGTGCAGTAATCAGTCAACAGTTAATCTTGCTGCACATTATAATTCATGTTACTGGGTGGAAGTTTCTTTCACAAAGTAAATGAACTTTGACAGATTTAGCTGCTGTGCCAGGCAGACGTTGCTCTTAAGCACACAGTAAATCGAAAAATCAAGTTGTGACGATTCATATAATAGTCATGAATGTCTATGACTATTGGAAATGTCATTCTGTCATCGTTCTGTTTTATAATACTCTATAGTGTAAAGCCTTTTGAGGCAAATTCTGTGATTTTGGGCTATATAAATAAAATTGTCTTGATTTGACTACAATATAAGTAAATGGAGAACAACATAAAAACATGTGAAAAGAAAAGAGACTAGAGACCATCTTAGGACGGAATCACACCAGCCGCAACACCGAATTGGGCCAGGCCCCTCTCCTCTTTTGATCTTAACTACACTTCTGTAAAGTTTTGTGACAGTTGCGACAAAAAGTGAGAAAAAAATCTGTCCACAGACACAAAAAGCATGTCATTACCTGTTCGTAGCTCATGTTGGACTTGGTGACGAGCTCATCCAGGTCTTGCTCATTGAGAAAACGGTGCTTCATGTAGTACTCCTTCAGAATCTCCCTCCCACTCTTGAATTTCTTCGACTGGGGAGATCTATCGACATCTGCGCTGGAGGAGGCAGACCTTCTTGGCTGCTTTCTGGTTCGGGACCGCCCCCAACCACGATTTCGGCCGCGTCTCTTTCGACCGGTGCCGCTTCCCATTTTATTGCTTCCTCCACTGTTTGGCCCTTCCACGTTGCCACTTTGGTACTGGAAGAACCATTTCAGGTTACTGTTCTTCCACGAGTAGCGAGAGTCCCCAAACCAGCTGACGATGTAGGACCGAGGGAGGCCACTCTCTTCTGCCAGCTGGTCGTACTCCTCTGACGTGGGCCACTGGGTGCGCACGAAGGCACTTTTCAGAATATGGAGCTGCTCCGGAGTCTTTTTATTCTTATCTTTCATGTCTTTGTTGCTGCTGGTGGGCAGCTGCTTACCCCGACCGCCAGGAGGAGTTTGACTACCTCTACGAGACGAGGAGGCAGAAGGAGAAGAAGAACTGGCTCCTGCTCCTCCTTCTCCTGCTTCCATCTTTCCGCCCTCTGAAGACTCCGGGGAGGAAGTACTGACAGACGGCATTTTTCGTCTCTCTGTGAACCAAGCATCAATCTCCCTCCGTGTCAGTTTAGTCTCCGTCCTCAGGCGGCTCAGTTCTTCATCTGACGGGGTGCTGTTCTTCTCAAAACTTTCCTCCAGCACCACCAGCTGCTCTGGAGTCTTCTCCTTAAACTTCTGCAGGGTAAAATCTGGGAACGGATTCCATGTTTTGGGCCGCGTCTCCTTCTCCTTCACAGGCGGAGTGCACGAGGGATGCGGTGATGTGGGAGTCTCATCGCTTGAGTCAATAACGATGGTGGTGCTGCCACTGCTACCACAGCTGCCACTTCCTCTGCCCCCTGCATCATGGAAAACAATGACATGGCTGTTCTTGGAGTTGCGCTGGTTGTACCTGGTGTCACTGAACCATTTCTTGATCTCTCCCTTTGTGAGGTTGGTGAGCTTCATCAGCCGGGAAATTTCTGCATCAGTGACAAAGTGGTTTTTCAGGTAGCTGGCTTTCAGCTCCGCCAGCTGCTCTTTGGACTTCTTAGGCCGCAAACTGAATGTGTCAGCGCTGAGGGCCGAGTTCTCCTTAGAAAGGGAAGGGGAGATGTATATATTAAAAAAGGGTTGCTACACTGCCATTCTGCACACAGAGGTACCAAATACCTAGGAAGACAAAAATGGCTCTAGACGAGATGACATACATTACATACAACTTATTAAGACACCAATGTTGTAATTTTGTGAGCACAAGAGCAAAAAAAAAGAGTATTTGCCTGAAAGGCAGCAACGAGTGCCGTCCCCACCTGCGGAGAGAGAGAGGGAGGCTGGACAGTGGTAGCCCGTTTCAGCTCACTGTTTGTCGGGGTGGGCTGGCAGGAAACTCTGCTGGAGCTCTGGGACTGGCTGGGCAGCCCTGCCACTGTCAGAGTGATGGGACTGGTCACTGGAAGGTGCCCCCCTGGGCCGACCTACACAAAGTCAGAAAATAATGACACACACAATGTGAGGAAGACAGTGACTGTAGCGATTATCTATAAACACATTACTGTGGGGAAAGAGCACTAAAAGTGGTGTGTAACTGTTGTAATGTATTCATGTACTTGTACGTGTTCCTGTCCTCAAATTTTTTCAAATATCAGTTAGAGCTAACTATATACAATATATTGTTTCTCTTGGCCAGCCCTACTGCAATATCATTACAAGTAAATTAGAGAGAGACGTCACATAATGCTAGACGTATGTGCTAACAATGAATCTGGTTAGCATTTTGTGACCTTGTATGTAAATAAAAGAAAAAACTGAAAATCCTGTAGTTTTGAAACTGTTGTAAAAGATACATGGGCAAATATTCACACCATATTCAATATTAAAGCAAAGAAAAAGAAACCAAAGAAAAATGTTTACTTTCACAGCTCAGGGAACACACCTGCTTTGACATCGCGGATGGAAAGAGACAGCAGTATCTTCCATACATGATCATATACATGATCATCGTAAGGCATTACTGCCTATTTAAATTTGTTCAATATATTTGGTGCAAGGTGACAGACACACAGCAAGCAGGAGAAGTCAAATTCATATCCATGTCCAGCTAAAACTACTTAAATACAATCAAAATCAACCAAAAAAAAAAAAAGAAGAATTCAAGTTAAATTAAATTAAATTCAAGACTTGGCAAGCTGACTTTTAGAGCCCAGCTAAAAAATAAAAATCAAAGCAGGTCGATTTAAGCACGTCAGAGTAATAGCAGTGTTAAGGTGACAGGGTTCAAGGCAAGGCAGATCAAAGCTGCATCCTGTTAGATATGGCGTGTTTTCTTTCCTTACCTACCTGTGTGAACACCAGGCCGGGCTGGCCCACTATCTGGCAGGTCTGTAGAATGGACTGCAGGCCGTTGGCAGCTGCTGAGAGCTGGTGAGCAGGTATGACAGTGATGGTCTGCGGCACCGTGTGCACCGTGCCGTTAAATTGTTTCCTCCTGGCCTCCTCCACTTCCTCTGGAGTCCAGCTCACACCGTGCTTCAGCCGCTGGGCCGAGAACCACACCTGGGTGTAGATCATAGCACATTTGACTCCACCATTTACAAAACAAGCAAAAAGGCTATATATACACACAGTATATATTTAATATACTTCAGACTCTAAACTACGAGTACAGAGATACTTTTTAAGGTATCTTATGCAGGGTTTCTGCAACAAGTTAAATAAAAAAATATTTTGGAATAAAATATTATACCCATTTGCATTTTGCGGTCATACTGGAAAAGTATAAAGAAACATTAGCAATGAATGTATTAGGGTTAAACCAATATATCGGTTGTTCCAGTTAATGCGCTAGCTGAACTAGTGGCTGGCTGCTGTGGCACTGAAGCGTGGGCCGCCGCCGGCATCTGTTGGCGACTTTTCATTGCAGCTCAATGTGTTTTTATTACTACTTTTAACGCGTTTATACAAAGACAGCATCAGGCTTCATGCTGGCTCCCCCCTGGCTTCAACCTTGTATCAAACATAGTATTCTCCATCCACGTGTGGCTGAATTTTCACTTTCCCATCACAGCAAAGTGAAGCAGCATTGAATCAAAGTCTAAATCTAGCTAAATCTTAAGAAGCTGGTAGGGTAGCATGATAATCACCATAGAGATAGTGACACACTTCATGGATGTGCTCGAGTAAATTCTGACCTTTATTTTGATTGTGGTTCAAAAAATGTATTAATTCCGATGACCCTCTTGATTATTTGCAGTTAACTCAAAAGTAGAGCATACATTTTAAGACCTATAAAATCATATTTTAGACCCTTTTATGCCTACAACGGAATACAAGACTTTTTAGGATTGCAGGAACCATTTTCTAACAGACAAGGGTGAAAGAACAACATCCCTACATCTACACAAAACGTATAACTCTCATCTACCTTGATCTGCTCCTCTGTGAACTGTGTCTGTGCTGCCAGGCTGCTGATCTCGGCCATGGAGGGGTAAGGAAACTTCTTGTATGTACTGCCCAGCAGGGGGTTGGTGTCCATAGCTGCACTGTAGGAGGGGATGCTGCTGAGGGGAATCAGCAGCTGAGGCTGAGCTGCTGCTGCTGCATTCTGCTGGGCCTGGAAAGCAGAAAGCACCTGAAATAAAGAGAAGACAGGGAGGGGTTTAAGAAGGGTCGGCACTGGTGGTGAGACACTGCTCAGGCTCTGTTTGGCAAAGCTGATGTCCTCACAAAGTGTCTCTGAACAAGACAATTAGAAACTATCAGCCGCAGGGTTGCTGTTCTGTAACTGAAGTTGAACCTCTCTGTTGAGGATATTTAACATTACGGACACACATTACCCAAAGCCTGCCAGGTGTTTTTAGGTGTGCAGGCATCAAGCTTTTACACTGAGGGCTAAATGGAGTATTCTTACACCCATGCTGCTGCTATGAGTCTACTAAACCCTTGTACAATGTAGACTTTCTACCTGTGCCAGGCCAGCAGGCAAAACTGTGGGGTTTAAAGTTGCTGATTTCCTCTGCTGCTCCGAGTACGGGCTGACCAGCAAGCCGCCTCCTCCGAGCTTCATGGAGTCGTGCAGCAGCATCTCCACAGGAGTCATCGGCCCCAGAGGAGCTTCGATGGGCTCCTGGTCTCCTCCCAAGTCTCCCTCGCCACCGCCCCCTCCAAAAACCTCCACCGCCTCGTCTGTTGATTTCAGGCACACAGCGAT
Source organism: Bovichtus diacanthus (assembly GCA_943590825.1). NCBI lineage: Eukaryota > Metazoa > Chordata > Actinopteri > Perciformes > Bovichtidae > Bovichtus > Bovichtus diacanthus. The sequence goes on from CALSBV010012137.1 coordinate 37,252, forward strand.
CCTCTTGGGTTCACATTTGGTCTTCATCCTCATGATGGGGGTCTTGCTAAGGGAAATAGCAGCGACTGCGGCGGAGTCTGCTTCTCTCTCCTCGGGCGTATAACACTGTTGATCCTGGGTCGGATGGTCGCTGCTCGGATCCTCAGGAGGGTTTGTAGCGCTGCGCTTCAGTGAGGGAGCGAGGACTTCACTGTCTTCAACAGTAGAGACACTGGGCTCATCTATAATAATAATAATAATAATACATTCATTGACACAGTATGTGTATATTTCAGGCTAACAAAGGGCCACTGGGCACACTCAAGAGAACTCTTACGCACATTTGGGTGCTGACATGTTTGTGCAAAATAATTGGTTGTTGTGTTTTCTTTAAGTCTACACAAGGGATTTAAATTACAATCATGTTTTTTTTTTTAATCATTGATATTTTTTAATAATCATTTTCATTATTTAACAAAGCATTATGGTCTTTTAAAATAAATAAACACTTACAGTTGAACGAGTAATAGCCTCCCATGCATCTTTTTTTGTGTATTTTTTGCATCCACTACTGACACTACTAGATATCCGATCATTTGGCGTTTACCTCTACTTCAGAACTATCCGGTGCTCCACCTTTTTCCGTTTGGGTATTCTTGACTTAATTCTGTCAACTTTTATTTTAAATTTCCGTGTGTGCACAAGGCACTGCAGTCTCATGTGCTTTTATAGGGATTGGTGAGGCGTTTACCTGCTAATTAGGATCAACTGGCACACGTTTTCAATTCTCGAGAACATCGGGATAAATTATCATAAGAACACAGATACGAACAATTCTGCGGTTTAAGAAGATGTCATGATTCTGACGTAGACTTTTCTTAGGACCTTTCTCAACAACAAATTCAAGTAAAAATGTGGGAAGATATTGGTGAATGAGGCCCGTGCCGTCTACACATGGGAGAATGGGATTCTTACCTGCATGTGGAGGGGTGGGCACAACCACGACTGCCTGACTCAGCTCTTCTGCAGTGGGCCCCTCCTCTGCTCCCTCCTTCACCTTCACCTTATCCTCCTCCTCCTCCTCCTCATCCACCTCTTCCTCCTTTGGCCTTTCTGTTTTCTCCTCCACCACATCAGAGGGCAGCACCATGCAAGGTGTGGTTGATTTCCGGCGGCTCGACATTGTCAGACCAAATTCAGTTTATTTCTACTCAGGGTAAAGAAGATCTGGGACAGAAGGTTCGAGGCTCACATGTCTTAGGTGGTTGGGTTTACATGCTAGAGTCCTTGCAATATGTTTCTGGTGGAGGAAACATAACACAAAATACAACAAATATGCAAATGTCATACTAGGGATTTGTCACAAAAAGAGTAACCTGTAGAAAACGTTTGCCTTACACGGCTCCTTCAGTGTTATAAGTGGTATAAAAAGCAAAGCAAACTGTCTTAATGTGTGTAAAGCGTGGTGTTTATGTAGCCGAACACACAAGTGAACGCCGACACTGGATGGCATGAAATACTCAGGGGGAGGAAATATAATGTTGCACAGTATGATTCATGTGGGCCTGTAATTTAACAAGTGCAGTTTTAATGAGATTTTGCATTCATCACCAACAACAGTAACAAATACGATGCAAGACACATTCACATTAGGGTTAGGGCAATGCAATGAACTGTGTTTCAATGTTATGCGATCGATTAGTAGAAAATCGTAGGAAATCATTGAATCACTTTTGTAATCAAATATTTTTTACCGTCATTTCTAAAGCAAAAATTTTTTTTAATTAAACATTTGCTAGTTCCATCTTCTTGAATGCATGCATTTGAAGCTTTTTTTCAGCTTTATGATTAAATATTGTACATTTGAACACAATTGACTGTCTTTGAACTGTTCGTCAGACACAACAAGCAATTGAAAATGTGTCCTTGGGCTCTGGGAAATTGTGATGGTCATTTTTCACAGTTTATTTTTACACTGTATGCACAAAATACTAATAATCTTTGGCAGGAGCCCTATTTGAAGTCATTCATTCAGACAAGCGAGTTTTATAAAATCCTAACGCAATATGATTCCACATGAAAGACATTAACTATAATACTGAATTGTCACCCAACCCCTCATTCATTCATGTCTAATACCCACCTATAGTCAGCATATTGGTCTTACAACAGTAGCAGGGCCCAAATAAATCACCAGAAATGTTTAAGCAACACCAGAATAGGATTGTCTTCACTAGACAGTTGGCACACATTGCCTGGTTACTGCAAATATTTGGTTTTAGTTTTCGTGAGTCTTGGCGATGTGATAAGAGGTGTTGCAAATGTGTAAATGTAATGTCCACCTCTAAGACAACACATCAGCAATATACCTGGGAATTCATGACTTATTGCTGGTAAAGTCAGTTAAATAGATTGCAGCGTTAACAATAAGGTTAATACAGTATGCCATGCTGCACTGCCTTCATGAGATCATGTGCATTAACAGTTAGCACAGCTATAACAATCTGGAGGTGTGAGCTAGCTTAATCCTTATTATTAAAGTAACGTTTATAAATGAACATAAGAGGACATCTAACGTAGCTCTACAGCAATCTAGCATCTATACGAGGCGGGCCAACTAGCCGGTGTTAGCCGGGGCAGTCATTATTATTGATCATGTCTGGCGGTAAACTTACTGGAACTACTGAAATGTACACCGTGTTGATACCAGGTTGTCGAGACGAGACGAGGAGTGATTTCCTGGGTCTCGGCAGGCACCTTTGGGTTCTGTCTGGTGGTGTCTGTAGGTGCCTCTCCTTCCCCTGGCTAACCATTCAGCCCCAGCCTGGCCGGGACGACAGAAGCTAGCGTTAACGTTTTTTGGGTTTGCGGGTCTCCAAACCCCAGCGGCGGGAGGCAGACAGACAGGCGGACCGGTCTAACGGCTACGGCTCCTGTCTGCAGATGCTAGAAACACCGGACATATCTCTCCTCGTCGGAGCATTTTATTTTGTGCCCAGATCGCGCCTCGGGTGAAAGTTATATAATCCAAAACCTGGTAGTTACATTCATTGCGTGGTACTGCGTTAGTTTGCTGACCTAATTCTCTGATATTTTTTAACGGCAGATTTTTTTTTTTTTTTTTTAAATGATCAAACGGCGTCATCATTCAATGTGATACGTCCTGACGTCATTCCTCGGCGACTGTCTGAGCTCTAACAATTTCGGAAACTTGGCAAAATTATACAAGATTTTACTATTACAATATATACTCTTTATGAGGTGAATTTGGCTATGCGCCGTCGACGGAAAGAATGTGAAAGAAATGAATTGAACGTTATTTAAAGCGGACCGTAAACTCATTCGTTTTCCGACCGACCAACATGTCCTTACATGACCCGTTCAGGGCAGCATCACAAGCTACTCGAGGACAACACTGACATTGCAGATTTCTTTTAAAACACTTCAAAGCCTTATTATATATTTATACCTGTGCGAAAATAAAATGCATTTGTTGACGAGTTGAGTTGTAAGTTGATCATTTAACATTCAAATATATTTGTATCATCCTGCTACATTGGTTAATATTGTCTACCACAGGAGATGAACAAATACCAGAACTTGCCATTACTAAGGTGTTAATTCAACTAGCCAGTGGATGTAGAACTGAAAACCGATGTACAGAAATACAGAAAATAAACGTCAAACAAGGCTGTATGGCTGGGACACTGGGATTTACACACAACTGCACATCTTGGGTATTTATTCTTGAGTAGCTATCACAGATAAATAAAGTGACATTTTCTAACGATGATCTGGAACAATTTAGCATTGTGCTTCAATAAAGTTGGGGGGCTGAGATTAATAGAAAATGGTCAAAATTAAATCATCAGACACAGAGATATACTGGCTTTTAGTCTTTAGTCTTCAAAACCCCTGGATCCTACACTTCCCATAATGCAAATCAACAGTATCTTTTGTTTGACCCTCCATTTACAAGTAAATGTCAAATGCAAAGTTTGTCAAACGGGCTGTTAAAAATGTGTGGTCCATGTGCACAAAACAAGATAACTCAACAGATGTTTCCAGGAAGCAATCATAATAATTTCTAATATAAATCCCCTTCACACTGTTGTGGCCAAATGAAGCAGGGTTTGGTGATGAGCACAACAAAAGACATACAACAACATTTAAAAACATTTAATTAAATATAAACAATAGAGGTAATACAAAGCTTAAGCTAATGCACAAATATAGGTGCCTGTAGATTTCTATGAAAATAGAACTAATGCATATTTACACAGCTGAGAGGATGATGAGTATGATTATATAAATAAAAAAATCATATCATATTCTTCCTGTAGAAAAGTCAACAGAAGTCTTCAATCTCTTGTTCCAATTCCTAATCAAATGAGAAGAGCAGGAAAGGACAATAGATTAGAAACATTAAAATACTTCAGGCACAAGTAACCAATTTCAAGGCTATAAGTAATCACCATCTTTCACTTTTCTTAAATAGCAAAAAAAAAATATATATATCAAAAGTATTCTTTACTGCGCTTTTCTCGATATGACAAGTCAGAATATCTCCAGTAATAAAGGCTACATCTGCTCACCAGCATGGTCTAATACTAACCTGTATTAGTGAAGTTTTGTTGTAGTCTCGTCTGTGTCTATAGATGCTCTGGCAGAGCAGAGCGTAGAGTTTCTCCAGCTTGTAGACCTCGTAGCCTTCAGTCTTGGACAGTACTCTCTCCAACAGCTCCTGAAGAAATAAGGAAGAAAGGTAAGAGAAAAAGGAAAGACATGCATATTACATTTTAGTTGTCAAACTTCATACTCTCCTATGGAGAAACAACCCAAGAGTACAGGATGAGGGAACTAGAGCACAAAGTGGCCTCGTCTCGCCATCTTTATATTAGGGCTTCTATAAAGTCAAGATGCAGAAAACCCATCTGACCAGTAACTATAACAACTATATAAAGACTATAATTAAGACTGAAGAACAAGCTAGCCACAGTTTCTCACACACCTTTAATCTGTCTCTGTCCACCACCAGAGGAGGAGTTTCCTGATCCAGAATCTGCAAAGCTTTGTCCACATCGACCATCTGCTGCAGCAGCACAGCATTCTTAAGAGCCCGTTTTACACGCCTCACGCTCTGCTCTGAGACAAAAACATGCGCACAAAGAGTTTAGACCACTATAATAGATGACAGTCTGCTCACACATTCACTGTAACTTGCTATCTCTAGATAGGGGGGGGGGCTTCTCAACATTAGAAGTTAAAGAGCCAAGACATGAGTGAAAGACGGTGTTAATAACAAACCTCTGCCCGTGTCCTCCTCTCCTCTGCAAGCTGCAGAGACGTCTATGGTTGAGGTATCTGTTGCTTCCACCTCCATTGGTTCAGCAGGGCTGTTCTGCTCTGCCTCCTTAACAGTAACTACCTTGTTCCTGCCATCTGCCTGTATTACAGCTTCACATTTCCCAGTCTCAGTTTCTGTCAGCTTTTGTCTATTAGTTTCACCACTCTCCTCTGTATTGGATTGTCCCTGGGTATCTCCTTCTGTCCCAGTGTGGCTGTCCTTGTCAGTGTTCACTGAAATGGTATCATTGTTCTCATTTCCTGCCTTTATCAACACTTTGTTTTCCTCTGACTGTCCTGATGGATCTGTGACAGATCTATCCACCATTTGTTTGTTGTTCCGATTGTCATTTTCAGGTTTTCCTGATTCACACAGGATAATCTTATCTCCAGCAGCCTGACTCTTCTCCTCTCTTCCCTGCAGACTGTCCTGCTCCTTCGCAGTGGGCCAAAAACTACCTTCCTGAGCTGTTGCTGGCCCAGACTCGACATCAACAATCATCTGATCCTCCTCTCCTCCAGTCCCCTCATCAGAATCTGCTCCTCCTCTCTTCTCAACTTCCTCCTCATCGTCTCCATCTTCCTCATCAGACCCTAAGTGTGCATCATCTCTGGAAGTGTGAGGAGAGCAGGAAGACTTCTTCTTTGAATATATGGATATATAGCCAGAGGACCAGCGACTTTTCCTCCTTTTCTTCTTCTGGGCTGGAGGAACAAAAAGTGATAAAGATTTTTTTGTGTGATAGTTCTTTAAAGTAAATAATTTTTCAGGGTTTCCACTCGTCGTCCAACGTTATGGGTTTTTCTATGGCCGATGCCGATATTTATAGAGCAAGGCAGCCGATATATTGTTGTTGTTTTTTTGAGGTATTGAAGACTATGAACAAATGAGACAAAAAAGCTAAACTTTAAGAAACACTTATTTTAAGCTGTTATTGTCTTCATTGTCTCGGTTTGCTTAAGTAGATCTGCACCCTCTGAAGTGCACTTGTTTTAAATAAATATCAACTAAATAAATGTCCATGGGTAATCAAAAAACTAAACTTAGTATAAAACCGTATGAATGAAAAAATACATTTTAGTGTACTTCACCGCAGCATTTATCAGGAGCTAACAGCACCTCCTTGTTTCTGAGAGACAACGAAAATGTGTAAACTTACATAAAAACGAAATAAACAATGTTAGTGTAGTGGAATCGATCGACTAATGCCATTTAGAGATAATTGGCATTACCTGATTAATCTGTCTACCACTAGTTCTCTCACCTTAAGCATCCAATTCAAGAACTTTCCCGGCCCTTTGCCCTTAAATTGAAGGACCCAACACAGCCTAGTGGCATGTGAAGTATGAAACAATGACACAACTGTAGGAAACACAATTGCAAAGAACGGAATGTAGCTTTTTTACTTACGTTATGTAAAAAATATATCAACAGAACTTACATTTCTATTCTTGCAAAAATATATAAATTTAAGGACTTTCAATGACCCATGTCTATTTTTAAATACCTTCAAGGCCTACATTTTTCCCCTTCAAATTCACAAACCCTCAAGGATTTGAAGGACCTGTGGGAAACATGATTTTTGTTATCTACAATAGTTTGTACCTGTGTTTTTTGGCGTTGCAACAGAAGAGGCACTTGTACTGGGAGTGACTGCAGCTGTGGGTCCAGCCGGCTCTCTTTGTGGGGTCTTTTCAGTGACCTTGGCCTCAGCAGGAGATTGGGACAGTTGGGGAAGGACGTGGTAGAAGGAGGGAGCAAACCGGACAGTGGAGCAATCTGAGGTCGTTGAAAAAGAAACCACAATGCTTTTTTTGTCATTCTTCACCTTTGTGTAACAATATTAATTTTGAAACTGAAGGTCTGGTTTAAGTGGATGCAATTGTGCAGTGATACTGAGTTACCGTAATTTCCGGACTACAAGCCGCTACTTTTTTCCCATTTTTCGACCCTGAGGCTTATATAACGATGCGGCTAATCTATGGATTTTTACAGCTAACGGCCACTAGGGGAATCCACCGGAAGGCGAAAGTCCTCCGGTGGCCGGAAAAGAGCGCGCAAAAGTAAAAGCGGAAACGCGAGTGGTACGAGAGACAGAACGACAGCGAGATAGACGGACATTACATTACATTACGGGAGGCGTGGATGACTAACGCCGATAAATCATTCACCAAAACTGGTCGCATGCGAAAAGCAACTTTCGCTCAAGTTTGCGAGTGGATCCTGACAGCGTGGAGGAGAGTGGCTGACGAAGCCACCCTGAACCTGTTCGTTTCCGACACTGAAGATGAGGACTTTGATGGTTTTAATACGCAGGAAGAAGACGAAGATGAGAATTAATGACTTGACTTTTCTGGTTACAGCCGTGTACTGCACCTTAGCCTAAAAGATGAAGACGAGGATTAATGACTTTTCTGGTAGGCTGATTACCGTATATTTTAAGAAGCCGTGTTACTGCAACCTTAGGCTTACACGCTTACTGTCGTGTTACAGGCACTTTATTTTGCACTTTTAAATAAACATTTAATTTAGCCATTGATATTGCCTCGTCAAGCGCTGTAAGCTTTGTTTTTTGTTATGGTACTACTGTAGGCTATAATGTAGATCAGTGGGTTTCAATCGTTTTCATGCCAAGGACCACTGCTGTAGATCACTGCCGGTACGTGCGCTGGGAGCGCACCGTTTAAGTTTGAAAATTGAAAAGTTTGTGTGTCTGAAATGCTATGTGATACAGTACAGTTTACACAGCATAGTACATGTTCTGTAGCTACTATTGCACTAAATGGTAACACTTGAAAACGTTATGCAAATATGCAACTTGTTTGTTGAAATGTTAATAAATGAGAGCTTCCTCAAACAGCCGCCTCTTTCCCGACAATCCCCTCTGTGCACGAACCCTTACATATGGTAATTAAACATTAAAAAACCGGCGGCTTATAGTCCAGTGCGGCTTATATATGTACACATCATTCAATTTGGCTTCTGCGGCTTATAGTCAGGTGCGTCTTATAGTCCGGAAATTACGGTAATATTTAAAAACTGGACTAACACACAATGTCTGTGTAATCCCTAAGGCTAGTACAATGTAGAATCATGTGACGTATGCCTTCTAACTATATGTATGTATACACAAATACACACAGCATTCACCTCTTGTGCTGCGCGACGCTTTGGCCTCCTCACAAATCTTCTCAAAGTCTTCATCCAGTTCATCTCTGATGATAGCATGGACAGTGTCCTTCAATGCACATGCTCTGTGGCGGATCTGACGATCTGGACGAAACACACACACTCAAATGAGCAAGAATGCAACTTTTATGTTCAAACAGTTGCATTACACTAATCATCTACTGTAGGTATTAATACTAACTATGTTCTCTGTGAGGATGTTCTTTGCTGATAACTGTGTGTACCTGAGGGGTCCCTGTCTGGGTTATATTCGAGGGCATTCTGCCAGATGAGATCCACGTCTTGGAGGAACTCTTTGACCGTCCCATACTGATGGAGGTCGATCTTAGAGAGAACTGTTGACAGATCCATAGGCTTCTCGATCACCTCAGCGTAATCTGGCACCTAAAACACAACAATGAGACTGCTGTGAGTACAACGGTGGGGAAAAGGGGTCAAACTGAACATTCTATTAGGGAATATGAAATGAGGAAATAGAATAGAATGGAACAGCTACCTCTTCTAAATCCACAGGCTTTGTAAAAGCCTTGAAGCGTTTGTCTTGGGACAGGCGGTTGGTGACGTCACGCAGGAAGAGGCGGAGCTCCCTGAGGGTATCTTCATCCTGCTCCTCCAATCGCCGGGTCTCATCTTCTGTCAGCTGACGTGGGGGAGGTGGAGGGGCGACAGGAAGCACCTCCAATGCATTGAGCACTGAAGAAGAAAGTGGAATGTTGAGAGACGCATACAAAGTGAAAAATGAATTTAAACAACATAGTACTACATAACGCACAACATTAATATAGATGTTCAGTGTGCAGAAAGAATTCCTTTCTTCTGTTATTATGCTCCAACATCCTCCTACTGAAATGTCTTGTATCCTGCTCTATTTTGGCTGGATGTGAATACTGGCATGTTTCTTTGTCTTCTCCCAAAAATCCATCCACATATATTATCTGGTGTTGCTGGTTTTGTTTGTTGCCAATCTTCACAACTTTCTCGCTCAATCCATGGCAGGTTAAATGAAAATCTTTCAGGCATCGTTCTAACGGCCACCCCAATTGTTGAACTGTAGCAAATAGGTGTATCACATATCAATGAAATGTCACACAAAGCTAGCTCATATCTGCATTTTATAAACAACACTGATCTATTTCTCACCAGCTTTCTTTTTTGAGGCAGGGGCCTTGGCAGCCTGATTGAGGAGTAGATCCTCAAAGAAGTTTCTTCTCTCTCTGCTGGTGGGGACCTGGACATGGAAAACTTCTCCGTACTCCATCCGAAACAACTCCTGCACCTGAGACAAGGAAAGAAGGACATGAGAGAAGGCTTGTAGATGAGTATTTTGTCTGTCGGAGAGAATCTTTTTATAGAAGATATTAGACGCATTGACATCTTATTTACACTACACAACCATTTCCTTAAATGCATCATGCATTCATGCATCACCGCTCTAAATCAACAGGGCATCACTCCTCTTTCCATACCTCCATACTGAGTTGTTCATATTGAAGGTTGCACGTAGCCAGCAGCAGTATGGGAGCGAAGGCAGGGATGGAGCTGAGCAGGCTGAGGAAGGTGGCTCTTAAGGCCGGGCCCACTGTTTCCCACCACTGTCCGATGTGAGGGATGTACAGGATGCTGGGAGATGTCCGCTTTGCTTCAACAAATATCTGCAGAATAAAGAATATGGAAACATTATTATGGTATATATATTAAAAAACTGGATAAAAATCAACAGATGAGTGTACATAACCGTGGCACTGTCACGGAACATAAAGTGGGGATCAATATTACGGGATTATAAAGGCTAAACGAATGAATCAACGGTATGATGAAGACATTAGTGGAGTGGAGACAGAACAGTGGCATTAAACTAATGCTGATCAATCAGTCCAATGGTTTGAACAACCATTTTGATCATTGATAATAGTTTAACTCATTTTAAGTCAAATAAAAATAAAACATACTTCCAGGTTACAGCCTACCATCAACATGGCTCTTTCATACGAGTAATTGTCTGTAGTACATATTTATCCCCACTCCCCACAATGTCAGGAAGTGGGGCCCATGAACTACAGTCACTGTCGCAGCCATTTTGGCCAGTCAAGTCCACTGAAAAGAACACACTGAATTTGACAAGGCTGCAAGAGTTGAGACTATGATTGGTAATGCGGTACTAAATATGTACATAAATAATAATAAACCAGTGTTTTGTTTTGCATAGTGCTTTGTCATTTACCTGAGCACAAGTCTCTTCCGGTGCAGTTGCACTGGCTCCAAACAGCACGGCCATGTCCAGTGTGTACACAGTAAACTTCTCCAGAGTGTGGAGGACAGCAGGAGCCAGGTGGGAGCTCTGACCTGAGCCTAGTCTGCCCACCAACAGCAGCCTGGGACGGTAGGAGGTCGGGTGGCTCAGCACACTCCTACACACCGAGGGATGACAGAGACACTGAGATGGGTTAAGGGGTAGGCAAGGGCTCATTAATTTGCCTCAAAGATTTGGCTCACACTTTACTACGACTCAAATTTTATTGAGTAATTATGTGAAACAATATTTAATAACAAAGACGGTCACAATCTGAAAGAATGACGAGATAAATTAACCTCTGCATAACATTCCTTCTTAAATAATGGTAACCAACCTGTTGAGGTTGAGGAGCCCCTTAGCAGCAGGTGTCCGTCCATTGGAGCAGACCTCTGAGTTCTCATCTTCACTGAACATCAGATCATCCTCAGACACACTATGGGCCGCATCTGGAAATAAACACACACGCACAAACACACAGTATAGTGGTTAGTCCTGATGCCCCAGAAAGGGGTTGTATAATGAACAGTCAATCTAAGTGTGTTCTCTGCTGTAATTACTTATGGACAAAGGGGAAATTAATTTGTTAAATGAAATAAAAGAATGCATGACCATGAACAGACCAGAATAAATGAACGTTAAACAGAACAAGAGCAAAAGACGAAACAAGACCGCACCTAGTTCTCTCTTCTTCTTTAAGCCCTGCTCAGCATGCGGGAACTGTCTGCTGACAGTGTCGAGAATGTTTTGCAGGGCGGCGCTCAGTAGAGGACGGATGACAGGAATCAGGGCCTTGGCTGGTGACACTACTGCCCTAAGAATCACAATAAGCATCATATTTAGTTAGAAACAAGACAACATGCAAGAACCAGACACTGTACATGTAAGAATAATGTTTACACTCACTCAATATCACTATCATTATTATTATTATTATTTTTTTTTTTACTATCGAGTTAGTTTGGTTATACCTCTGGGCTGCAGGCACCATCTTGGACATGGCGGACATAAAGTCTTTGTCTGTGATAGCGATGGAGTTGACATCAAGCACAAGTTTCTGCGATGAGGAGTAGATTTGAGGGTAGCGACGCCGCAGTGCACACAGAGCAGCTTCTGAACACACTGCTTTGATGTCCGCTCCGCAATAACCTGGCAAACAAAGAGAGAAGTTGGTGTGTAACAATGTGTGCCAGTGTTTCCTGTGCAAATCATCTGAATGGAGATAAAGGAGAGTTTTGGTTCAGAGACACAGGTTATGTGGACTCATACCAGTATAATTTCCAGTAGATGCTGCATGAAAATAATAAAAATGGCTTTCTCTGATGTTTATACCAAGTTATACAGTATTGACAATGTTAATCTAATGCAATTGTTATTTGTACAGAGTTTACAGGTTTTACAGGTATGTTGGTGATGTGTATTTTTCAAGCTGTTGGACCATTGTTTTTTGAACCATCATATGCAAACATACCAACACATTTATCTGCCAATTCTTCCAGAAAACTGTCAGAGGGAGGTGGAGTCCACTGTCTGGTGTGTATATTTAGAATGTCCTTTCGTGCCTGCAATACAAAATAAGATCACAGCATTTCAAGTTTAGGTCCACTAGCTACAGGTCTACTACAGCCCCAAAATCATGTCACTTTTTTTTTTTAACCTCCGCCAATAATTTCAAATCATTTTCATAATGTCAATTTTATTTTTATTTTTGTCTGCCAAGCATTAAAAGGGCATCTACAGTTTTTCACCTCTCTGTCTGGCAGGCCGAAGAGGAACTCTCTGTCGAAACGCCCTGGTCTTCTCAGTGCTGGGTCGATGGAGTCCAGTCTGTTTGTAGCTCCAATCACAACAACCTCTCCTCTAGCGTCTAATCCGTCCATAAGAGCCAACAAGGTCGACACAATGGAACTACAGAGACAGAAAAAGACTAAGATTATATTTTCTAACTGGTCTAAGCTGTCTCCCGGTAACAAAGAGGATATAACTGCAGTGCACACCGAGCTAAATTAATGATGTTAAATTGTAGTCACTACTACTTGCTTGGAACAGCACCAGTCTCTTTTTCAAGGACAGTATCAAAGTTTCCTTGAAAAAGATAGTGAACCCCTTATTCATCTCTTTGGCTGCCATATCTGGCAAACGACCACAAGATCAGACAGTAATTTCCATTTTACACTCCATCACACATGCGCTGTACAACAAAAGAACAGGGGTGCTGCTCACCTGTGGATCTGGTCCTGACGGCTGGACCTGACTGGAGCCAAACCATCAATCTCATCGAAGAAGATGATGGATGGACGCATCTGGTACGCCTAGAAACAATTTAATAAGAACTCAAATCAGTTGCAGATTTTATTATCATTAAACCTGATTTGTGTTAATGTGCAGAAATGTACTTAGTTAATCCTAATCTCCAAGTTGATGTGCGAGTTAGCTTTTACAATAAATATTTTCTAATATTCTTTATGGATGGGTTTCAGGAACCAAACATACTTGCACCCAAAAAAGTATATTGTAGGTTGAGTTTGGTTTACCTGGTCAAAAAGCAGTCGTAGCTGTCTCTCAGATTCTCCCACCCACTTACTGAGGCAGTCAGCTCCTTTCCTCATAAAGAAAGACACCTTTTTATCTCCCTGACTGCACTCATTGGCCAGTGCTCTGGCGACGAGGGTTTTCCCTGTGCCTGGAGGACCGTAAAATAGACAGCCCCTAAAGACAAGAGAAAATATAATAAGGATATTATTAAGGTTTGCATTACAATCCAACCAAAGCCTGCAGTGGTAGAGTAGAGATTGGACATGCTGAGAAGAAAGGGACAAAGAGTTAAAAGTAAAGAAACGACCAAGACAGAGAAAGGCTGAAATAGTTTTGACCAAGAATGTCTTGGAGTGAGTCAGACATGATGAGAAAGCTCTTTACACTGATGTGACAGAATATTCCAACTGGGGTTGTAGGGTATTTATACTGTTTGACCGCAATAGAGGACAGCATGTCTGTTTGTTTTTTGGTGTTTCCTAAAAGAACACAGTAACTGAGATATTGAGTCACAGAATGTAAAATCAATGCTAAACCATATCATCACTTGTTATCTTCTTCACTAAACACACATTGTTTACCTGGGAGGCTGTATCTTGAACCTCTCAAAGACTTCTGGGTAGAGGAGAGGGAACACCACCATCTCCTTCAGCGCTGAGATGTGTCTGCTCAAACCTCCGATGCTTCCAAACCGCACCTGGATGATAAACAGTGGTATGTTTAGATAATACCTCTACTGACCTGCAAACGGTCCAATCATCCATTCATCAGTATCATTGGCAGGAATACAAGGCTTCGTTTTATCCTCAGTAATTGCCATTCAAAAAATGGAAGAGGCTTACAGTCGAATTGTTATTTAAAAAGATGTTAAATGTGGTACATCTCCTTAACGTGTTATATTTGAAGAAGCACCTTGAAGTGCTATATTTAGGTCAATACAGTAATATTTACCATCATATCAAGACATCTCCCTGTTTATCAGACTCATTTGGGCATCTCTCTGTGTTTGCATCCATCCATCTATCAATGAATCTTACCGTCTTGTCGATGTGCATGGGGTCCACATCAGCAAGGCTGGCTCCAATCTTCATCCTGTCCTTGTGGATCCCCAGCAGGTCATCTTTCACAAGGTTCATAGGCAGACATCTGCAGGGAAACATAATAAAAAAAATAAATAAATACATTTTTAAAAAAACACTTTTCAGGTTTCAGTTTCAAGTTTTTCTTAGCTAAAATATGATGCATCTTATATTTACGATGTATTAATGCTGTATTAAACACATTAAGTTACTGGTCCTACTCTATAGTAGAGTACTCAAACCTGATCTATTTCTTAAAAAGGATTATCTATTCCTCCACCTTTACATAATTAATTAAGAGACGCATATCTGCAAACTCTAGAGTAGTGGAAAAAGGTGTTTTGAAACTAAAATCAGGCAAGTGGTCCGGGGGAATTTCTTTAAAATATTAGTGATTTTAATACGCAAATGAAGCTTTTTGAGATTAGAATACAACGAGAAAACCACATCTTGTTTAAATAACCAAATATGTTTTATTGCATAATAATATATATTATATTATTGGATTAGTTATTGATGCATTAATGTGTTCATTGCTTTAATGTTGCAGCAGGTAAATGTGGAGCTAATTCTAATTTATATATTACTTTATATTCTGCTGGGTAGCTTGTGAATTTACAGATTAACAAATCTGAATCTACAAAGTAACAAAAAAGGTGTCAGATAAAATGAGGAGTAAAAATCGACAAAATGTACTTCGGAGATGTAGTAGAATAGAAGTATAAAGGAACAGAAAATCAAAATATTCAAGTCAAATACCTGTAAACTGTAAATTTGTTCAACTATAGTTATTATTTTACAATAGTTCATCCTTGATCTTTCTGTCACCCACCTTTGTGTTCCACCCATGTGCTAAAGAACCCTGCTGGTGTCTACCTGCACCTGCACTGTATGACAGCTGCTGCTGCTCTCACCTGTTGACTGACCTGCTCCTGTTCTTACTTCTCCGTATCTGGAATTTCTCATCGTCTGAAGATGAGGAAGTGGAGTCACTACTGTGGATAGCGTGTCTCCTTCTGCAAAGGCAAAAGAAGCAACAACATTATCTATCGTCCTTTCTGTCACAACAAAGAATCTCAACCGCATTCATGCTATGGTTGTTTCTTTCTCTACCAAGCTACCATAAACAACAAAAACTTGTAGTATTAAAAACTAACTTTAACCAAACACAAAGTCAAACAAACATAAACGACACCTTTACCAATCACTAATTTGTACATTTTAAGGTTTTTCATATATACACACACACATACATAGATAGATATCGCTGTAACAACTGTAATAGTGCATGAATTTAGAAAAAAAAAGCAGTATTTGATTATGCATCATGTGCAACAAGGGGTGACTCATCTAACCACTTCAAATGACACCATCACCATTCACCATGCATGACACCTGACCAACACACCGCCTGAACACCACACAAGGGGGGCTTGACTTACAGAATTTGTCTTAAAGGCTCAATGTGATAAATCAAGAAGACAATATTCAAAACAATTAAAGAAAACACAAAATACCATCTATTAAAAACTCATCTTTTAAACAATGGGTCTCTCTTTGTTGCAAAGTTAAACAATGATTAAGTTGTGGTGAATTTTGGGTCACTATCTTAATACATCGACTACACTGTCACCCAAATGTGCCACACCTACCAACAATTACAGTGGTAGCAAAGACAGACAGCACCCCAAAAACACTACACTACAGACTAAAAATAAACACCAACAAGGACAAGTAGCGAGGGTCTTACCTCTCAGAACTACTCCTGAGTGTGGGATGAGGAGAATCAGAAAAAAAGAGGAAAAAGAGGAATTTTGGGTTTGATTTTACATGCGATGAATAATACTAATAGCTATTAGACACAGTGATATGTCCCACAAAAGGTGTAATCCTGTTCTGGAAACTGTACAACTCAGACCACTAGTTCTTTTCTGACTGCTACAGTAAGTTCTAACAGTATTTCATAACGTGTTAATCAGAACATCAAGAGTTTTATTTCTCAATGGCTGATGATGGCTGGTGTCGGAGCCGTCATACTAACCTGCTGGCTCTTCTGTTGTAGGGGCTCCTGGGCGCTGTGGAGCTGAATCTGAACCTGCGTCTGGTAGGAGACGAGTGTTCCTCTAAGTACATGCTGCGCTTCCTGGGCTCTCTGGGTTCTAAGGAAACAATAACAAACCTCATCAAAAGGTGCAATGAGCACTACCGAGCAACAAGTTCCAAAGAAATAGAAGGCAGCATTTCACCTCTACTACTGGGTCCATTCAATCTAAATTTACATCCGTTATTTTAAAAAGTTGTCTTCTATAACAAATCTGCTTTAAGAATTGGAAAGAATCGTCCAGTTGCTGCCTGCTTGTAGCGGCAACTAAAAAATAAAAATAAAAATAAATAAATACATTTAAAAAAAAAAAAGATATGCATTTAGGACCTACTATAATTGTAAGCTGCAAGTGTTTCAAGTCTTTCATATACGAGCATAACTGCCCATTAAACAATATGATCAAGTTGAACAAAAGCAGTACCATCCTGTGGGGCCTGGTAACGAACCACAGTCTTTCGCTGTCTGAAGTCATAACGGCTCTGATTTTCTTCCTCCTCATCTTCGCCCTCCTCATCTTCATCATCTTCCTCCTCCTCCTCCTCCACGTTGTCTCCATTTTCCCCCTCCTCTTCATTGTGATCACCCTCATCCCCTTCTGTGAATTAAGAAAAAAAAAAAGTAGAATGAACATGTGAAACAACTCGTCTTTTGATTAAGTTGCATAGAGATAGCCTATAGAACTTGAAGAAAAGAATGAAGAAAACACATTTGTCTCCTGTCTGCAGCAACTTGAGGCCCTAAGGTGTATAAAACTCAAAAATAAATTTCGACAGAGACTAGAATGATTTACACGCTATTCCCCCGCCATGTACCTGAAATGTTTTTTAAACCAAATGCATCTCACCTTGATTCTCCTCCTTGGTTTCTTTACTCTCCACATCTGCCCTCAGAGACCTTGTCATTCTGCCCCTGGTGTACACACCAAGCTGCTAAGAGGAAACGGGTCAAATGCTGATTAATTCAGTTTAGAAGCTTGTGACACATTAAGAAACAGCTAAATGACCTACTGTCAAAACAAACACTAGGATTGCACAATGCAGAGCTTGAGATGAAAAGTGAAGTGTCATGTGTGGGTCATTACCTCTTCTTCATTATCTCTATCTCTGCTCCTCAGTCTGCGTCTCATCTTCTTCATGTCGTCCATCTTCTGGAGAACAGCTTCAGCAGTACTGAGGGACAATTAGAGTAGAAATGTATTAGATTTTCATTGAAGATTATTTCTAATCTTATTACCCATTAACTCCAAATTCACACTGCGTATGTAATCCCATTTGTAGATACTACTTGAGGTGAAAGATCAGCTTTATTTTTGAACTGAAGCAGTGAGGGTAGGAGCCAAAAAGAAGCTGAAGTGAACGTTGCTGAACTCACTTGGTGATGAGGCGGTCGTAGAGCACTGACTGGTTACGGGTATCCAGTTTGTATCTGGTGATTCGGGAACTACGTCGCACGGAACCTTCTTCCTCTTCTTCCTCCCCCTCTCGGCTCTGTAGATTAAAGCGGCTCCTTTTGGGAGTTGACGACCCCTCCACCACATCTGAAACATCTGGGGCATCGGAAACAGTTTTTGTCAGCTTACTAGTAGTATAGACCCTCCGAAAAACGAAATGCTGCTAAACATGCTGTGTGTGCTATATCATTTAAGAGCTCCAATACTCTTTGTTAAAAGTTACACTGTAGCGAACTGTACCTGCTTGCTGCTTGCCACTGGATGCTTTTCCCTCTCTCTGCAGCCTGGAAGATTTCCTGAAGGGAGGAAGGACACATAAAATCAACACTGAATTTCTCATGTGCAGTATATACTCTTTATATGAGTGCACATTTTTAAATATGCATTGTTATGTGCACAAATAAACACACCCATTGTAGGATTTACATCAAATTTGATATGGCAAGCATATATTTGGAGAATCTATTGCTGAGATAAAAGGTTTTCCCAACAATCACTGTACAAAATGAAGGTCACATTGCAGACAGCCAACGTAACATTTTTAAATATTCCATACAATTGATAATATTCAGGTTCCAAAGAATTTTTTGACACACATTTTGTCATACCAAGTCAAAAAACCTGAGACTTGCTCGCAAAAGTAGGTTAAGCACATTTCATGGACAGTTTGCAACGAAAATTATTTCACCATTTTTGACCACCAGGACAAGACTTACACTTGTACCCTTTAGAGTGCAGCTGTTTAAAAAGTATCAATAATATCAAAGTGAGTGGGCCTGTATTACCTGAGGGATCCTACTCCAGAGTTGTCTTCATTCACAGGGGAGCTGGTATTTGGCTCCATGTCAGCGAAAGAGACCTCTAGTTTAACTCTCTTCCCTCGGGTCCTCGGAGAGTGATGGAGTCCACTTCCCTCATCTTGCTTCATATCAGCATGTCCCTGGCAGTCACATAATGAGATCAGAGTTAACAGCATGTACACAAGGAATAATGAGCGTCTGCTTGATTCAATTACAAAGTCAAATTAATCATGGGCCAGGATGAAGAACATTAATTGATTAACTTTTAGGTCAACGCAAAACTGAAGTGTACAGGATACAAATCTAAAAATCAGTTACCACTATGACTCTCTACTTTGCATGTTTTCGAACGGGACATATCAGTAGCATCCTTTATTTCTGTTAACCTGTTCCAGATTTAAATTGGATTTCTATTCTATTTTTACAATTTATTAATGTTCATACTACCAAACTATATACTATATTTGGTGCATTCATTTTAAAAATAAATATATTTGTTTGGATATCTATGAAAACTAAATAAATGTATATGACTGCCAAGACCAGACGACTGGGTGGCAGTGACTCACTGTACCATGACGACCATAGTGACAATAACGTTATTCAGTCACTAAACGGTCACCACTGTCTGGCCTATGGGTGCTGCCACCATCTCTGCAGGCACTATGTTGAAATGCTCATCATGCATCTCAGGTGGTGTGTTGTTTATGGCTTAGAAATTAAGTCCTAAAAGTAAGCACAAGTAAGTTTACTCACAGAATATACTTTAGCAACTACTTAATGAGCGACACAATTTAATATTCATTACAAGCATGCACGTATAGACTAGATCAAGCATATGGTTTTAGAACTGAAGTTAAGATTAATCCTACAGAAAGCGGCCCTACAGTCTGTTTTACATATTAAGTGTCCCGTCTTTAAACATGTAATCACTTAAATTATGTTATGAAGTAGCAGATAACTCTGAGAAACAGGTTATTTAATCATTGAGTCCATAAAAGAATGAATGAATGAACATATCGCTCACCTTCTCTCTTCACAAAAAAACATACCAAAACACACCACCTTGCTAAACAAACTAGACGGTCTAGTAATAACGTCAGTATTGTTATTACCATGACACACAACACTGAACACATAACAAATGAAATGGTCTAATAACTGTCGTTTTTACTGTAGAGTGTGTAAATGTTAGATGCACATGAATCAACCAATGTGTCCAATAGTCATGAGAGTTTCAGTAAAATGTTAGGAGGGACTACGAGTGATCATTCAGATCATTTGTCAGTAGCGATAAGTGACAAGGTGGCTAGTTAGCTTAGCACGCTAGCAAAACTAGCACATCAAAGTTATGTTCATAGATAATTTATACTGCAAACAAAATCGTTATCTAACCAGCTGTTTAGGCGTATATGCTTACATTCACCCTGTTGTTTTCGGGGCTGCTGAAGCTGTCATCCAGGGCACGGGAGGACCGGGTCTGCCGGGCGGACTTTCTCGCGGGAAGCAGACACAGAAACTCGGAGCTTGTTTCCAACTCCATCGACCTCCTATTCGGAGTTGTTGCCACCGGCTCAGCTCCGATTCCTCCACCGCTGCTGCGTAGCATCACCATCTTGACTCCAAACCGCCCTTATACCAGCACGGACGACGGTTAACCTGCCGCTATTCTGCCTTAAAATGTCTAACGCACGGTGCCGCCAACATAGCACAGAGAACGGTAAATATCCGCCAGCTGACAGACACAAGCTCCTAGCTAAACCCTTGATTTCTGGCGCCATAAACGTCGTCAGAGGTTACGAGGTAAGTGACCAAAAGCTACCGCCAGGAAAAATAGGTCTTTCGGCAAAATTGTGAATGAAGTCAAATTGTAAAAGTTGTTTAATATTTCAGTAATTCTACAACATTGACGATGCAGCCCATTTTTAATGGCCACTTATTATATCAGTCATGGTATTTGTTGAAGGTTAAAACACAACATAGGCGGAGGGTTTTGGGAATACAATTTGAAAAGGTGTTCCGGTTGATGTTAGAGCGCGCTTTTATCCAAACTACGCACTAGCGCGCGCTCATTATGTACACAAACCATCTACTGGGAGCATATCACATTTACACATTTAACAATCAAATTACTTCAAAACGGCTCCTTCCAAACAATCGCATATTAATTCAAGACAGAGTCAACATCAACTCATCCTCTTTTATTTGAATAAGTGACAGATACCAGAAGAGAAAATACAAACTCTAGAATTGTTTCTAGCCTGAAAAAAAAGTACATTGTGTAAAACTGCTGTACAGGCAACCAGATCCTAACTGTAAAATCTCAAAACTTTCCATTGGATCCTCCCTTTTGCTGATCCTTATCCCTGTTGTTTGAGGGATACTAATGAAGTGCAGTTAGGTGAATACAAGGAAAACTGTCGATGTCCAGGCCGAGTAAAACACCCCCAGAGACCAAAGTTTTAATAACTGTTTGCCTCATGACCATTTTTATTTGTTTCCTTTTTGTTCAACTAGAGGCCATTTGTCACAATGGTTACAAGCATTTGAATTCTGAGTAAATTAATAAAGCAACAGTGCTTGATTTGCAAACCGATAGCATTGCCTTTGCAACAGTAATGAGAAATAACAAATTTGAGAAAATGTAAGAATTCAATGGAAAAACTTGAGATTTCACTCATCAGAGCCTACATTCCTTTTCATAGGCACAGCAGCCAACTGCCACATTTCACAGTACCAGGTTATGCGTTTGACAACGAGTCCAATTAGTTATGTGATGACTTGAGTTTGCCATCTCGAAGCCACTGATGTGTAGTCAACGCAGTCGTGAGTGGCAGCCACATGAGCTGCACACAAACAGGCTGTCGCTGAAAGTAAATCGATCTGGGCATAATCCCAAACAGTCTTTCTGATTACAGCTCACATTAATAATCTTGAATATAGGAAAGTTATGGCGTTCATCCTCACATGTTTTCAGGACAGAAACAGTATGGCCATGACACAATGTGGCCAAACTATCTGAATTACTGTGGTTTACAATAACGTCATGAGACTGTTGGCTACTGTGCTTTTATGTCTTGAAATGTGGCCAGAGAGCCCCGTCACTAGGAAGGGTGTGTTCACGCAATGGCTGCCAGGTAGTCTTTCACCTCCGCTGGGGTGAGTCTTTTGAAGCCAGCCTCGTTGCAGATCCCCACCTCAATGTTCTCCTCTGTCATCTGACCCTCAAAACTCTCCTGAAACACAAAGATAGGAGAGTGTAAATGACTGATACTAAAAAGAGATAGATTTCATACCGTAGGTACTTTTATAACAAATATACCTTCAATGTCAAGATGGCTGTGTGGATGGCATCCTCCAACTCTAGATCATTGTTATACCTGGAGAACAAAAACAAAGTGGTTATCTAACAATCTGTCAAGTGTGGATCATATAGAAGAACTTTAAGAGCTGTGAGCCCACTATACCAAACACATCAACTATGTGCAATCATGCTGTAATGTATATTATTAAAAGTTTTTAATCCATGTTCCACAACCCAAACTGGGTCAGGGGCCAAAACATACCACTACAAATAAGTCTTTTTACACCTTTTTTTTTTTTTGTCATTGAGTTAGCCATCATAAATATACAAAGCACTTATTGTGAGAGACACTGAATGTTAAATACAACAAGTACCAAACACACACACATGCATCAATACATTTGTTGTCTGCAACATCATTTTACTCTATTCAACAAAAAAAAAATAGCTTTTATAGTAAAATCTCACCTTTTTTCAAGGAATGTTTTTCCATTTACGTAGTTCTTGCCCATAGCTGTGGCTTTCCATGCAAAATATGCACCCTGCCAGTCAGAAAGGAGTATTACAAAAGAGTTGGAATCACTGCAGACTGAGAGCAACTAAAATAAGTGTTGAGCACATTCCAAACAGATAAGATGTGCAACTAAATCCAACACTTTTAGAAAGGGTTAACTGACGGGTTCTGGGGGACTTTTCAACAAATATGAAAGTTAGTAATACAACATACAGAGGGGTCTGACTGGAACAGGTAGGGGTGGTCCTCATCCCATCCAGCGATCAGCAATGAAACGCCAAACGGACGCACCCCACTGTAAGAAAAAACAACAGATTAAATTTAAAAAATTTGACTGAATACATCTCATCTCTGAAATGTGTCTATAAGCATTGTTTGTACTAGTGCTTCTTTGTGTATACCCACCCAGACTGTGTGTACTCCTGCATTACAGAGGCCACTCTCTGGACAAGCTGGCCTGTGGGGATTGGCTCCTGGTAAACCAGGAAATACTGTTGTGCCAACTTCCGGGCTCGTCGCACTAAAACCCTGCAGGGACACAACTCATTAATTTATCTGTGCATGCGAGGTTCAGTAGTCAGGCAAACTGTAATGGCATCTTTTAGATTTCTCACATATAGAGTCAACAAAGTCCTGAATGTTGCATTTAAACAAAAATCCTGGGCACACAACATACGGGGTACTTTTCATTAAGCTAACTTATGCTTCCTTGCGTCCTCTCTACTCCTGTGACCCAGAAATCGTTCCCCCTCCTCCATCATGGAGGATCTTCCAATCCTTCAAATGCACCATCTCAGGGACATAAGCTTCTAAAAGGACTTAGAGCAGGGAAACACAGGAGTATTTTACGTAAATTTACGCAAAGACTTTAATCAAGTGGTGTAACCTATAATTGTCACACCTCCACATGTGACACAGCTGTGCAGCACATCGTGACTGACTGACGTTGATTAAGACTGACGCTATGGAAACAAAGATTTCTCATTTGGCAGCTTTTGCTCCTCCGTCTTCTTGCTCTTCCTCACCTCCTCCGCTCGCATCTCAATACATTTAGGCCAATGAAACCTCCCTGATATGCTCCGTATTCACAACATCAAAGAATGAAACTAATACATATCTTGTGTCCGTGTATGCACAAGGCATAGCACTAGCTTTAAGCTTAAATCAGTAACACTGAAAGAAAAATAAATCACAAGAGAAAAATCCCACAAGATACACTTTAGGCTTTCGTCAGTACAAACTGGCATCCACCAAGATATTAGCTTTATTATATTACCAGCACCAGAAATTGAAGCTGTCTGGAAAGCAAGATATTAATCTAAAAACGTTATGGTCTAATTCGCAAAATGGTTAAAACATGCAACACTTCCAAATAAATAGACTGGATTTACTGGTTACAGTGCGTTTAAAACCTGTTGGACATCACACAAAAAAATAGTTTTTGTCCCAAGTTAGGAAAGCAAACTAAGATTCTTTCATTCTGTTTTTCTTCCAAAACACAGAGAGAATCCCCACCTGTAGTCAGGCCCCATGCCGCTGTAGACCATGCCTATGTGTTTAGTGATGGGTTCCACCTTATGTACACTCTGCTCGTCATACAGAATGGACTTTTGTTTCTTCTCTGTTGCCAGGACAACACCATTGGAAGCTGAAAATGAAAGACAATATCACAATTAGCATTTTCACACATCCCAACCAATTTTCTAACCAGCTTCAACTATATTTTCTGGGGACTGATTAGGTTGCTACACCAGTGTCTATGAGGTTGGCCCATTGACTTGTCTAGATAAATAGAAGATCTTTTTGTTTATTTTTTTTAAGTTTAAAAACCCTATTTATGTGCTAGAACAACACTTTGCCCCAAAGTCGCACTTGCAGCTCTCCACATTAGGAGAAATATACTTGAGTGGCATTAACATCAGAAATTGTTTACATCCAATGTATGCGTGTCTGCGTTAAATGCGTGTCCCTCTATCAATGAATATATGAGCATTACACACTTTTCAAGGCAGAGTCTTGTTGCATCCTCTGATAACAATCATCATACATCAAATGAATGTAGTTTAATTTCCCATTTAATCAAATCCTTTGAATTTAAAGCATGTCACTTCTTTTTTTCAATAAAACAATAATATTAAAAAGGCCTGTGAACCCCTTCTGCTTAAAAAAAAAAAAGAAGTTAAATATGCTCCACACATTTCCATGACCATACCTTTGATGCCAACTGAGGGTGCTCCGGCTGCTACAGCTGCCAGCGCATATTCAATCTGGACCAGTTTACCCGAAGGGCTGCAGAAAGAAACACATGATGCATTACTATAATGTTGGGAGAAGGACAATCCAATAAACTATAACAACTACTGTAGTGAAGTTTGAAAGCAGGATTTCGTGTATTATGGTTAACAAAGACGAAACCGAAAGCTAAAAGAACCGACTCAGCTGAGCTAATGTAGCTAGCTGAGCGAGTCTGAAGTGAACATGTAAAACTGATCCGTTTCGGTCTATTCAGGAATACGCTCACAAAAAAAATATATTTAGCAAGTTTTTTATCATCAATATCAGAAGAAAATAGTTTCTTGACCGTTCAATTAAAAAACACGTTAGCCAACATGCTAACCGTTTGCATTATCCGATTCATGACATCACCCGGCAATGACAGTGCATCAACTACAGCGGCCCCAAAATCCTTCTTTTACAACCAAAATGGAAAACCGTGCATACACTTTATCAAACTGCTATCCAACAACAACCTCGACAGGCTGAAAGTTAAGATGCTATTTTTAATTTTACTGGTAATTTTGAAAAAGTTTACCTAAATGTGGTAAGAGAGAAACTGTAACCACGTTCCGCCATCTTGTTCTTCTTCTTCTTCTTCTTCTTCTACTGTGTGTTGACTGGAGACTTGTGAATCCACGGAGTGGTGTACACTGCCACCTATAATAAACACTTCAATTAAACATCTACCCTGCCCTTCAAACCAAACAATATTTAGATGAATAAGAACTATAAAAGAAATGTAAAGCAGAATAATAATATTCTTTGGATAAAGGTTTGGACATTGCCTCACAAATACTTTATTACAAATACGATTAAAGGTTTATTTTCCCTTTCTCAAGAAATTTAAGGATCATTTAAATAATAATTGTCCTTTTTGCACAGCTCAACCTGAAACTATGCCCCATCTTCTCTAGTATTGTCAGTAATCTAAATCCTGTAAGTACAAAGATTTTGCATTATTTTATGGACATGTCGTATTCGGATTCTTTACCTATGACAGACATTTTAAGGAAAATGCATATATCAGAAATATATTGATTATTCTACCTACACATACATACTTACACTTATGTGTATAGAACGTGCAAGAATAATCAATCACAGTATTTGTATTTTTAACTGTACATAAAAACTGTTAAATCGAGAACCAATAAAAAGGCCATAAAAAAACTTAAGGGCATGTGATGCCTGTAAAGAAAATATACAATTACAAAGTGTGTCGTAAATATTCCTTTTGTCTTTTTATGATTTATTTAGTTGTTACTATTTATTTATTTGTATGTATTTATTTTTCTCACCTTCTACCGTTGGCCCTCTGACATCTGCATTTTTTTCAATGAATAACTTAAAATAAAATAAAATCTAGGAAAGCCGTTTTGTTTTTTTGTTGAATTATTCTAAACACACTAAAGAGTGCAGTTTAGAAAGATGACCGCCAGGTGGTAGTAGGACGCCTAAATTAATCTTGCCTGCCGAAAATTAAACAGAGGAAGAAGTGTAGCGTAATTTGTTGTCGCAGTTTGATGACGACGTAGTGAACCTTAGTGACCGTGAGCTGTTTGACATGTTGGACAAAGCGTGCTGACAACAAAAATGATGAATTTAACCGCTTTAGTGAACAGCCTCAGGTGCTCTTTGCTACACATTGAAAACAGACTTCTGCAGGCAGCCGGACTAGAAAGACAACTGGGTGAGTTTACTGACTGGAGCTCAGGACGGCAGCTAACGTTAGCCAACTGCTAATCATGGTAACAAGCTCTGTCCGTGACACACACTGCTCATGCTGAACTGATTGACTTGAGTTGCAAGTGACAAGCAGACCTGTAACAATGTGTTTCCTGTTCAGCTCCAGCGCTGGCAGTGAGTGGCCCCAGCCTCCTGCCTCAGCTCGACAGGGAGCGTGAACTGGAGGAGCAGCAGAGCCCAGAACAGCCTCCTGGCCTCCTAGACAGCATCCTGTGGATGGCAGCACCCAAGAAGAGACGCTCTATAGAGATCAACCGCACCAGGCGGAGATCTGACAGCAAACTCTTACAAGTCAAGGTACATTTTGGATCCTCTCAAATTGTCGTTTCACCACAAAACACAACTATAACACATTGTTGTCTTACTTAGAAAGCTTCCTAGTGTCTGTACTGATTTGGAGTGATTGGGGTTATCAGCTGCAATTCATTCCTGTACATTTAAAGCTCAATAGCATTCGGTTTGTGACATGTAAATCTTTAAAAAATGACATTTAGGAAACTCAACAGAAACATCTCTGCAAGACGAGATCGAATGAAATGTTTACTAGGATTAAAGTTGGGAAGATTGAAGGATGAACATATTTATTTTGATACTACAACTAATGGGACTTTTAATAGCATGCATATACATAACAGATTATATGTGAAGATTTTTCACTGTCAACAAAAAAAGATAAATTGTTAATGCAACTGAACAACTGTTGTCTTTAGGATCCCTGTTGTTTAATTTGACTGACTGATTTAAATGTTATTCAATTCATTAGAGGCAGGCTGTTTTGTTACTGGTTGATAGTAGCTGCTCGTTAGCTGATCTCACATGCTATCAGCATAGGTTTATATGTTGGCTAATAAGTAACAATAAATTGCTGTAAAACAATACCACAGATATTTTAAAAGTAATTTAAAAACAGTCTTGCCATTACATAGTTTGACCCACAGTTTCTCTTTCTCTTTCAGAACAACATCGAGCCGTGTCCGGAGTGTGGCCACTTGAAGCAGAAACACATCCTGTGTGGCTTCTGTTACGCTAAGGTGTGCAAGGAGACGTCTAAGATTCGGCAACAGATAAAAGCGATGGAAGGCTGCGAGCTTGGTGCGCCACCTGTGGAGACTGTCATCCTGTATGAGGGTGAAACTCCAAGTGAGCTGGACAAAAACAAGAGGATTGTGGAGAGGCCCAGGAAGAGGCCTGCCTGGTTTAGCTATTGATCCTGAGATATTAATGCTATTTGTGATGCATACCTTGAGTTTGACAAACACTCATTCTTGATGTAATAATCTCTGATAACATACTGTACTATATCATTTTATGTGTGAGTTCAGGGCTCACACAGCCACAAAACCCTTGGAGTTTTTAGTATCTGACTTTTTTTTTTGCCATTTTTTTCAACTGTTTGTCATATTCTCGACTTAAATACATTTACTATATATTTGAATGTTTCGCAATAAATTAATTAAATGAAAAATAATCTCATGTGTCTTCCTTGTTTCCTTTAAATACAAAATTAATATGTTCATGTAATGTACAGGGCAAAAATTGCATTAGTTAAATAATTTGAATGATACAGTAAGAAACAGCTTTTATGAACCATGCTGCAAAGTTATTGGTGTTAGCGTCCTTTATAACCTTTCATTAGGACAACAATTTATACCACCCTCTGATTAAACCTGGTTTGAAAACAGTCACAAGCTGTTTATTGACACAAATCTGTTTTCCTCTCAGTCAAAGACGAGAAACCACAAGGAATCTGATGTTTAAGGATTTCAAACATTTAATGTAAAATGTGTGCAATTGATACATAAGAAATGTATAATGTCTTATATCGTTATTCTACGTTAAATGACTTGGCCTAAAAACTAATGGCCCCTTCTTCTAAACTTGAAGACTTTTTGTTTATGAATGTGCATTTGTGTTGCCACAGCAACGTCTATTAGTCAGAATTCAGCATCAAACTGGAGTCACGTAATACTGGCTCTTGTGTTGCGGGTGGGAACCGACTGTTTTTGCTGGCATGAGTCCAGCATCCCTTCCACTGCCTCAGTCACACCATCAAACACCCTCTGATACAGTTTCACCCTCAGCTTGGATGAAACTGGGTTGCCAGCGTCCTCCTGAGAGCACGAGTACTCAGGGTTTAAAGTGATAGTCTGTTATCGGTGTCAGATTGAACAGGATATTAGATATTCACATCTTCAAATGAGCTTAAGAGCTGTGGTGTAACAACATTTTTTATTAATGAATTAAAAGTTCAGACATGAAGTGTGGAATCAAATGACTTTGTAAGAAGTTACAGAAGTCCAGTAAGGTCTTTTACCTGCCTCCCAAACTTTGTGTCCACATCCATCACTGACATATAAAGATACTGGAAAAACATTTGTTGAACTCTCAACTCTCATCGTCCATCAATCTGTCTCATTATTCTACATTCACACAGAGTATGAAATAATGAGATACAGAAATCATTCACAAATCAAATGCACAGCGTCGAAGGTGCCAGAGAACTTTTCTAAAACTCAGTCAGTCACAAACGTGAATTTTGCAGTCTGTAACATGAGTTTGTCCAAGGAAGTGACGTATTTTTGGATTAATGAGTCGGATTATGACTGTCAGTCAGAGATCTGATTGGCCTCAGCTGTTTCTTTCTTGCAACATTCGGTCTATGTGAAAGACATCCGAGGAGTTAGAGGATATTTTATTTGACCTGATGGGATGAACCCTGGATCCATGTCCTTTAAGCAGACTCGTCATTTCATATATCTGTCAACACACGCACACAGTTATAGTGTGGATGTGAGCACAGAGGACTTCGCTTTTTATCTACAGGTGCATGCAGTGGTGGAATTAGTACATTTACTCAAGAACTGTACTTAAGTAAAATCTTGCAGTACTTTATTTGAGTATTCCCAATGTGTGCTAATTTATACTTCTACTCCACTAAATCTCAGAGTTATATATTGTATTTTTTACTCCACTACATTTATAGGACATATATAGTTAGTAGTTACTTTGTAGATTTTGATTATTTATACACATTTTAAACACACATTATGATGTATTATTATAAGTTAAGCAACCCAGCAGTACATAAAGTAATTCAAATTAACTCCAGCTTTACCAACTGCACTATCAAAGTGATGAATACATTAATACATCACTAATTACAATGCAGTAATATTAATAAAAAATATATACAATTCTGAAATGAGAGATTCTGCATAATGAGGATTTTTACTCAGGTAAAAAATTGACTCGTAACGGAGTATTTCTGCACTGTAGTATAACTACTTCTACTTAAGTAAAACATCTAAGTACTTCTTCCACCAATGATACAACACAAATGAGTTCAATAAATGAGATACAAGGAGTTTCATCTGGTTGACTCATGTCATGGAAAGAGCTAACACTCATTTTCAAATGAAAACCAATCTTCAGGATGCCTGGAGTGAGGACATTCACTGCATTTGCTACAAAGTGATCCAGAGGAGTAAAAATAGAAACAAGGCTGGATATTTAAGACATTGCCAAACACTCTCACATCTCAGACTACATGGTACACACAGAGGTACACACTTTGATGATGACACATGATCTGATTGCTTGTTGAAACTGTCTCCCTTGAGCTTTATGCTAGTCAGGTCAGACGGAGTGAAAGAAGCTTTTTACAGAAGTAAGCTTTCGACACAATCACAGCATGCACTGTGTGAGCAGAGGAGGCTGCTACCTGGTGAACTCCTACTGTGACCTTCAGGAGGAGAACCAGTGGAGGAAGGAGAGCTACCAAGCATGTTGGCTGAGCCTGGTCCTTGAAACGAGACCACAATACAAGTAGGTTGTTCCCACTTGAATTTCCTCTTTAATCTAGATTAAGTTTTGTATGAATCTCTGCAAAACACGTTGTGTTTTTTCTGATGTATTTTCTCTATTATGTTAATGTGAATTTTGTTGAGTATTTGTAGATTTATACGGTGTAGTGCTCAGGGTGTTGTGACAATCAGCAAGATAGAGGGTAAAGGACAACAGAGCAATATACTTGTTATGCTTTTACTGTAAACACATGACATGGAGGAGCTGTATTTTGACCTTGAATCTACCCTGATTCACGTACAGTAGGGCTGCTACACTGCCTTTGTGACCAGTAATTACCTTTTTTATGGAAAAGATTGAACTAATGTCCACTACAAGGGACATGTTATAAAACATAAATAAATAACATTATTGAAATGTTGAAAATCAAAACGCTCAATTCACGGAGAAATGCACAAAGCCAGTATTCAGAAACTGTGCTAAACCGAGTCGTCAGGACCTCCATAAGGTTGTGATGTCACAACTATACAATATACAGGTAGAAAGTGCTGCTACAGTCATTCTCCAGCTGCAATAACGGTGCAGAGACGCAGAGAGCGAAGATACAGAAGACCTGACCAATCAGGGCTAAAACAGAGCGTTTTAGACACGTATATTAAGATGGACAGTATGAGAAAAATAATGTGCATGTAAACATGTTCTAGTAGAAATTCAAAACACAAATATGAACTTTGAATTGAGAATAATAGGTCTCTTTTCAATGATGTAAAAATATACATGTATATTTATGTATATAATATATATATATACAGTATATATATATATTTATATATATATATATATATAAGCTATTTGAACACATTTGAAAGAAATGTGATGATCCCAGCAACTTTAGTGTAATACAGAGTAGATTAAAAATCCTTTATCTGGTTCTGGTTATCTGGCAGCAGCAAAGATATGTAATGTGTTGCAGGCTGACTCTATCGGAGGCAGACAGTGTTCGTAGAGAGAGTTACAAGCAGCAACAGGTGACCCACTTCATGGTGGAGAGGAGTCCCAGCCTGACACTGAGGCTGGGCAGCAGCAACAGCAGAGATATGACAGAGCACCAGCTACCCTTATCCAACACCAGCAGTTTACATCATGCCACTACAGAAATAAAGCCAGTCGTACAAGAAAAGGGGAATAATGGAGTGGATAAACAGGAAG
Organism: Bovichtus diacanthus; assembly: GCA_943590825.1. Taxonomy (NCBI): domain Eukaryota; kingdom Metazoa; phylum Chordata; class Actinopteri; order Perciformes; family Bovichtidae; genus Bovichtus; species Bovichtus diacanthus. The sequence continues at coordinate 68,879 of CALSBV010012137.1, forward strand.
TGACTGCTATAACCCAGGACCTCAGCAAGCCAATCAGAGAGAACTTCAGAGCCTCAAGCCTGATGTCCTCACCTAGGGAGATCTCTCATCGGGTGCAGAGGAGGGAGTGAAGCGAGGATGTGAAGGCGTTTAAAAGTTTAAAAAAATATAACACAGCCTTTGTTATTGTAATTTACATACAGTACTGGTGTTAGTAAATTAAAGTGTACTCCTAAATTGTATTACGTTTCTTAACTGAATTTTGGAGATAAAGAAGTTAAACGTTTTGATGCATTGAAAGCTCCTATCTGTTAAGTAACTTCATATGTTTAGTATCATCCAAACTAAAGACCTAAACAAAAAAATTAACTCTTGTTTTGTTCTTCTCAGTTGTGTTAACTTATTTTAGGAGAGATTCAGTTTTTTCTCCTAAATGAGTTAGAAAATGAGTATCTTTAAAAAGGTTGAATAATGCAGAATTGATAAATCATGTGCTATACTTTGCGAAAAATTTAGTGATATACTGCATTGTAGATATGAACACATTCTGACTGATTCTTTACAATAATTGTAGACTATGTTTGTCATTATCAATGATTTCCATGGCTAACAAAACTTCATGAAACAGTGTGGAACCTGATTTCTGTTTTACATGGCAATAAAGTTAATAAAACTGTCCTGTTTGAGAAAATACAACAAATACATTTACATAAATTGAACATAGATGCTCATTCTTCAGGAAACAATTCCAGAGGCAGCACCCCCCTGAGGTAAGTCAACAACATCGTAAAGGGACCAGCGGTGAGCTGATATTATACTTTTGTAAAAGTAGCAGTACTTTTCAGATTCTTAGGAGAAAACAAGAACAACCTGGAAATTAAGTTCTTAAAACTGGAATTTATTAGGAGGATTTCACAGAGGGGTTAGAGTCAGTACATTTGCATTTATGGCATCTTATCCAGCACTTAATCACCAAGTTATGGTCCAAACAAACATATAACAGCGTAGAGGCTAGGCAACCTTATAGAAATGCTACAGCTTTAGTTAATCCTTTTATTACAGGGGTGAAGTGTGAAGTAAAGAGGTGCTGTTTGACTACTTTTGTTGCTGTATTGTGGTCCGGTGTTTCAGTACTGAGCACTACTTTGTGCTCTATTCCCTTATTTAGATTAACATGCACCTTCAGTGTCCCCGTCTCCCTGATAGTTACAAAGCTCCCATAAACCTGCATTGAGACTATAAATGTAAAACCAATGATCATAAACAGACATACTATTCTATTGGCTTTGGGACATGTATCATAAATGACAACACACGTCAGAGTGTAAAGAGAGATGTCAGACATGGAAGGAAATTCCAAGTTATGGACAAAAGTAAAAACTAATTAAGTCCTACGGATATCATGATAAATATCTCCAACGATAGTCCATCAACATATTAATGCATGGTGTCAACACAGACAATGACTTTTCCAACAAAATAATGTTAGAAATCGTGGTTATCCTTGTTAATGTGTCAATGATTCCTGCCTGTTTTGCTCAACACAGTAGTGTTTTTGATTTTTTTTCCTGAAGACATTTGCAGCAGCAAAGATATGTGTAATATCACATCAAGGTACAGTAAAATTAGAGCACTAAAATCATACTCAAGGTGGACAAACAAACATTTCCAGATCTACAATATATGCACCGAGCAGTAATTCATGGCACTCAGAATGAGAGTTAAATTGACACAATTGTTGTGATAACATTTCGCTAAATGGGGGAAAAAAAATACATCTCTGTGTGTCTAACATTAGTTGTGCATCCAATATGGATATATTCTCGATCCTAGAGCATCATTATACATTTTCACACAGTCAATTTAAAGCGCATGAGTCTCAATTGGACTTCTAAAGTTATGGTAATATAGTAATACATGCATTTCCTATTCCTGATCCACAAAAAAACACCAGTTTGTGTTCATCACTTTGTGTGAGACTGGATTTTTCCTCCTAAAATGGCTTCTTCAGCTCTTTTGTGTTTCTGGACAGTGACCTGCAGGTGCCAGTACTTGAGGTACACCCACATGAGGCTTCCATTCTTCCTCTTGTCCATGTTTAGCAGGTCCGCACAGTGCTTATCTCTCTTAAAAACATCCTTCAGATCGGACTCTAGATCCAGTTCCGCCCCGATGGGGTCTTTGACGACCTTAAGCAGCATGTTCTTCTCCATCTCCAGCCGCTGTTCTCGAGGTTGGATGAGGGAACAGTAGGCATTCTGGCGCTCTAACAGCTGACCCTCCAGCTCCTTCAGAGTAGCGGTGGCTCGCAGGTACCAGCTGTTCTCTCGTTCCAGGGCGTGATGCAGCACAGCCCCTGCAGCGCCGGACTTTACCAGTCTTTGCTTGTCTTCTTCCAAGGCCTCACGCTCCTTGTAAGGGAGAAAACAGTGTTTTGGTACATGCAGGTTCGAAGGGAAAGTTGCACAATAGTGGAAATGGATTGAAAGACAAGATTTTACCTGATGTAGTAGTTTACGTTCTTCCATCAGCTGCTGGCTCTGTGAGACCAGGGCCTGCTTGTAACCTTTGACCCTCTGTCTCTCCTTCTCCAGCTGCAGCTCTAGTGTAGCCGCTGCCCTGCGCCTCTCTGTCAGTGTCTCCCGGTAGCGTGCCTCCATCTTACTTTTTATTGTGGAAACGTCCTTGTCATACTGGGCTTTGACCTCTTGGATCTCCCTCTGAGACTCCCTGGTCCAGATCCAACCTGAAGGCATGATGGGAGTTGAGACATTTTTTTTTTATTTATAAGATAAATTGCAACAATGTTAAACTCAAGCACATTTTTCTCAATCAACTGAATTGTCAGAATCCCAGACTGATTGCAGCAAAAGTCTTGTAACACTTGCTTGTGTCCCAAGTTGGAGAAAGTAAGTACAGTTAACATTGCTTTCACCTAAGAATTAAAAATGACCAACCATTTGAAAGATATATGTCATAGGAGCATAACATTGTAGTCCCTAACAAAATCTTACAATGGCTTTATTAGATCAGATATTAAACTGATCTCTGGTAAATGTGATGCCTTTGGTATCAATTAAAAATATATATATTTTTAACTGCATTTAAATGCATACTATGCAGGAATTGTCACTTACTTGTCATATTGGTAATTAATCATTCAGGAAGAAGGAGAATATATTTTAATATGTCTACCTATTAATGTAATTTGGCAATCTCATAAAAAAAAAAGAGACAGTCACAGTGAGATGTATATTGTACATTTATATAAGCATGTACACTTCCCAGAGAGTTAGGTACTAATATGACAAATTAAAGGGGGGAAAAAACCCTCTACGCAGTTCACAGGTAAAGAGTGGATCAAATTCAACCAGCCTTGTAAGAGCACACTCATTAACTATACATTACATCATTCAAATGTTGTTCTCCTATGTCTGTTACCTCACCACAGACACTCCTAGACACATCTCTTTGTGTAACTTACGAAATGCAGCCAGTCCCAGCATAGGGACCAGCAGTGCATAGTTCCATTGGTTGCCATCAGCGCCCCCCGCCCCCCTTCCTCTGGGGTCTGGTTGAATGTTCCATCTGGGGGGGTCATTTAAGTTGTTCATGGAGGCTGCTGACACACAGACAGGAAGGGACAGACTTCTTTGAATTTACATTACAATAAATGTTTACAGTTTGCAACCCAGACTGAAAGGTGCTCCTGAAGTAGTAGTGTCCTTTTCAATGAAACACTGACACTACAGTAATATATTAGCAACAAAGGTGGCTTACAACACTACTTTTTCAATAAACATTGAAGGTCCGAGGATCCATAGAATGTTCAGCTAGATTCACTAGTACGCTATTTTAAAACATGAACCTGTCGGGGCAGTATGTGTGGCATTGGTGAAATGCTGTTTCAACAAAGCACTGGATTTGAAAGTTCGTAAGCAATTAACTTGTTAGCATTAACCAAAACACTGCTGACAGGCAGCAACAACAATAGCAGTCTGACATGACTTGGAAGTTTGACATCCCAGCTAACCACGAACAAGGCTAGCTCTGAGCTAACATGCGGGCTAACATTTAGCTTGCAGGCTAATGTTTGCTAGAATATTTAATGCAAACATAATACGGGACATAATAGTGTTGTAAGTCCGACTACAAGTCGGCGTACGTCTGGTTAAAACATGGTGCTGTGTCTCACCTTGAATGATAAGTCTAGGTCACTTATACATTTGTTCCTGCACACCCAAGCCTGCCTGCTTGCCTTACACAAGTTTACGCTTAGCAGTCCATCTAGTTCATCTATACCAACTGGGGGTATTTCGTGGGAAGTTACTTGTATAAAGATCTCTTTAGGTGTTAAATTTTAACTCTGTTTTTATTTATCTGGATGGAGTGCAGCTACAAAAGTACACGTTTTGCAGTTGATCACGTTAATAATGGTGTTTAAAGGATAACCACTAGGGGTAACATAAGTAATACCCCCGTTTTGGGAGAGTGGTTTGGTCCATTGCTACGGAATATCTTAGCCTCCGCCGCAGCTCAGAATAGGTCCTTCAACTGACAACATGGCGAGTGTTCGTGCTGCCTCCCGTCTCCTCTCCAAGAGGGTGTTATCTAAAACAAAAGCAGTGAGTAGTAGCAGTTGGATACAATCTATTTTATATATCTACATGTGCTCTGTCATTGTGTGTTAATTGTTTTTTTTGGGCTAAAAGGAAGAATTTTGCTGCACTTTCAGCTTTCGTAACAGTCAGATTCCGACTTGCGTAACCTGTGTTATGTAGCTTCGGGTGTTCAATGTGACACTATGAAGAAAAGCTATTATGCGAGTCCAACCAGATGTGACATGCAGCTGTACCATCTCTATTCGTTTCACATTATACTTAGAAAGCAATGTTTTCAGTAAACTGTCAACATAACTCAGGTATTCCAACAGCTTTAAAAGAGTTAGCGTTACCTAAGTTGCCCTTGTGGGAAACAGTCCTAGCTACCATTAGCTCGCCAAATGTTACAGGATACAATGCAAATATCTTTAAAGGCAACTGCAAACTATAAGTAATCTTACAATGATAGCTAATTAAAAACGATCATCAAGTGCAAAGTGCGCTATAAAATGTAAGTGTTAAATGATCTGATAAAGGACATTAATGCTTTATTATGGATTGTTATGGAAGTGTTATTAGGCATATACAGCCGCGTTGAATATGTGAATACACATGGCAGTATATGTGTATTAGAAGAGTATGTTTTATTTAGGCAAACAGCCATCAGTATATGGTTAATTTTGCAATGGTGCTGCTTTTGTTTGATTTCTCCACTGATTTCGATTGTCTTGTCTGCCAGGTCCCTGCTGCTGCAGTTCAGGGATCCAGGAACTTTCACTTCTCCATCTATGGCAAGAAGACAAATGCCAAAGTATCAGATAATGTGAGTTATATATTTGCTCTTTTATTTTGATCAGTATTTAATATGGTAATTAGTGTGGTTGCCTGATTGGGTGTATTGTACATAGAAATGTGAGTCTGTACGTACTAATGTCAATATCAAAGTTAATACCTTTTTGATAATACACAATAATGGCTTCAAACTGGTTTTGAACTATGTATAGTCAAATAACTCTCTGGCTATGTGCAAGCTGCTCTTTTTGGGCGTTTTACAGTAGCTTCTCTCCTTCATTGTTTTCAGATTTCTACTCAGTACCCAGTAGTAGATCATGAGTTTGATGCCGTGGTGGTAGGAGCTGGAGGAGCAGGACTTAGGGCAGCTTTTGGCCTGTCCGAGGCTGGCTTCAACACCGCCTGTGTCACCAAGCTCTTCCCCACCAGATCTCACACCGTTGCTGCACAGGTATAATGACACATTTTATGTGTTCATTGAAGATATATATTGTATATTCTTTTGCAGAATTACAGTCAGCTCAAATGCTTCTGCATTGATTAGACTGGTATTTAACTAACTCAAAATGCAGATTTGTTATGCAAATCTAAAGCTTCATATGAGTATAATCGTTCAATTCAATTGTGTGTGTGTGTGTGTGTGTGTGTGTGTGTGTGTGTGTGTGTGTGTGTGGGAGTG
>CALSBV010012137.1:84929-100954 GCA_943590825.1 Bovichtus diacanthus
GTGTGTGTGTGTGTGTGTGTGTGTGTGTGTGTGTGTGTGTGTGTGCTCTATTTCTTTTATTTAGTAGTTGTCCTGTGTCAAATGCAAATAACTTTTTAGTCTTTGTTATTTCCTTCAACAATATTGCATGTTGATATAGTCTGTGTTCAGTGACGTCTCGTCTTATTAATAATAATAATAAAAAAATTAAAAAAAAGGGTTGATATTTATTCGTCATTGTTTTCGTGATCTGGTGTGTGTGATGTAACTGCATGCAAAAATATAATAATCCATGCACACTTTAATCATTTCTTTCTTCCTGTTTGTCTTTGTTCCTTTAGGGGTGTTGGTCCAGAGAAGGACCATGTGTACCTGCAGCTTCACCACCTGCCTCCCCAGCAGCTGGCCACAAGGCTGCCTGGTATCTCAGAGACGGCCATGATCTTTGCTGGAGTCGACGTCACTAAAGAGCCCATCCCTGTCCTGCCCACCGTTCATTACAATATGGGTGGAGTACCCACAAACTACAAGGGACAGGTAGGTAATGTGTGCACAGTCGCATCCACACACGTTCCCTCCTTACCGTCTTTCCAGTACTTCACCGACAAACTGACAAACCTTTTTTAAATTGTTTTTCCCATCAGGTGATCACTCATACCGACGGAGCGGACAAGGTGGTTCCTGGACTGTATGCCTGCGGTGAGGCAGCATGTGCCAGTGTCCACGGTGCTAACCGGCTAGGTGCTAACTCTTTGCTGGACCTGGTGGTGTTCGGCAGAGCCTGCGCCCTCACCATCGCCGAGGAGCACAAACCTGGTGAGGAGCTCTGTTCATGACTCTTATTAGAATTAGAGTTTCTTAAAACTAGGGTTGGCAGTTTTCTGGAACATTTGTAGAACCAATAGGAACACCCTCTCTCTGAAATGACCTCTGAACAGAGCCAAGAGGTGGCGCAGAAGTCAAGTTTTCTCTCAGACCACTTGAATTACAATATGCTGAAAGGTGATTATGGGATTTTTGCCGAATGACGAAAAAACCCTCCCTACCTCAGCTTTAACTTCTGCTTTGTTTTTTCACATTTGACACGAGAGCATTATGATGCAAAAATGTCTTTTTAGATCAGATCCTTTTTTCAAGATCCATGTAAAAGCTCATATTTCTATTCCTCATTTAGATGAAGGAAAATCAGGTCAATAATTCACCTTCTATTTTGATGTCAAATAATGCCACTACTACAGCATAATATCTGACATCAGTGTTCCAGTACACATTACCTGCTTGCTTCACTGCTGACTTTGGTGTTTCGTTTCCTCTTCAGGAGAGAAACTGTCCCCGCTGCCGGCCAGTGCAGGAGAGGAGTCTGTGGCCAACCTGGACAAGCTGAGGTATGCCAACGGAAGCCTGAGAACCTCCGAGATCAGGCTCAACATGCAGAAGGTACACACAAACACACAAGGTCACTAACATTGTGCATTAGAAACATTCTTCTGAAATGTGTTAAACAAAAGTGTAGGTACAGCCGTATTTCGCTGCTGTGTTTCCTTTTCTAAGGCCCACAGAAACTTCTACAGACAAACACAAATCATCTGTCTCTTCCTGCCTTCCCTTACAGACCATGCAGGCCCACGCTGCTGTGTTCCGTACCGGCTCCGTTCTGAAGGAGGGATGCGAAAAGATGGACGCCATTTACCAGACCTTGGCTGACATCAAGACCTTTGACAGAGGTACTGCACAACTTTCTGCAAACAAATGGTGTCATAGTATTACTCTGTGACATACTGTAAGTCCTAAAATACTTTCTCTTTCCTCTCCTCCAGGCATTGTGTGGAACACAGACCTGGTGGAAAGTTTGGAGCTGCAGAATCTGATGCTGAATGGTGTTCAGACCATCAACTCTGCTGAGCAGAGGAAGGAGAGCAGGGGAGCCCACGCCAGAGAGGATTTCAAGGTCTGGTTTACCATACTTTATCTGTGAATGTGTTTCTTCATCCGTTGTTCTTGCAGTGTTTTTCCTTTCTGTCTATCCATCTTTCTGCCAGTTCTCTCCTGTTCTTTCTTGATTTGCTCTAAACTGACTATTTCTTTTTGTATCTGTGGATAATTGCGAGGATAACTTCTCACTGTGTATCGCAGCTAGTCTCTCCTCTAACTTTGTTTTTTCTTATTTTTATTCCAGGATCGTCTTGATGAGTACGACTTCTCTAAGCCCCTGCAGGGTCAGGAGAAGAAGACCTTCGATCAGCACTGGAGGAAACACACTATGTCCACAGTCAACCCTAAGACTGGAAAGGTACAATCCCCCTCAGTGTGTGTTGTGGTGCTTACAGCAGGAATTTAGGATCCTTTTTAGTATACATCTTTAATTGTCAGTAATATGATTTATCTTTTGTCTTTGTGTAACTATAGGTGACCCTGGAGTACCGCCCTGTTATCGACCACTCTCTGGATGAGCAGGACTGTGCCCACGTCCCTCCTGCCATCCGCTCCTACTAAGGACATTCAATTCAATACACTCATTTATCAAGATACTTTTCCTGTAATAGAGATGACATTTCGGGTGAAACTATGCTCATGGTTGCACATGTGTATCCATTTGTGACTGGTTAAATACATCTTGTCTTTAAACTTCTTCCTTTCGTCTCACCTTCCTGTTCCTGTGTGTTTTGCCTTGATGCAGCAGATATGATTTCAGCATGGTGACCTCTCACTCAGTGTGAGCTGGTCTTGTATATATATTATGAAGCACTCTGAACAAGTGGGTGACATTGCAGCCTCTTGCTGAAGAACAAAAATATAAAGAATAGTTAACATGCGTTGCACTACTTAAGCTTAGCTTTCTGTGATGTCATGGCCTTGCAATGCATTCTTTAGTTATAACTTTTCTTCTTTCGCTTTCTGAAGTTAAGAGATGGTGGAAATTATTTGCAATTTGAAATGCACATGTTGCTGACTAGCAGCAAAGGGAAGTTTAAATTATGTAAATATTGCATAAATGTACAATAAACATGACAAGTTATACTGTATGTATGGTGAAGTATGAGGTAGTCTTTTCTCATTATGGCCTTCAGCTTTGATGCTTTTTCTGTTTTACTTCATGCGTGTGGTCCAAATTATAAAGTACATCATCTATCTCATGCTCAGATCATCAGCTGAATTGAGCTTCAGTTATCTATACTTCTTTTAAGGATAACAAAATTAAGCAGCTCGATGCATGTATGCATTAAGCCACAATATTGTATCTGTTATATATCTGTTGGAACAATGGCTTCTTTCTACAGTTTGGTGTTGCTGTTGCCTTTTCTGAAAACTGAGGATGAATTCCAGTAATGGTCAGTGTCGTACGCAGAGCTTTTAGGGTTGCTGATAGGTGTTAATCCGGATGTAATGAGCACATCAGAGTAGCTTTAAGTGCTTCATTAGCACTTGTGATGAGTGGTTTCCAAAAAAACAACACTGTGTGAAGTAGACTTGAACTTCCCACATTTTCTACAACTCCACAAATGACTTTAAAAGATTAAATTGGTTCTGTCATTTGACATATTTCACAAATTCTCACGCCTTGCTTCTTGTATTGAATCGTAGAAAGGGCAACTTAATTTATTTGCCTGTTATTAAAAAGAGTAAATTTTTTCTTCTGGTACTGCCAATTGTACTTATTTTTCACATGTTAAATAAAGTGTAGAATATGCATAGAAACAAGAGTTTTTGGTTTGTCTTTGTGTTATTGTGGCCACTCCCTGGCCATTGGACAGACACCTGCATATTTTAATGCTTAACCCATTTGTGCCCACAACTGAAATCTTGTGTTCTCTTGGCTTGCCTAAGTGCAAATCTTAAGAAATGTACAAAAAATGTGTCAAACTGCTTGGCTGAAATCATGTTTAGTCTTTTGGAACATGGGACTACTGTTTTTTTCCATATATTTTATTACATTTCATAGCTGTAGCAGAAACTAGAAGCACAATCAAGTATTAGTATGAAAATAAGATAAATAAATTAAGACAAGACATTTATACAATGTCAGTGTTTTTCCTCATTTATCAAAAATCCTGACTTTTGACTATTGATAACAGTGATTTTTCATGTGATCTAAAAAATTCAGGCAGTTGGCACTCTCCATGTTAGCGCAAATAAAACAATTGCAAAGAAGGAAAAAACAATACTCTGTGTTGAATCAGCTGCTACCATCTGTATGGAATACTTTCTGAAACACCATCAACATATTTATTTTATCAAAACATTTAAATCGCTGCAATGTGACATTGATTCACAACATCAAATGTAGGTACAGATAGGAACATTTGCTGAGAAATCTTTGTTAATAAAGGTTTGCTGCTTGCACACAGATAGGCAGAATCAGCTGAGTGTGTTAAATTCATGTATATATTGTAAGTATGTATTACGGTTAATTATAAGGATGTACATGCCTATGATAAGTTTACAACATAGTTTAATGGGAAATAAAAATTACAAATCACAAATTGCCATGACATGTATCATATAATGTAACCCACTATGACTTTTATTTTTGCACATATACATATATAAAAGACAGAAATAATTTAAGAAAACATTGTTTAACATTGTACACGAGAGGCTAGAAGCCAACATGGCTTATGAAGATATCTCCACTATTAGATATCAATACTCATACTTAAAAAAAAAAAGATTGCATAATTCAAAGTTTCAAGACTAAGCAGTAATACAACAAATGATAGAAATGTACAATTTATATAGAAGTTTATGTTTTTTGAATAACAATAAAATGGATGTTGATATTAGGGATGGAAGTAGGTTGTTTCCAAAGAGATGGTCCTCTGTATTTAAGGTTAGTTCGAAGATTAAAGTCCTTAGAGCTTGTGGCATATGAGCAAATGTCTGAGGAAGACTTAAAATGCTGCCGATTGTGTGTGAAGCTGGGCATTCCTGTAATTAAAAGAGGGATTTGGTGCAATTCAGAAATGACTGGAAAAAGCGTAGATCACCTTGTAGTGTGCACTCTCAGATTAGATACACAAACAGGCTCAACTTTTCTTCTTTTACTTGTTCAGCATGAGCTAAACAAAGCCAATTTTATTTTTAAAGTATCCTTGGTTAGTTTTTAAAAATGTTATTCTATTTTAGCATACCTTTAGGAGGGTTTTGTTAAAAAGGGCAGCATTATTTTGTACAATCAGACAAATGTCTTTCAATTACAAAACGGGACAAAACTCAAAATAAAATCTGACACACTTCAAATTGTGGAATGAAATGTAAAACTTTTCAGATAATACTCGAGTCAAAGTCATCATGTGTGTTGGAGCAAGACTGACCTAAGGCTGAACTCTTAAAGCATCAAAGTTGAAGAAAATGTTGACATGTGAAAAGCAAAAAATGTTGAAGAAATATGAATTTTTGGAAGGTTGCAGTAGTTACTCGCTTCAGTGTTGGAGGGAAATGGTGATCTACCAAACTGGAAGAATCTCGGTTAGTCTGGCTAGATAATCTTAAAACATATAAGAAGGCTCTCCGTAAGGCCAGAGCAGCTTATTACTCTTCATTAATAGAAGAAAATAAGAACAACCCCAGGTTTATTTTCAGCTCTGTAGCCAGGCTGACAGAGAGCCACAGCTTTAAATCCTTGAGTCGCAAAAAAAACACTCCTCTTTCCTAACGATACTCTTTACCACCGATAGATTCACATTTTATGACCCACGGAAAGAGAGCTGTTTTCTATCACAACTGTCTTCTGATTCCTATCGTGCTCTGTTCTCTCTGAGGAATGTGGTCATCAAGACTATAAATGTTGTGAAGAAATCTCTGTACTTTGTACTTCGCTGCAGACTGCTTGACACTCTGCATCGTTGTTCCTTCTAGCAAGAATAAAGAATTCAAATATTACTCATTCAATCAAGTACCTTTATTTCAGTGTAATATCTCACCATCTCTTACGATAGTTTATATCGGCTAAATTCCACGACAGATGAAAGTTTCTTCCTTTCCTTTTCAAAACACGAGTTTGTGCCATTTGTTGGTGCATGAGAAGAATGTTGTCCATCTGAACTTATTGTAATGTGTTCACATGTATTGGTATTTATACTACTATTTATAGTGTCCTCTGTTTCATATCTGTCATATTTATATACCTGTATTACACTTGTACATTTACTGCTTCTTTTGCACTTCTGGTTAGATGCTAAATGCATTTCGTTGTCCCAGTAATTCTGTGCAATGATAATAAAGTTGAATCTAGTCTAAACCTTAGCAGTGGATGTAGCTAGTTCAGTTTCTAACTCAAGTTGTTCCTTTCTCCTTTTTATTTGATGCTCCTGTTCTTCCAGTGCATGCCATTCATTTAAAGCTGCCACACGAGCAGCAAGTGCAGCCTTTTCTGCTGCTGCTTCCATTTGTGCAGAGGAAGTGGTACTTGATTTATTACTTATGTAACTTCTGTTTAAATATTCACCCACATTGGAAACACTCGTCGGGATTGATATCATCATGATTATACCCAGTACCTTCATTTTGAGTCACCCACTCTTTAGTATTGGCAATAAATTCATCATTGAACATAATTATAGCCTTGAACCATATTTAATGTCTCTCTTTTTCCTCCTCTGGCAATAAACCCATTATAATTTCATGCATACACCCTATTTCATCACACAATTCAATGTAACCATTAAGAGCATTATGTACATCAGAATGTTTACCATTTTGCATTAAACCTTGTATACTTCTTCTTAAATTGCTAGCCTTATTTAGCTTAGCTTTTCTACCATTTGCAGCCTTTCCAACCTATCTGCAAGTCCTTTAGCAGAAAGTTTGACCACCCGCTTGGTCATTTGTGTTTCACTACAGCTGGCCACAGTATCCAGCTTGCCAGCAGTTGACACACTTTCAGCTGCCGGTAAGTCCATGTCCGCAACGCACTCTTCCCTATTTAACAGTGTGACAGTTAAACGATTGTAACAAATCAACAGATACAAAATGTATTGTTCATCCACTTCAACAACCAAAGCATTGGAATTACACCCTTATGTGTGCACACAAACTTAAGAGATGGCCAATTAAACCGGTGGTAGCGCTACACATACCTCCTTAACTTGAACGAAGTTGAACTTCCGTGGCACACGTGGCGAGAAGCTCCACACCATCATTCATCACGTGGCTCCTCTCGCCGTCCTGCTAGGTGAGCTCAGGAGATGCAGCTTGCGAAGCGCTCCAATCCTCGCGCCCGTCTGGTTTCTCAATCCTTGCATTAATCCTAAAACGTCAAGAAACTCCTTTCCACTCTGCAAACAAGGCAAAGTTTTAAGTCCATGAGGTGCCACTTTGTTTACATAATTGATGAATAAGCACTTAATATGGGTAGAGTTTGCCCACAACACCCTACCTGTCTCCTCTTCTCGTTTGTCTCCCTTCCAGTGTGCATATGGGTACCAACCTCAGCTGTTTCCGGACCAGGAGGCGAGTCCAGTGTGCCCTCAGCCCAGGCTATGGCTTGCCGTTTTCACCGGGTGTGGAGTCGGGCTAGGCAGACTCTCCTCCGCAGTTCCGCTAACTACAAGAGGACGGCCGATAGGAGGAGAGTCCCTGCACCTACGTATGTTCCGGGACAAAAGGTGTGGTTGTCCACCAAGGACCTTCCTCTGCGGGTGGAGTCGCGTAAATTGGCTCCACGTTTTGTAGTCCCACTTCCGGTGAAAATGAAGAAGAACTCAAGACACTCACAAAAAGGCTTCAAAGAATACAAGTGGCAGAAAAAGACAGTGAAGTGTTCAAAGCAAAGAAAGAAAAGAAACGCATGATAATGGGATCCACTGTTGCCATGGAACTACAAGAAGCAGAGGCAAGAAACGCCTGTCCCGTCCCTCCACCGGATTAGTCCATGTGGGCTGGCCCACCAACCATGTATTCTCACCATAACTCAGGTCCCTCAAGAGAACAAGAACAATGGAGGGGGAACAACCGATCCAGGGCTCAGGTCAGACCAGCCAACAATGGATGCTTTAACTGTGGGGACGCTAACCACTGGGCCAGAGACTGTCCGCGACAACAACAACAATAAGGAAACTACGGGCCCCCTCCACAGCGAAGACCTTTTGGACAAGGAAGAGGTCATAAAGGAAGAGGAGGAGGAGTGCCAAACATGTACCAAATGCCAAAGTCAGCCTGGGAGAATCAGGCTCCCAGGACACACAGTAATGAGGATGCCCAGAGGATCCAACCACAGGTGATGCAACTCCAGCCCAAAACGAACCAATGGTCACCTGCGAGGTCGAAGGAGAAAAAGTGGAAATGATGGTAGATACAGGAAAACGACATCCACTCTCTACCAATACCAATGGGTCGAGGCAGAAAGGAAGATGTCCTAGGGAAGGAGGGCATGGACCTGTCTTGGATATATGGCAGATAGAAGCGGATGATTATGTCAAGGTTTTAACTAATATCATCCAAGTTTTGTCTACACAGGTCCAGAGAGCAGAGGAAACACCAGAGGAGGCACCTGAAAATCCTGTTGGACCCGGTGATTGGGTAAAGGTAAAAGTCCACAAACGAAAGTGGTCTGAACCTAGGTGGACTGGACCGTGGGTAGTTGTAGAACGTACTTCACACGCACTCCGGGTAAAAGGAAAAACAGGAGCTAATTGGCACCACCTCACACATTGTGTACCCGCCGAGGCACCTTCCCGCACAGTAAGGGAAGTTAGAACTGATTTGGCTACGCTGGAACAAAATAGTAATGATAAATTAGATTAAGAACATAGAAACAGCGCCAGAGGTGGAAGAGGACGAGTTGTCCTTTTGATTTTTAGAGTGTAACCACAGAGCACCAAGTCAGCCCTTTACTCCCGCTAAAGGTGAAAAATGTACGACTTATGTGCAAAAATTATTTTCACTGTATTCACCATAGTCACAGTAGGGGTGTCATCCCTATTGTAGTATTCTAAACCATGAGCCAGATAGGCCACCAGTTAATCAAGAAGTCTGGACAATTATGGGGAAAATCCAGGTTATCTCGCCCTGCTAGACCTGATAGCAAATATGATAATTTTCCCACTAGTCTGGTGGGAGTTATAACAACAAAAGACCATAGACAAGCTAAGACTAAAAACTAAATTAACAAACTGCACTCAAGCCGTCCTCCCACACTCCATGACCCCAAAACTAAAAGATTGAAGGTCCATTATACTACAGAACAAAGAGCTAGAAATAACCATACCAGAAGGGAATCAGAATCAGAATCAGAAAACCTTTATTCGTCCCACAGCGGGGAAATTTACAGCGCTACAACAGCAAAGGGACAGTGCAGATAAAAGGATTAAGTACAAATGTATAAGTACAAAATATAAGTACAAAAAACACAACAACCGTGGTAAGTAAGTGGTTAACATAATACAGTAAGTGAACAAGTGAGAGTAATAGTAGTGCAGAAAAAAAAGTACTTTAAATAAGAAATATAACGAAACTACTCAGCGGTGAGTAGGAGCTGCTGTAACAGGCTGCCACTGGAGCCGCGCCTAGAGATATATGAAGTATGTAACGATACGTTTTGATTTATGCGATGTGGTAAATTGCGGAAGAAACACACAGGGGTGGAGGGGCTATGACATATATGGGTGTATATTCCCATGGGGAAAACAAACATCAAAACCCTGGTGCCCTAGATGGGATGTTGTGTATTGGAACTCTAGACCTGATGGCTACACACATAATCCAAGCAGTAACAAATGGTCCTACTTCAAATCTCACTTGTAAGAAGCTTCCACATGGAGAAAAACGATAAATACAATCCTATAATCATGACTTTTGGAAGCTAACTGACTAATCTCTTTTATAAAACAAAAGATGAACATATGTTCCAACTTATCATAGGGATAGACGTATTAGGAAAGGATCCCATGGGTTCCATCAAGGTGAAAATAGTAAAACCACTCGCCTCTGGTACCCCACCAGCACCAGGGGTACAGCCCAGCCCCACACCTCAAACTGTAAAAAACAATCTAGTCACCTATCTCAATGTGTCTACTGTACAGAACACCATAGGAGTAGAAACAGGATATGAGGAGAGAAACATTTGGTTAGACTGGATGGTATACTCCGCTAAACAAAGTAAAATGTCAGACTGTATTGCCTGTGCATCTGCAAGGCCTAGTCTGGGCACTATGTCCTTTCCCCTAAATATTCATAATGACCCACAAGGACAGCTGTGCATGTATAAATTGTACCAAGAAGAGTGCCCTGTTAACTGTACCTCTATAGCTCTATTGTTCCCAAAAACAAAGACCAATACCATTCCACCCCAGTTCACACCTTATAAAAAGGACTTTATGAATTCAAAACCACATAAAAAGGTACCAAAGTAGGAATACTAAAATGGTGTAATTTCACTGTCAAAGTAACTAATCAAGGTCTTATTTCCAGCGTAAATATGTCAATCATGAAATATTCCAGAGCAGATGTATGGTGGTTTTGTGGAACTAAAACCTTGTATCCGGTCCTGCCGCAGGACTGGATAGGGACGTGTGCATTGGTGCAATTAGTGATGCCATTCTATGCATTATCCATATCTGCTAATCAATTGACCGGACTCGCTAATCGCCCAAAGGAGAACAGAGCTAAAAAGGTCAGCCCCAGGAGTGAGTTTCAGCTCCACTGTGTATATTGATAGTATAGGGGTGCCCCGAGGAGTTCCTGATGAGTTCAAAGTCAGAAACCAGATTGCAGCAGGTTTTGAATCAATATCCCTCTGGCCCACTATAAATAAAAATGTAGATTTGATTAATTACATTTATTACAACCAGCAGCGCTTTGTTAATTACACCAGAGATGCGGTAAAAGGTTTGCATGAACAATTAGATAAAACCAGTTTGATGGCCTGGCAGAACAGAATGGCTTCAGCCATGTTATTGGCTGAAAAAGGGGGTGTATGCAAACTATTCGGAACCATGTGCTGTACTTTCATCCCTAATAACACTGCGCCAGATGGATCCGTAACCAGAGCCCTACAAGGACTAACCACTTTGAGCATTGAGTTAGCAGAGAATAGTGGCGTTGAAGACCCCTTTTCAGGTACCCTTGATAGAATGTTTGGTAAATACAAGACTTTGATAATGAGCGCGATGTTAGCCATAGCGGTAATGGCTGCCATCCTGATACTGTGTGGATGCTGCTGCATTCCATGTATTCGCACCTTAGCCAACCGTTTGATCACTACAGCCGATCCCTTTCCAAGGAGCGAAGTCAAGGTCAGTTCCTCTTAAAGGAGCAGACCCAGTCATCAGTGGAAGACAACATCGATCCTGATTTCGATCAAGACTTTTATGAGACTGACCAGTCAACAGATGGCGAGGAAGAGGCCCCTGAGGAAGAGGCCCCTGGGGAAAAGGCACCTGAAGAACAGTGATTGAGATACAAGATGACCCGTCCACTTACTCTGGTAAAGAAATACATTTTCTTTTGAATAAAGAAAATTTTGTTTTTTCCAAATGATTAAAGCTTTTCTATTTTTATACATGTTGCGTGATATGTCTGTATTTTCACTGAGAACATATTGATCTAAAATGTAGTTTACACACCTTGAAAAGGTAAGGAGGGATTTGTGATAATAATCAATATGTAAGCTGTTACAATGTGCCTTATTGTGTCCTTATTTAGAAGTGTTATGAATATGTAACCTGTGACAATGTGCCTTATTACGTCCTTATTTAGAAGTGTTAAATGTGATATGAAAAATGTTATTAATTAAGTGACTACACCCAATAGTGGCCAACATACTGTGAAATAAGATTCAATATTTGTAAACTGTGAAACGGAGGAGTACACCACCTAAAAGGGTGACTGAAGATCTGATTGGAGCAGAGAAGTGCTAAGAGGCGTGGACACGCTTAAGCGCCAACAAGGGGCCAATAGGACCTGGCCCCAGCCAACCAACGGGAGAAGACTATACCCAAAAGGCGGCGGGTATAAAATATGTTGTAAATAAAGATCGTTCCTTTTCTGTGATTCTGAGAGACAGAGTAACTACTTAAATGTGGTCTGTGGAACGGTGAAATAGGACGGACCTCAGCTGAGTACTTTTGTAATGCTCACCATATCATCGAATAAATATCGTTAACCTGAAGAGAAGTTTTTTGGAATTGATTCTACGCGTCTCTATTTCTAAATAAAAGAACACAACACCGCTTCAGTAAAGGAATATCCTCAGCATAAGACATGGAACATGCATGTTTTGCTTTATGAAAGGCGAGGAGAAAAATATTACACAGGGCTTGCCGTTGTTCTTCAATCAGCTTGTTTCAACATCTAGCAAGTGGGTGGCTGGATAGTTCTTTACTAGCTTGTTTATTAGCAATAGCTTGTGCCACATTTAACATGCTCCTTGTTCTTTTCATGTTTTTAAAACAAAGGGTGGTTGAAATCATTCAAGCCTGTATAAAACGCACCTGTTTTGTCTGCTAGATGTGGATGCGAGCGACATATTTTGCACCACATTTCGGTGCGCTCATCATTAGCATCCAGCCACGGCACGTCTTAGAGCCACAAAAATTATTTTCTTCTGTTCCGGCTCAGTTTGCTGTTTTTTTGCAGGTGGCGAAATGCCAAAGTAGCTGCTTAATGTCTTTTGTTTTTTGGACATGTCTAGAAGTTTACTCCATTGAGTGTTGACAAGAAACACGTGTAGATGAAATATGTGTCGCTTTGATGACCTATCAGGTACGCAAAGTGACACAAGTGACGTTACGCAATCCAGATTTTTGCCGCGCATGGGTACCAGTTATGTGCACCCCTGGTTATATATGAACCTTATAAGTGGTATGTGAACTTTCTTCGTCTCATGTTCGGCACATATCCGTGGTTGGTAGGAGTGAGGTGTCAGTGAAGAGGTGCCACAGGAGTGAGCCGACCGGTCTGTTAAGTTTCACACGGCGTTTAAAGTATTTTAATATCGGCTCTAGCAATTAATTTAATGTGCAGTGTTTGGCTGAGTGCAAATGTTACTTTAAAATGTGGATGATTTGTTTACAACTTTGTGAATGGGTTAATAAGCAGTCAGTTTCTGGTTAGCTGCCATGGTGCTAAAAGTGATGCATGCATGTTTAAAATCTAAAAATGAAATATCTGGTTGTGGGATGTCTTAGCTTGGCTCAAGCATATCACCATTTTTCCCCAAACCCTTTGTTTTCAACAATAGAGTATGGCCTCATGTGTGCAACAATAAACATCCCAAATGATTTGGTAATAGATTTTGCCCTTTGTGATGCTGCAAAACACGAGTTGCTTAAATGCAGGAAATGCACAAGACTCAAGAGGGAGTTTGCGTTTTTTGAGTTTTGCTTTCTCAAGGCAGGGTTTGTGTTGAAGTGCTGCAAATAAACAGACATTTTACTCACTTAGCTAGCGAACGTTAGCTAGCTATTTACTTCCTTACTAAATTAGCTGATAATACTGGCTTCAGTTAGTTAATTTATTCTGATGTTTAATGCTAAGCATTGTCACAATCACTGACTGCCAGTGCCGTTAACCTGCCAACTCTTAAAGAGAACATGAGCACCTGAGGTTATTTTTTGTGTGCTGTGATTGAAATAAAGAATCTTTATCTGTACCTTTTTGTTAATGTTAAGAATTAAATAAAAAGTCTCGATAGTAGACTGCTCTAGTGAATAATGCAACATAGATTTTCTCTTGCTTGAAAAAGGTCGAGGTGTGCTTGCTGCTGAAGTTTTCAACCAAGGAGACTTCGTTTGTGAATACCGGGGTAAACTTTTCAAACAGGATCTTCATACAAAGAACTACAATGACACAGAAGAAGTGTTCCCGATTGATTTCAAATGGAGAGGCAAATGTTGGTGGAAAGTAGTAATGAATATGCCCTTGTTTACAGGTGATAGAATTGCAATAGTTATGAGAAGAGCCTTAAATGAATTAAGATTGATTGGAGATGAGATGCAGCTGGAGCCCAGGTGAGCTGATGAGGTGGAGGCCGGGTGGGTGGAAAAGTACTAAGGTGCAGCAGGTAAGGGGAGAAGCAGACTGTGACAATCTTCATTTCTAACAAACCATGCGAGTGAATCACCATCACAGTAATAGCTGTAAGCTTCTTCAATTGAATGCTCAGCTC
Organism: Bovichtus diacanthus; assembly: GCA_943590825.1. Classification (NCBI taxonomy): domain Eukaryota; kingdom Metazoa; phylum Chordata; class Actinopteri; order Perciformes; family Bovichtidae; genus Bovichtus; species Bovichtus diacanthus. Next base: position 99,013 of record CALSBV010012137.1, read on the forward strand.
CTGAATGAAACTTGCTCTTGTCTGTCTAATCTTTCTTTTCCAAGTTTTGCATGATTTCCTTTTACATTTATCATACAATGCTCATCACTGTGTCCAAACCAAGTGGGCAAGTTCTTCTCTTAACATTAAATCTCTTTTTTTTTATTTTTTAAGTCTTGATGCATCTATTGAAGACAAGTCACTGGGTAGGCTGGTAAATGATGACCACAACAAGCCTAACTGCAAGATGAAAATCGTTGACGTTGGTGGGATGCCACATCTTTGCATGCTTGCTCTAAGACACATTGCCCCAGAAGAAGAAATAACCTACAATTGTGGGGATGCAGACTGGGCTTGGTGCAAACAGGTACACTTGCACAATGACACGTGATTGAACACATTTTCTGGTTTTCCCCCCAAATGATGATAGTAGCTTATTCATTTATTTAATGTTGATAAAGTACAGCACATCCCTACACACAAATGTTTGTTGTCTTTTTTTTAGCAGAATAAGAGTCAAAATGCACCACATTTAATCTTCATGCACCTTGAGATTTGAGCTATCTTAAGGTTGATATATTTATTGGGGCCCACACACCCCTACGAGCGTGGGAGTGGGGCGATGTCACGATTTATGTATTTTAAATGTATTTAAACTTGATGGACTAACCTGAAAAAAACACACCATGCCATGTCTTTAAGTAAAATGCTGTCTCAGAAACTGTTTTCACTTTGCTAACTTTAGCAACTTATAAATATCTCCAAATACATGATTACTATCATCTCTTAATGCATTCTTATTTTATCTGAGTTCCAGGTGACAAACGAGCAGCTCCGGCTGAGGCAGTTGAGAGCAAGAGGCTGCCTTTAGATTTGACATCCCATGAGGCTTCAAACGGTGATGGTGCTACTATCCAGGTAATTGAGTAATATGGAGACTGTCCTCACAATCTGTTTATGTTGACCTGCACACTATGTTGTTCCATCACCAAGATAGGACCTTTTCCTATTTCTTATCTGATACAGCTTTTAGCCAGTGTTGGTGATTTGGGGCAGTCTGACTGAGGAAACAGTTATTAACACATTTTTAGTCTAGCCTTGATCGTGCCGGTTACAAAAATCTCTCACACACACTTCTGTTCCCAGTCTTGTCCTCATGGGGCCCCTCTGTTTGGTTATGACATTAAGTGATTTTACAAGATTTGGGCAACACCTTTTAGTATCTAAACTCAAGTTATTGTAGGTACAATTTTATACTTTGTGAGCTTGTGCATGTGTAAAACGTGTATTTTGAATGTAGTCCTTTGCAGCCCCTTTTTTTCATTCTGAAGTTAGTTAAGAACACTAGAATAGATGATGCCCTGCCCTGTCTTTAACTAAAACGCTGTTTCAGAAACAGTTTTCACTGAGCCAACTTCAGCATCTTATGAATATTCTACATACAGGCTGTTGCCATCCTGTAAGCCTCTTTTGTACTTCATGATATCACTTAAAGGTTAGCGCCAACCAAACTCAACACCATGTTTAACTAGAGTGCCAGGCATGCAAAAAAACAATCATTAGTGCACATCAGTTACTCTGGCTAGTGAGCCTGCTGTTAATTTTGGGGGGTGCTACCATTTTAGTAATTATGTCCATTTCTTTCAATATTAATCCCCCAAATATCTTCGTAGATTTAATCCTGGGTGTGTCTTTTTATGCGTTGCCGTAGTTAGGACTTGCCATCTCTGGGTGATGCACTACCGTTGTGAGTGCTAGTCTGGGTCTGCATGAGGAGGAGGGTTTTAAACCTGCAAGATTGACCACTTTATTGTAGAACTATGTAACAATGTAAAACTACTTGATGAACAACAAAGAATAAAATGATGTCTTTTAATCTTGATCATGGCAACTTGATTGCTGTCACAATGACGAGAAAAAATATGCATGGCAATTATCCTAATCCAGCCACCTTTACTGACCG
>CALSBV010012137.1:145954-175161 GCA_943590825.1 Bovichtus diacanthus
AAAAGTGCAGAAAAAATATTAGGCTAATGGGTCCAGTAGTTTGAGAGATTAGCTGTGGATTGATAAAAACCCAAACAATTCTGAATGCATAATCTCACCCAAGTACTGCACCTGGCACAGATGAAAATAATAATAAAACTAATAATCCCAATAATTATGTCAGTTGGAGTTGAGCAGGAACAGCGGCTTGCAATCACAGATCCAGACTGGAGAGAGGTGTCGATTTAGTAACATGCATTATTGGGATAAGAATGCATACAGGTGGAGAGGAAGAGGAGGAGAGAGGAGCTCAGTGCATCATGGGAAGTCTGAGTCCCGGCAATCTAGGCGCAATAACTCAGTGATGGTTCAGGTCATGATAAATACAACAAATAAAAAAACTTTCTTCAAACTTCAGTTTGGCATCCCTATTTTATTGAAGTTGATATTGATTAGGATTTGACAAAATTGACAATGAAGGTCTTACCAACTTTAGTATTTCCTGTTGGAGTGTAAGAAATCAGTCAGTATTTTACACTTCCAAAAAACTCTATTTGGTTTGTCTATTTCTCAGAAAAGAAAAAAGAAGGATCTTAAGAAGAATGTTAAAAGGAAAAACTTATTTTATATTACTTATATACTGTTTTTGTGTCAGCTACAACAGACATGATAAACACTAAAAATCATAAGTAATTATAGGCATACAATGTGGGCGGATATAAATTATAGACAGGTCTGTATGCAAGTTACAGAAATATATAATGTGGCTAGCATCAGTTATGCAACTTGCAACAAAAGAAAATGTCTTTCTCTTCCACAAAATGGAGCATGTCTGACCCACATGGTGCAGACAGGAGGCTCAGGCTACTGCTTCCTGTTATGCAGTGACTGGAGGTTTGTGTGTCAATAGGGAGTCTGATGGTCATGTCTGTCAGACTGCACCTCAACCTCAGCTCCAGGTCTGCAGCAGGAATCTTAGGAATGTCTGATATGTGAGTGAGACAATGTGAACTCTGCTGTTGCCTTTCTTTGGGCAGGAAATCAAGGAGAGAGAGAGAGAGAGAGAGAGAGAGAGAGAGAGAGAGAGAGAGAGAGAGGTCTAGTAGTCAGGCTTTAAAATAGATCACCAGAAGGTTGTCTGTTCAATACCAGGCTGCCACCATCATGCTCCTGAGCAAGACACTTGACCTTAAGTTGCTTAGGAGGACTGTGAGGTGATCAAGGAATGATGAGTCTGATATATCATGTTTCAATTGTATATTGCTACAGACCGACTTACATTATTAGTGCCTTGAAAACAAAAAAGACCATGATAAATTAAACAAGTGACTGGTGTTATTTATTAGTACTACGTTTTCCATACACCCTATTGCTACATATATTGCTTTTTTGGGAGTACTTGATGTGTAAAATGGGTAATGGTGATTGCAATGGTATTTTGAAGAATCATTCTATTGTTTTGCATGTTTAAGCCCATTACAAATCATTTTCCATAGCATGACATAACTTCCCAGCTAGGTCCAGATGTAAAGGCTCATTAAAAACAGGTTTGACCCAAAAGCACAAGTCTAAATTCACTTACGGTTGAAAACAGACAAAAATCAAAACCAGGCAGGCAGAGGAGATGAGGCAAACTTATCCAATAGTGGACCAGACAGGAGTAGAGAGTAGAAAACAGGAGTCCAAAAGTCAGGCGGGCAGTAGTTCAGATGAGTGCATTTTACCTACCCCACCAGAGTGCAAGGCACGGCCTGGATTTGGAACAGAAGAGAAAAGGCTCTAACGGTAGTTTCAACAGTCCTAGCAGTAATCAAATTGATTACTGTGCTTCATTAAAAAATGCCCTAAAGAATGCATTCACAAGCTATGATGTCAACATATCAAATGAAGGTGACAATCAATACAACTAGTTTTTCACAACTAGTAAACTGACATTTCAAGGGATCAAGGATATCTTTATTATTCCCAAGAAATAATTCGTTGTACAGACAGCAGTAGCCACATAAGCATCAGACAAAGATATAAGCAACAAATACATTAAATAAATACAATACAAGTATCACATTAAGTTATTTAAAATGCCAATGTCATCAGGGAAAAAATATTCTTAAATCTATAGGTCCTGCATTTTGGCAGATTGGCCTGACAGAAGCAATTTAAACTCATTAGACAGTGGCTGCTAGGATTAGCCAGGATTGACTGGGCCTTCTTAAAAGACTTCACCTTGTACAGTTTTGGAAGGTCATTCAGGGTCGTGCCAGAAATCTTGTGCTACACTTTGAAGATACCCTGCACTCTGTTTCTGTTTTTTAGGGTAAGCAACCCCGACCAGCTGATAAAGGAATATGTGAGGATGGATTCAATGAAACAGGAAACAGGGTAGAATCAGTAAATTTGTTGCATTTAAAAAGATGTTTCTCAGCTGTCTCAGATATTAGATGTCAAACTCACAAACATTTTGAGTTTTAATGACTTAATTACCAATATATTCCAGACCATCTTGCGATGGGGTCACACCAGTCGCAACGCCAAATCCGGCCAGGGGCATAAGGTGGGGTGGCTAATGGCCCCTTCGCCCCCCTTGCTTAGACTATGCCCATCTTCGAACTCAACCTTTATATTGATCTCAACTACACACCTGTAAAGTTTCATGACTGTCTCCTGTATGGTTGCGACGCGATCATGGTCACAAAAATCTGTCCAAAGACACACACACACTGACAAACTGACACGCAGTCTCACAAGGTGAAAACTGTACCAGCGTTGCTGGTGAAAATGGCTACCGCTTGCAAATTCATCACTACACATTGAAATGACCTTGACTATGATCATTTTATTTATATAGCCTAATATCACAAATCACAAATTTGCCTCAAGGGCTTTACAACTTGCTAACAGTATGTCAAGTCACAACGAGTTGCTTATGTTTATGGGGCTGAAATACGCGAAACCACGAGTAGGGAAATTAAACCTTTTTACAGTTTAACTGCGGGTCCATTTACTGAAACTTCACCTAATTTGTAGGCATGTAAAACCTACTCAGTGTCTTCATCTTTTGTTTTCTCCGCAGGGTAAATGCTCCCAAAAATGCCGCAACTTGTTTGTGGTGGAGTCAATTTGTGTTGCTTGGTTCTCCTTAGAGTTTCTCGTGCGTTTTTTTCACGCACAGAGCAAGCTGGAGTTTGCCCGTGGCCCTCTGAACATAATTGATGCTGCTGCCATCTTGCCCTACTATGTCGCACTGTTTGTGGATCTCAGGTATGAGTCTGTTGAGGATATCGTGACTGGTGCAGGAAAGAGCACCCTGGATAAACTGGGTCTTATCCTGCGTGTGATGAGGGCCATGCGTATCCTTTATGTTATGAGGCTGGCCCGCCACTCACTGGGGCTGAAGACTTTGGGGCTGACTATCCAGCGAAGTATGACAGACTTTGGCCTGCTGCTGCTCTTCGTGTGCGTCGCTGTGACTCTCTTCTCCCCACTAGTACATCTTGCTGAGAGTGAGCTGGCTCCCAACACTGCCAGGTCCCCACAGCTCAGCTTCAGCAGCATCCCAGCATCATACTGGTGGTCCATCATCTCGGTGACCACGGTGGGGTATGGTGACATGGTGCCACGCAGCATCCCGGGCCAACTGGTGGCACTGATCAGCATCTTATCAGGGATCCTCATTCTGTCTTTCCCTTCCACATCTATCTTCCATACATTCCACCGCACCTACAAAGAGCTCAAGGAGGAACATGAGAGGCTGTGGAAGGAGGAGAGGGAGACCGAGCTCACCACTGAGGCTGAGGAAAGCATGAAAGAAAGAGAAACTTGGCCTGATAACTGGCCAGAAAAATATTTTTTACCTGGACTAGATGATCCTTATTACCTTTTTATGAAAGACATTACAGTGCTGTCTGATACAGTGCTCTCAGTCTCCAGTGACTTGTTGAGTCCACAGAAATAAACTATATACTGTAGCCGCAAGTACGTGCACACCCTTGCCGAAACATCTGCGCCCAACCTCACTAACACTTTTGTGGCTTAGTGGGAGCAAATTCCTACGCTCCAAAGTATTGTAGAAAGTCTTCCCAGATGAGTGGATTCTCTTATAGCAGCACAAGAGGTCGTTGATATTGATGATTCACCTCCTCAAATTAATTCTTGTAAACTGGGTGTTAAAGTAGATGATTTGATTGAAGATGATATAATCCCACTAGTTGAATGAAAAGTTGTTGTACATTTTAGGAATGGTGCAGGAAGAGGACACTTATGGCTAACCAAGACAAAGCACAAATATGACGATAGTTGCAAAAAGTCAAGATATATTTAATTTCGGTTCAACAGTGCTGTCTTATACCGTACCAACCAATATAAATGTTGAGGCTGTATTTTGGATGAGCATCTGTTTTATAAAAGGTATTTCTCGGCTAATTCAGCAAAATACTATTCAATCATTTCTGGGAGTTTATAAGTTGACTTCAGTTTTGGCCATTTAACTGAAACATCTTCCATGGACATCACTAATGAGGTAAAATCTTTTTTTTCTATTTAGTTATTTTAGCACAACAAATTACAGTATAATATACCTGATGCTCCGCACAAATTGTTTTCAATGTATAAGGAAAGATGGTCGTTGATTTGTTACTAAGCCTAAATGATAACCACAAGTAGTAGTAGTACAAGTACTTATGTGAAGCAGAATTGAACCAAGAGTTAAAGATCTTTGTGTGGGCGGTTATGTTCCAGTATATTATCATATAAAAAACTTAAATTCTGTTTTAATGAGGGAATAATCGTTGTGGCAGATTTCCTTTGCCCATTTGAGAGAGAAGACAACATTTGGTTGTTTCTTTTTGTAAAAAAGTTATGTTCTTCTTTGACAAATGTTTCACCATTGCAACTGTATTTTTGGTGTCTTAAATAATGAATAGCATTACTAACTCACTATAGCAGCATGTTAATGCTGATGGTTTTGGATTGAGATGGTCAAAAATCACATGTACTTGTAATGATCTCATTTCCACATATCATTTTGTTCAGATGTCCACATACCTCTGGCAATGTAATGCAGGAAATTGCATTGCACTATGTATGTAAACTCTTTCATGTGTACAATAGCATATGTTAAAGTGTTAAGGGATAATCAATCTGTATCCAGCTCTTATGACTTCCATGTATTTCAAATTGCTGCAGACTGATGTAGGGTATCGGATATGTTGCAAAAAAATATTTATAGTAAGAATTACTGGGTCCAAAGCCTTGTGGAAAAAGGCAGCCGCGATTCATTTGATATATCAAACAGGCAGCAACTGCTTTTGAACAGTATTTACTGACTAAAACACAGGAAGCACTTTTCACTGAAATTAGTGAAGTTAGTCATTAGTCAAGTCTGACTGTTGGCTGGGTTTTGTCCAGTAGAGGGCAGACATGTTCTTTCTCTCTACACAGCAGTCATTCGCCATTGGGAACTAGTGGAAGTCATTTAAGAATAGAGAACATATATGTTTCCCTGCAGACTGCAGTAAAATAATACCATGGCAGTAATTGTTTCACTGATTATACCCTGAAGACAAATCGTGGATGTGCCAACACTATTTTTCCCTGTGTTACATTTGTAAAAACACTGTGTGGAAAAATGTAATTGTAATCCCATATCCACTTTCTGTGCCAGGCAGGTGCAATACACCTGGAAATAACCTGAAAAAACAGTAATTGTGGGAGGCTGATCCAGACTGGTGGTTGCAACACAGAGAAAACTGTAGGGAAGGGCCTCTGGAATATATACAAAACACTGCAGTACTACTGAGGCCTATAAAAGAATGGAAGAGAGGCCAAAAGTTAATTGTGGACACAGGATGAATGCCCCTGAGGAAAGTCAGTGATGCCAGGAATACACCAACAAAGACTGCCACGAGGAGAACTGAGGCTTTAAGATGGAAAGAACACAGGAGAGAGCAAGAGAGAAGGAGAGAGGAACGAGAGAAAGGCAGTGTGTGTGTGTGTGTGTGTGTGTGTGTGTGTGTGTGTGTGTGTGTGTGTGTGTGTGTGTGTGTGTGTGTGTGTGTGTGTGTGTGTGTGTGTGTGTGTGTGTGTGTGTGTGTGTGTGTGTGTGTGTGTGTGTGTGTGTGTCACACACACTCTGTGTCTGACTGACTGTTCACCTCTACAATAAAAAGGTTATCCGCTCAATCCTCAGCACTCTACTCCTTGCAGACTAGTGACTATTGGCCGGTGCCTGCTTTCAGTCACTGATGCTGTATGTTTTAGTTTTCACAGACTAGGTGTACTGTGAAAGTTACTGTGTTTCATAGTGATTAACCCGGAAAGAACTAGAAAGGCACTTGGAGAGCACTGACCACCAAGGCCAAATGCCCCCAGAGGCCAATAGGTTCTGATAGCCGGGGTTGATGAAGGTGTAAAGAAATCAGTGGGGAGTTGCTTCAATGACAGGACTACAGTCTTCCTAAGATAACCATGTCTCTGTGATAGTTTAAAAAAGTCACATTTTTTTATGTAATAAAATCATGACATAAAATATACTGTATTTATACAGTATCAGTTTTATAATCTGAAAATTTGATTTTTCACTTAATATGTTTGATCTTTCAGCCTTTGGGGGACAAGTACTGCTTCTACAGGAGTACAAACATGACAATTACAACTGAAGCTGGGGGATTTTCATTAGGCAGCTGTAACCTGTTACTTTTAAAGCCTTAGTTTTACACCCTGACCTCACCCATAGCGTTTAAAAATAACTCTTTATTTCTTACCTAGGAACGATTCTGGCATCATTTATAGTACTAGTGTAGTGATTGTTCGGGATGTGCTCGTGCCGCTGCTTCTTGGGTTTCGAAGTGAGTCTATGAACGCGTTTACAGTACACAAAAGCTGGCATGAAATCACTCAAGCAAATCAAGCATACAGAGACGTCTGATAGAGGCCGTTAGCTGCAGTTAGACACTGCACTCCCTTGGGTCCTCAGCAACACACACAGCAAGCAGGAAGTAGATCAGTCCGAGGGTTGGCAAGATAATCGAAACTAAGATACACACACACACACACACACACGCACGTCTGTCGTAGTATAATGTGGACAACAGGCTGGGGTGGTGTACTTCCTATGGCATTCCTATAGAGACCAAAGAGGAGGACAAGAGGAAAGAGGGAGAAAAAGCAGAAAAACTAGATGGAGAGAGATGAGAAGAAAGGGAAAGCAAGCTAAAATAAAATTAAAAAAAAGTAGGGAGGAGAGGCTTAAAATATATAATACAAATAAAAATAAGGAGGGAGAAGTAAAATGAGCTGAGGAATGAGCAGAATTGGACAACACTAATGCAAGACAGATGAAGACAGTGTTACTGGACAATGCAGAAGATGTAAAAGATTGGAGTTTTGTAGTAGTTGCAGAACAAGACCAAGCCTTGTATTTATCAACCTTCCAAGAATTACACTTACAGTGAGAATGCCCTAAAGAGAAAACCAAAACAAACTCTTTGGTAAAATTTAAGCAATTTACTTCCTAAGTGCAGGAGTAACTGCTGCTTTTAAAGCAGTTTTCAAGTGGTCACATGATTAATCACATATGCTCTGAGCAGGAATAGCCAGTCAGAAACAAATACATTGACTTTAGTTTTATATTTGCAAAAGGAAATATATTTCTGTTTTGTAAAGTTGATTTTATTTGTGTGAAATCTGGAATATCTCCAGAAGCATCCAATCAAATGTGGATTTAAAGATAACAGTTTAGGAGAAGGCAACTGTATAATAGTATAGTATAGTATAGTAGGGTAGAAATACATACTGTATACATAATGTTTATTGTCAATCATGAACAGTGATTTAATATAGTTTTTTTTTTTTACGTTTCAGAAAGTTCACAATCACCTCTTTCTCTGTACGACCCAACTTTAAAGACCCAATAGCTTCCTAGTTCTTCATAAGATTGCTGTGTTCTCCAAAATTACATTACTGCTCTGTGTCAGATCAGACTCACAAATACCTTGAAAATTAAATATTTCAAAGAGGAAGGTGGCAGAGAGAAACTACTAAACCACTTAGCTAGTTTGGTAAAGTATGGTTTAAAATTGAGCCTTATTGTGAGAGCAAAAAGACATGAGATGTCCACTGCAGACATAAGACAGTCTTCAGTAGTTTGTATCTTTTTACCAGGTTTGGTTGAATTACAGAATGAGTTAGAACAGAAGCTCTGTATACAGAAATATCTTTAATTCATAAAAGATTTACAATATTTTACAAATGACACATACTGTATGTAAGGCAGGGTAAAATATCTTTGGCACACTCCTCAGTTTCCTGATCATATAGAACATTTTTTAATATACATCTCTATAAGGTTTTTTAATCTCTGCATTCAAAGATAGGATTACATTCCCTTTTGGTTGATATGTCTCTTATGTACAGTTATTGTCTCTATGTACATTGTGCATGTTTATCTGGCACACAGGGATTAGGTATAGCTGGGTAAAATCAACATGTTAAACACACACAGGTACGCACACTCTCATTCACACACATACACCATTCTTTGGATTACTGCTGGTAAGGATGGAGTGCACAGCATCATTAGTGTTAAGGCGACACTCCAGGTCAAAATTGGATACACAAAGACACTTTTGGGCAAACACTTCCCTTAACATCAACATGTTTTACTACATGAAAAAACAGCTGTAATGCAGAAGTAAACCAATGTTAAAGTGCACATCAAATATCTTTGATTTAATAGTTATTGCCCGGTTTATTTCTTTGAAAAAAGTGACCTTTTTGCTCACAGAGGAGCCTCTCTGACTCCTAAAGTATTGTTTCCATGAAGCACATCTTTGGAAGCTTCCAGTTAACTTTGGCTTTTCATCTGATTAAGGCAAGTTGTTACATTTCAGAAGTGGTGAAGTCCAAAAGCCCTCTTGTTGTTGGGAAAGAATATGATATGACATTGTGACTCAATTCAAAGTCCTGGGACGCAGGAGCTCAACTTCTTAACAACACTGCTGAGATTTCCGTCTACAATCTCATCAAAGCAGAATAAGTGCCCTTGTTGAAAAATCACCCTCATAGTACATAAAGATGTGGAGCTTCCTGTCACTTCTTGTCGCTCACGGAGCAGTCCACAGCTATGATGTCCTGTATTACTGTGATTTTCACCTCCTTCCTCAGGATCTCCACCTCTATCGGGATCTTCGGCTCTGCCGGGATCTTCTCTGCGGAGGAACTGCGGCTGGAGAGTTTGTCCATCTCGTCCTCCAACTCGGATATGCGTTCAGCGACGCAGTGGGCGGTGAGTCGGGCCTCTGGGTCGTGGTCCCAGCATTCCATGATGGTGGCACAGATCACCGCCACGCCCTGTAGAGAGAGGACGAGAGCAAGAATGTGAGAATCCATAGTACATAAAATGCCTTGTACTGTACTGTAAAGGTTGCATATTCTCAATCAACCTCAGGTTATTTTAATGCAATATGACCATTTACACATAACCAACTACACTAGTAAAGTCATCTGTTGGCCCATACAAGTTGGCAGGGGAGCGTCATACAGCAGAGCATCCTGGTTGTGTGTGTTTCCTTCATGCTATTGCTAATGTAAGACAAAATATGCCAATATACTGAAGAACCTCAGCGGTCAGGTTACTACTATAAATTGCTCACCATCTGTTTCCTTTTAATACATGACCCCCTACAATTGTGAGGTATTCATACATTCCTTGATTTTTTTCATCTTACTCTACTTCTACTCTACCACACTTCAGAGGGAAATATTGTACTTTTTTACTGGTCCAGATTTCTGTAACAATTTTATGGACTAATTACTTTTCAGATTAAGATTTTACAAAAAGAAACATAAAATGCACCACATTGTCACAGATTAGACCAGTGAATCCCAAACATTTTAGCTTGTGGCCTCTTACAAAAAAGCAAAGATTAAACAAAAGTCCCAAAACATTAAGACAAATCTGTCTAGCAGAACTTGTTCTTTTTTCCTCTTCTACTAATCATCTCATGGCCTCCCTGATTTCTATTGTGGCTCTTGGTTGGGAAACACAAGAATAAGGTATACATAAAGTAGTTAAAAGAAGCTCCACCTTGAACAGCTACAGTAAAATGCTGATTAAACATCAATGTGTCAGTATTAACTGTATTATTGTCCGCAGAACAAGTATTTTTACTTTTGATACTAATCCATTTTATTCATAATATTTTTCTACTTTCACTTAAGGACTTTGAATGCAGGACTTTTACTTGTAACTGAATAACTTAAGTAAAGGGTCTGAGTACTTCTTACAATACTGGGCACAGATGGCTGCAGCTGTTCAAAACGGTGACATGTGCAGGAATAAAGGATTGCTTTATCCTGTAGTTTTGATCTTACTTTGCCTGATGCTCAGCTCAAACTTCTGGTGTAAGGGGTGAGAACACTCATTTAGAATGCTGTGTATTTGAATTAAAATGACGTCATTATAAAGTTGTTCCACTGATGTCTGCATGATTCCATTGGATGCAGTTTGATATCATCCTTCACACTGGCATTCACAAACACACAAATCAAGCGTCAACACTCTATAATACCAACTTGCAAAAAAGTTGAATGACAGAAAAAAAGTTGTTTTGCAGTTTTTTGATCTTATATGTTGCACCGTCAGTAAATTTCAGATTGTGGTCACTCCCAATTCCTATATATTCAAAGGTTGAGACTCTTTCATTCAATACACCATCAATCTGAGTCAAGGCCGCACCAGACTCCTTGTATTTAAAATCAATGACCATGCTCTGATTTTATTTTTTAACTCACCTGAAGAGAGTATATTTACACCATCCATCTCTTTCTCAAAACTCATTACAGACTCAAATACTGAAAATACCCCAGAAATGTATGATTCGGCTGATAGGACTGGCATTTGTCCGTGTACGATATGTAAAAAACAGGTAATAGGCTGATCATTCTATCAGATGGCAGCACAGGATTCAATTTGAGTTGTTTGCTGAATTTGAACAAAAAAAAAGTTATCTTGATTTCATGATGTGTTAGTCATTACAGGTAATTTAGCAGATGCTCTTATCCAGAGCGACTTACAGTGAAGTAACTACAGGGGCAACTCAGGGTTAAGTGCCTTGCTCAGGGGCTGGCCTGGTGTTGAACCCACAAACTTCCAGTGTTCTATTTGAAAGCCTGACCACTAGACCACTGGTCAAATATATGCAGAAGTTCACAAGAGTATGTGTATGTTTCCATGTAACTCACAGACAGAACAGTACGATATTACAGGAGTGTCAGAGTCAGGGTGCAATAAGCAACATGGAGTTAAATATTTGATGCAGTCTGAATAATGATGTTGCCTAACATAAAGTGAAGTGAAAACTACATAATTACTTTTTGGTTGGAATAGAAGTATGTTCATGCATTTAAGAGATATTAAGATTCATCAAATAAATTCTAACCCATTTCTCTGAGTATGTATTCTAATCATCTGCCTTCTAAATAAACACATTAGCAAACATCGTTAGTGGTTATGGTTCATTTTCTTCAAGGAAGGCGATAATGTAGATTAATGTAAACATAAATAATATAAAAGAGGGAATTCCTACAAAATTATTAATAACGGTATGTATCAATGCTACAGTTCATATCTGTGTGACCAGTATGTAAACTTCATTCCAGTATAGCAGCTCAGTGTATGTCTGACCTGATGCCTGAGCCAGGTGTCAGGGATTTCAGGTCTTCCTCTGTCTCTCAACACGTTGTCCTTCATGCTCTCCACACAGGGGTGCTCTCGCACTTTTGAGCCGTACGCAGGCTCGTAGTCCTTCACCACTGCAAACACAAACACAACGCATGGATCAGATATTGGCTGCACATCATCACCTGAGTCTCAAGTGCACAAAGCATTCTTTCTTTATGTCATATTGTGTATAACATCATGTTTCTGTTATCTGCAACACTTTCTTGCAAGTACATGATTATAAGAAGATGCAGATGAGTTGGCCAAGTTCAACATGAACACAAAACAAGAACACATTGGTTTATGACACAATGAATATTTTAAGTTTCAAAAGTGTAAAAGAGGAAGACAGAGTGAAACAGGAGGCACGTTGAGTTAATTTGATTAGAAAGTGTAAAAGCAACCTGATATGAGGTCATTCTAGCTGAAACTACTGAGCTGCTTGCTGTGTATACTGGCACACATAATGCTGATTGTAGGAAAGACATTGTATTTTATGATGTCTCCATGGAAGGGAAAATGCTTGTCCTGGCACTTGAACAATCATCTTTTCTAAAAACAACAAATCAGCTTTGACTAACAAGAAATTACACTGTACAGAACAACAAAATAACAATTTGTCATTATTGTACTATTTCATGTTGAAAAACAAAGTTCCTGGATTGTGTCCAGACCACATGAAACCAAATTCACAACAGCTGCAGTCTGTCCTTTCACAGCAACTGTGTGTCTTCAGCCCGAAAGAAGGCTTTCAGACACACAGTTGCTGTTGCTGCAAAGTCATCTTCCTTTACCCATCTGAGCCAGAACATGACATGCAAATATCTAACACATAGTGTAAGCATCATGTTCTATGCACCCACTCTTGTTCTTACATTTAACAAGTTCTATGTCCTGTATTTCACAAGCTGTTAAACACTGACTATTATTAACTTGTGTGTACTCTTTTAGTTGTAATAGTGGTGTGAGGATTAGTACACATGCCTCCCTGCTTCATGGTCATAGATTCAAAACCTACTTGGGCCAGAGAAAAATATTTTATTTTGAGAAACAAGGGTATACTACTCTTATTCTAAGTAACTTAATCCCCTAGTATTGAGTATTAATTGGCTTGTAGTCTGTGAGTATAAACCTGCCCTTGGACACATATTTCATACGGTTTTCTCCTATTTGCGTGTTACCATGTTGCAAGGGCACAAGGCACAAGGGCTCCATTACTGCATCCTGTGCTGAGCACCGCCCACAACAATTGTGATTAGTTCAAAGACATACAAACAGGTATGGACGCTGGCGTCATCCGCTGACATTACTGTCTTTTTTCTGAGGCTGAAGCTGGCTCAGTTTTAAAGCCAGAGTGATGCATCCATTGATACCATGTTATGCTAGCTTGTCGGGAAGGACACTAAATAACCATAGACTGTATATATAATGGAAGTAGTGTCCATGACTTCATCTAGAGGTTTCTGAAGAGCAGTTTTGAAGCCCAAAGTGGGCGGCTCCAACTGTTGCCATCTTGGCAGTGACAAGGTAGCCTAAATCCTGGCTAATCTAAAAATGAGCAAAGAGGAGGAGCTCAGCCTGGCTGCTCAGAGCTACCGAGCTAGCTAAAGCGTGCTAATAACAAAAACGTTTTGAATTAAATTTGGTAGGGGATTTTTGTACTGGAATAAAATTATGTAAATATTAAAGTTAAATGCATCAATCTGGTGCACTTTTAAGAGGCTAGATGTACGAATAATAATAATCATGATAATAATACAAATACATACAAAGACGCTTTACAGATACATATTTTTGATAAAAACATTATAAAACAAGACAACATTTTAAAATACATAAAAATAATTTATACATTAAAAGCAGATCTGAAAAGGTGAGTTTTTATTTGAGTTTTGAACATGGAGAGATTAGTACAGTCATGGATGTGTTTGGGGAGTGAGTTCCAGAGGGAGGGGACAGCAATGGAGAAGGCTCTGTCACCCCAGGTCCGGTGAAGAACTGTTTTAACCATTTCTGAATAATGTATTCCGCTATAACACTGGATGGTTTTTATCTGGTGCGGGCGGACAGGACGAGAGATAGCGGTAAGAGGAAAGGAGGAGGGCTGGATGTGTTTGTGAACGATAAATGGTGTATCCCTGGACACACCGTTATCAAAGAACAGGTCTGCAGTAAGGACATTGAGCTGCTAGCCGTTAGCATGAGGCCATACTATCTGCCACGGGAATTCTCCCATGTTATCGCGACCGCAGGGTATATTCCCCCGTCTGCTAGCACCGACGTAGCCTGCGACGTCATAAACTCCACCATCAGCAGGCTGCAGACACAGCACCCAAATGCTCTCTTTCTGATCTCTGGAGACTTTAATCATCCCTCTCTCTCTGCCACTCTACCCACATTCACCCAGTATGTCACCTGCTCCACCAGAGACAATAAAACACTGGATTTACTGTATGCCAACATCAAGGAGGCATACAGCTCATCACCTCTTCCTCCCCTGGGAAGATCCGACCACAACCTTGTACACCTCCTGCCTGTGTACAAACCTCTTGTGTACAGGCACCCGGTGACCACACACACTGTGAAGAGATGGTCTGAGGAGTCTGAAGAGGCCCTAAGAGACTGTTTCGAGACTACTGCGTGGGATGTGCTTGCAGACTCTCATGGGGAGGACATTAACAGCAGACTGTGTTACTGACTATATCAACTTCTGTGAGAAGAACGTCGTACCCACCAGGACTGTACAGTGTTTTCCCAACAACAAACCTTGGATTAATCCTGACATAAAGGCTCTGCTCAAAGACAAAAAGAGGGCTTTTAGGTCAGGCAATAAGGAGGAGCTGAGGATTGTACAGAGGGAACTGAGGTGAAAGACTTTCCTCTTTGATAAAGCTTATAGTTAGGGCTGGCTCAGGTTTGCCCTGGACTAGCCCCTTGTTACGCTGCTATAGGCTTAGACTGTCGCGGGACTCACTCCTCTCCTCTTCCCTATCTTTCTCGTTCTCCTCCTCTCCCTCTCTATTGATATGCATTCATGTCCCTTAAATGCATGTCTAGGGTCTAAGGACAGAGGGTGTCGTACCTTGTACAGGCTGTAAAGCCCACTGAGACAAATGTATAATTTGTGATATTGGGCTATATAAATAAACTTGATTTGATTTGATTTGAGGTGGAAGATCAGGGAGGGAAGGAACTCCTACAAGAAGAAGATGGAGGAGCAGCTGCAGCAGAGGGATGTCAGTGGCCTTAAAACCATCTCTGGGCTCAAGGAGCCAGACAGACTGTGAGTCTGTGAGAACATTTTCTTCAACAGATTTGATTAGTCAGGCACAGGAGAATGATGGCCACGCTGTTGTCCCTGTACAACATGTCCCACCCCGCTTCACCCGCGGTCACACTGAGAGATACCGCAGGTCCTTCCTTCCTGTAGCGGTCAGACTGTACAACCACCTATACGGCTGTGACACCACCGCCCATGTGCAATACATCCTATTTTACTATGTATTATTGTTATCACTGGCAGCTAGAGTATTACTCTCACATTTTCACACACTCTCAAGTGTAAGCTCTCACACTTACTGTATCATGTTAACTTACCACGGTATATGGACTGCATTTATATGGACTGCATATAGCAGCTTTTCCAATCTTTGCTATCACTCAAGCGCTTTACAACATATCAGCATTCACCCATTTTCACACACATTCATACAGTCAGAGGCTGCTGTACAAGGTGTCACCTGCTCATCAGTGATAACCATTCATACACACTCACACACTGTTGGCCATCGGGCAATTTGGGGTTCAGTATCTTGCTCAAGGACACTTTGACATGCTGATCGTAGAGGCTGGGGATCGAACCACCAACCACTCCACCTCCTGAGCCACAGCCGCCCCATGGTTGTTGTTTTTTATTCTATTTTGTACTTATCTTATATGCCCTTTTATCTGCACTGTCCTTTTGCTGTTGTAGCGCTGTAAATTTCCCCGCTGTGGGACGAATAAAGGTTTTCTGATTCTGATTCTGATTAGGTCATATGTAAAAATGTCATTGCACAGAGAAACTTTTTAACTGTACATATGACAATAAACGCGACATGATATGAATGGTGATAACAAGGTAACAAAGTCACTCCCACAAAGCATGGTAAACGAGACGGGCTCCGTGTTTTTAAGACGGGTCGGGTGGTGACGCAGAGAGGACAGTCTGCCCTGGTGACAATTATGGTAACCCTTTAAAGCCGGCTTCGTGCCAGCTGCGCTGCAAGGGCCAGCCAACCCATTTTCGACTCATTATTAAACTGTGGCGGGGCAAATTAGATAATGGGAAACAGAGCAGAGTTATTTCCAAGGTCAAGGAGCAAATCATTTTCAGTAGTTTGTGGCCTAGCTCATGACTAGCTTGTCTACTATGTTGTAGCAACACTGTAACAGGATGCCTTCACAGTTTAGGCTAACATTAGCAGCTCTGTTCTGCTCTTTATTGGATTTGGCTCAGGAACCCCGGCCAAAACTCATGAGATAGCACTACGTTTGCCAAACACATAAGTTCTCATCCTAAATCTTCTGTTATACTGTTTGAGAATACACACAAGTATGTAAGCCTAGCAGCTAACAGTTTGATTATATTTTTCCTTATCATACTTAAATAATAAGGACTAACTAGTAGCTAAGAAAGGCAGGTTTTAGTGTACAGTCAATTGTAGTTGTTAGAATTTTCACTTTTTTTCTAACGCTTTAAGGATGTATATGTATTTATCTACAATTCCATGACAACCGGACAGACTCTACCTGCTGTTGGGGATCATGTGATATGATCAAAAACTCCAAAGCAGCTAACCCTTTGTGGTGAGATTATTTTCTCTGCAGTCTTCAGACTGCCCATAATCCGTCTCAGCAGCTGCAAGTAAATAACATTTGTTGTTCATATTAATTAGCAGAATGTTATGATGAAATCTAGGAAATGCTGGCGTAGTTTCATTTAAGTCAAGCTCCTGTGGTCTCTGCCGCTGTGTCCTCAAACACAGGAACCGGTAAGGTTGGAGTGGAACCTCCGGACAGGAAGCTGGAGGTCTAGGATCAGGACTGTGCGCAGAGAAGCTGACTCTACAGGCCCACACTTCCTGTTTTTGACATGTGGCACTTCCCCCGCAGTATTTTAAAACAGGACCCAGACGGGCCCAGCCCATTCCCCTTGAGGTTATTTATTCCAGGACTGGTATTGTGCTCAGCTCTCAGCTGTTTAGATCTCCTGCTGCAGAGCTGGTATAAATGCCACACATTTTCCTGGACTGAATACAGACAGAACAGCAGTGACTGAGCTGACCTAAAATGAGAAAGTTGAAACAACAGCTTACATACGCTCATAGTTCTGAATGGTATTTGGAACATAGAAGTATACAGACATAGAGAATATGACTGCAGTCTATTCTGCCTTGAGCAGCTCTGGACATTTGAAAGCTAGGAGAAGAATTTCATCCGTGGTTGGAGAACATATTTCACAAGTGACTGCAACCAGAGCCTCAGTCTCACTTTCCCCTTCGTTGTCTGGGGCCCATGGTTAAAGGCATGGCATTTCCAATCTAAGGGGCGGAAAGAGGTTTATGACAGTTTCCTATTCAGATAATCTGTCTGAATCCTTTGTAGCCTGGAGGTTAGTAGAAACCTCTGTGGCTAGCTACAATGTCTGGGATCTGGTACCTTGAAAGAAACACATCTCCATGATTGTCGTGCAAGAGACCCTTAGCTCTGATTCCACATTGGTGCAGAATAAACTACATCAAAAGAATGGTAAATGGACTCCATTTACATTGTGCTTTTCTTTTCTTTTTCTCATTCATACAGAGGCAGAGGCCTCCATACCAGGTGCCACCTGCTCATCAGGAGTGATAAACATCCCCATTCACACCATCAGGAGCCTCCCGAAGAAGTAGAAATGAATGAAAAACTAATAAACCACACCCACTCATCAAAACAAAATCTGGCCACTACAAAAATCAGCTTCTAAGCCTGGCAATGTGGGTTTATGTTTGTCTGAGAAATTATGAAAGATTCAGTTTGAACAATGGACAAATGAAGAAAGATACATATGGCTTATTGTTTAAACTATAGTTTTTGCATAATATTCTATATTTGATCAAATAATTTCGCCCTCCTTGATGGTGCCCTGGCAGGTCCTAAGATCCCTGCTGGGTTCTCGCCAGGTACTTGGATGAAAAGAAATTCTCCATGGATGACGTAGTGAACGCGTGGCAGACTCGTAACACGCACTACGGACCATGATGTGGAAATCAGTTTTAATGATTTATTAATCCACCAGGTGGAGGAGTGATGGGAACTGACGCAGTTTAACTGAAATCAGCTGTTGTTATCATATTTGATATGAGGGTCTATGCTTCCCACACAGACACAGAGCATACTTTTAATGATTATTATCATCAGATCATGAACATATTACGCTGAAGCTTTTTGCAAAACAATGAACAAGTTGCAGTTTTTATGCATTAAATAGCGAGACGGCTGAAGGAGACGCACCTCTTGTTAGTGATTACACCTCTTATTCTGTGATGAAAGCTCTAAGTGGGATGATATTCAACAGAATTACATAAAAATGAAAGCAATATTGGAGGGAAATGAATAATGCAGGCTATAGTAAGAACTAACTGTGCGCGCAGCGGCTTTATTTTGAACAGCTGACAGCAGTGGTACAACCACAGGCCGCAACAAACAGACAATGTTTTTAACACAAAGAAAGATATGACTTAATGTATCTCATATACTATAGTTGTAGTGTTGCCGGAACACACCGTAACAATACTCCAGCACTTTTTTTTCTCCAAGTGAGAAAACAGAATATTCAGATTCTGCAGGGATTTTATGAGCTGAAGGAGCTTTTCATACTATAAAGCAGCTGTGGGCAGCAGATACTGTAAGAATCATCCACATTCATTCATAGATCAATGCAGACTGATTTATTGACTTTTCTGCTTTGCTGATTTTGGTTTGAGAGTGTTAATTAATGGTGGTTACGTAATCTTTGCTCTTTCCTAAATTCAAAACACTATGTTAACATTACTGTGCATCTTTTATTTGTTTTGATGGTGTTATAAATCATTTACCAAAAAGTGGCCCATTTTAGCTAACTCCAGCCTATATTATAGACTTAGAGTTATTAATGCATTAAGGGGGGGACTCTAGGTGGCTGCATCTGTACAGCTGCTACAATATGTGTTTTTCTCGCTCCTAACAGATGGTGTCGGAGTAAACACCACACTGCCAGTGCGTATTTATGCGCAGAGCCGGTTGTGCAGAGCCCACTGTCCCTTTCCCGTTCAGTCAGAAGTACCACACAGTCAAGCATGATTTTATTTTTTAAATAATGTATTTGCCCCCACTTCTTCCACGTCCCTACTGATCCCTTTCATGCACTCGGTTCCCAGGGTTTGAGCTCCCGTTTCCTGACAGGATTCAATTGCAGGGTTTCACCATGGGATGGCGCTTCCTTCATAAAAACACATAAACCAGCTAAAATATCTTTGTCTTTGGTGTCTTTGGTTAGGCCATGGTTAACACAGTGTGTTACCCAGGCATGCAGTAGTTGCAAGAACTTCAATAATGTTTGCCACCCTTCAGTTGTCAAAAGTTATTAATCACATATTTTTAACAGCATAAACCCTGATTCAGTGATGGGATGTAAACATTTACTCAAGTACTGTACTCATAACACAGATTTAGCTTCACTACCGTTTGTACTCTTGGATACCATTGGAACTATTTGTTTTCTCAAACATTTCAACCTAAATACTTCAGACCTGTTTCATAGTGATAAACAGAAAAACTTACATACAATTTGAATTATGTTAATACAATTTATATACTGAAGCACAAAGCTGTGACACTGTAGTCTACTAGTCTCTTCATGTGCATTACAGTGTTCTTTTAGAAGCTCTTAATGAGCCATTTGCCATCTATATCCAGGGTAATTTTATTCATATTGCATTTGGACTCAACTTGACAGCATTTATACTTTTCAAGTTGTTGATCCCGTCCAAGCTTTCAGAATATGAACAGTAGCAGGACTGACAGAGTCCTAATAAATCCAGACATTTAAACTGAGCTGTCTAAAGCTGACTTTCAGTAAGTATTTCAACTATAAAATAATGAACGTATTGCTTTGTGCCACAATATATAGATGTGTGATGGCCCATTAAGAGCTTCTAAAAGAACACTGTAATGCTCATGAAGAGACCAGTAGACTACTGTGTCACAGCCTTGTGCTTCAGTATCACTGCTGACCTAATCAGTAAAACCTAAAACAGTCAAAACAGTCAACAGTCACACCTAAAGCAGTCTGCTGATATAAACTGTGACTGAAACAAGAGAGGGAGATCTCTGTTTCACTGTCAGACACTATTTCACATCTTCTCTGTGAACTTTTCCAACTCTAAAGTGAAGCATTAGCCTACAATATGATAATAATCTTAAAGTATAGCAAGACCGTTTTAAGGGGTTTACTTTGCAAGCCAAAATATGTTGCACACTGTCCAGATGAGCTGATTATTATTACACAGTTATTTCTTAGTGTGTATTATTTATTTTCAACACGTATTGCTTTTATTTTCAAAGTTGTTCTGTTGAATAACGCATTGTTAGAGCTTTCATGGACAGAATAAAAGTATATATAAGTATGACATGATGATGATTTCAGCTTCAGCTTGCAATATTTTAAATTTGGCATTAAAATGCGTTTAGAGAATTTATCGTTGCTATGGTTATTGACGCTGCTACTGAAAGCACGTGACGTGCATGTTGTTTAAATCATGTGTTTATATGGATGTAGAGTGTGGTCACAACGCTGTCTGCTGGGGAGAGTCGGGAGTGGCTCTGCTGGGGATCAGACAGCTGGACGGAATCAGGTAATCAGCGACACAATATAAGCCTGCTGTTAACCTGGTTCTTGTTCTGCAGTAGGCTGGGTCCAGAACGTGCCAGAAGCTGACTCCGGCCGGAAGAGTTACCGAAGGCAGCAGCGAGAAGCGAGAAGCTCAACAGGCTGAAACCCAGAATCAACGGTCTTTGGTTGAATCCCTATCTCTGTCATTTTTACCAGGGTGTGGACAGGGGACTTCCACAATGAAGTATCCTGATTATGAACGAATGAACTTTATTATAGAGCACCTTTCATTCTCAGAATGCATCACAAAGTGCTTTACAATTTAAACACCAAAAACACAAGTTTAAAAACCACGCGGAGGAAGGTAGAATATAGTTATGAGGCTTATTCCGGGGTTTTTTTCCATATATGGGATATGATGTTAAATGTAGCACAAAAGAAATTGGGTTATTCATATCTGTATACATGATAAATAGTAGAATCCTGGTTACTGATTATTACTACATGTAATGTGCACACGGGCTGTGATGTTTACAAAAAATAACGGGCAATGGGAGATGAAGCGACATACAAACTGAAACCTATCCTGTACATTTAACACCACTTTACAACTTTACTACTGATTTCCTCTCTGCTCTGATCGTCAGCTGTCAACTACATTGAACACTTCATAATAACATTTTATTTTACCTTCGCCTTTTAATTATTGAATAGAGCTTAAGCGCACCATAGTGCAACTCTATGGAACCACTGGAACCACCGGCTTCTAACAGCTAACTTTAACTAGCTCTTCTGCCAATTTCAACACAAATGTGTTGTTCACAAAGTAGCATTATCTGGGAAAAACAGGGTGCGTCCCCTGGACGCATTGATAGTGAGCTTATTGCATCCCAAACACAAGACAGCAGGTAACTGTCTCTTTGCGTTTCTGTTTGTGTTTGGTTTAAACAAAGATATACAACAATTATTAATAGGCTTTGGACCCAATAATAGTTTTGAATTATTGACAGAACCAAGCCAACTATTCCACCCTGCTTCCAGCCTTTATACTAAGCTAAGCTAAGCTAAGTGTTTCCTAGCTTCAGCTCAAGACTTAACACACAGGCATGACAGTGGTATCAAACTTCTCATGTTTCTCTCAGCAAAAAAGTTAATGACCGTATTCCTCAAAATATCAAACTCTTTTTTTCTTCTGTCCCTCAGCCTTTGCCCCGTCAGAGTTAGGTTTAGCTCGCTCACCAGCTGTTGCCCAAGGCTGTCTCCCTTCATGGACCACAAAGCTTTTGCTTGGCATGGTTCAAACTCTTCGCCCCGCTCCATTACCCTGCATAACCCTGAGCTCAGACAGAACATGCAGGCCCTGCCACGCCCTGTAGGCTAATTCAGGATATGTAAATAAAATGCTCAGAGACACACAGAGAATGCACTATAACTGACCACAACAACAATACCAGAGCAGTGTTTCTATTCACCATTCTGTCTCTTGTTGTCGGGGTGGAGAAAGAGGACACACACAAACACACACGCACATTCCCAGATTAAGACATATAGTGGAAACTGAGCTAGAGAAGGGCGTTGGTGTAGTACCTCACTCTATCTTCCTCTGTTTTTATGTATCTCTCTCTCTCCGAAATAAACACACAGAGACAGTCACATTCCAACATGCATTTGTTTGTGTCGTTTTGAATGTCTCAGACACTACAAAAGCCCACTAGGCCGGAGGTTGACCGGAGAGACAGAAATACTCCATACTGACTGAAACAAGTCCTTTTGTAGCGATAATGCATTGTAAAACATAGGGGACAAAATCCACAGTGCTACCGGGCAAAGATTCTTGTCTAGATTCAGAATCTTTATCCTGGCAGTCACATGTAAGTTATACATTTGTCCGGGACAAAATACTACAGTATGTGAGTATGAGGACGTATGCCTCATACTGACTTCAAAAAAGTCAAAAAGAAAACGAGACAGGAGAAAAGCATTGTTGAAAGCATAAATTGCCAGACCTAGTGGGTTAACAAGAGTGTTCCACAAGTTGGTTCTGTTGACTACCGTATTTTCCGGACTATAAGGCGCACTTAAAAGCCTTTAATTTTCTCAAAAAACGACAGTGCGCCTTATAATCCGGAGCGCCTTATATATGGATTAATTCTGGTTGTGCTTACTGACCTCGAAGCGATTTTGTGTGGTACACGGCGCTCACGGCGCTCTGTCAAAATGTTTTAGTACGACTTTGGTAAACTACAAAGCTGCGCCGCATAGTACGGCTACCGTGGTCAGGAGCGTCGCGGAGTGATACATACTGTGCTTCACCATAATATTACAGTGTGTGTGTATAAGGACCCCAAAATGGCGCCTGTCAAGAGACACGCTTACGACGCGGACTTCAAACTCAAGGCTATCAGTCACGCAGTAGAACATGGGAATAGAGCAGCTGCAAGTGAGTGTATTGTGTTGTATTTTACGTGTTACAACTGAACAAGGTTGGGAGTTATTGTGAATACGCTAACGTTTGATTTAGCGGTATCAGACTGTTTTTTTTACGTGTTACAACTGAACAAGGTTGGGAGTTATTGTGAATACGCTCATTAACGTTTGAACAATGTTGAGAGTTTTTGTGAACACGTTTAATAAAGTTTGACTTATCTGACTGTTTTGTTTCGCTTAATGCGCCTTATATATGAAAAAAGATTGAAAATAGACTATTCATTGACAGTGCGCCTTATAATCCAGTGCGCCCTATAGTGCGGAAAATACGGTACATTTCCCAACAGAACACACCTGACGATGAAAAATGTCATTACTTTAATTTCCCTATTTTCTCTCTCTCTCTCTCTCTCTCTCTCTCTCTCTCTCTCTCTCTCTCTCTCTCTCTCTCTCTTGCTCTCTCTCGCTCTCTCTTCTTGATTTCCTGCCCAAAGAAGGGCAACAGCAGAGTTCACATTGTCTCACTCACATATCAGACATTCCTAAGATTCCTGCTGCAGACCTGGAGCTGAGGTTGAGGTGCAGTCTGACAGACATGACCATCAGACTCCCTATTGACACACAAACCTCCAGTCACTGCATAACAGGAAGCAGTAGCCTGAGCCTCCTGTCTGCACCATGTGGGTCAGACATGCTCCATTTTGTGGAAGAGAAAGACATTTTCTTTTGTTGCAAGTTGCATAACTGATGTTAGCCACATTATATATTTCTGTAACTTGCATACAGACACTTAGTTGATTTATTGATGACTGTAAATCTGATTTAAAGTATCATCCTGCTCCACTGCTGCCTCCACTGCTACATGTAAGGACTGATGCACTCTAACAGGATGACATCACTACCGGCCAATCAGGTACCTGCCAAACTAGTTTTGATAACCCGAAAGTCATGACATGAGTTGTCACTGTTGAGTCATCTCAGTGGTTGACACTTCACCACAGCAGGACTTGTTTAGCTGTAAGTGTGTATTTGTGTGTTACATGACATCATACTTCCCACGCCCTGAAACATGTAATCATTGTAAACATGTATACAGTATGTGTGCGTTCACTGACCTCCAATAGCTTCACACCTCGACGTCATCTCCCAAAGCACAAGGGACATGGAGTAAATGTCGGTCTGTTTGAAGGACTCAATGTTCTCTAGATTCAGTCGGGCCTCCAGCACCTCCGGAGCCATGTAACGCGCCGTACCCACCTGCAGTACAGAGATACCAAGAGTGGTTAGCACAAAAGTACACACATAAACATTGAGCACAGAATACACTAGCTTCTCTAATGAAGTAGACAGAAAATAACATGAATCACATCTCACTCTGGCCCACACATTAAAGATGAGACCAGCCTGATGTGTATGCTCTTGTAATTTGTTGCTCTTCAACAATGGATTATTGGATGGGATATTGAACAAGATACAAAGGTGCACTTGTTTTACTTTTATTTTGGATACTTTTAGTATAGTTTGCTGATAATACTTCTTTAATTTGACCTAAATAACATTTTCAATGCTAGACTTTTACTTGCAAAAAATATTTTTTATACTACACTGTTGTATGGATAATGTGTCTTAAGTAAAGGATGTATTTGAGTACTTCTTTCACCACTGGTTATACATATTTGTATGTGATGACTATGGACAAGTTGCTGCCATTCTGATCTAAAGGACTGAAGGTATAAGCTCAGTACCTTGCTCTATACTAAAGAACAAATGTGCTCTTCTAACTCAAGTCTATGGATGAAAACAAATATTACATGATAAAAAAGGAAAACTATTATGATAAATATTCACATAATAAAGAAAATCAAAGAAAATAATAAATTAAAATAGACTTTTCATCTGACCTGTCCACTGTTGGCAAGGTCATCCACAGACAGACTGCTGTCTAAACGGAGTCCCAGCCCAAAGTCACACAAGCACAGTGTCAGGTCGTTCTTCACCAGGATGTTGGAGCTCTTCAGGTCTCGATGGACAATGGGCACCTTAAGTATAGGGACCAAAATTACTAATAAAAAATAAATTAAAAAATGTATATAAAGACATTTCACATTACACTGTAGGGAATAGCCAGTGAGTTTTTTTTTAAATCATCATCATCATCATTAGAACCTAAACTGTAGACTATGATAATGGTGATTATAGTTATTATTTTTAAGCTTTTAAGCTTATTTTTAAGCTCACAGATGCCATTTTTAAGATGGCATCTGTGACTATTTTTAAGTCACATGGACATATTCACACGGTCCTACCTTAGGGCGTCCACAGAGGAGGCGGTCACTGTGGAGGTGGGCGACCCCCCTGGACAGAGACATGCCCAGCACCTGCAGCTCCTCCCAGCTGATCACATGACGTGTCAGGTGCTCCTGGAGGGCAGAGGGATTATGGGATTGTTAAAACGTGTTAATACTAAAAATTATGAATGAAAAAAAGACTATCTACTGTGGGAACTGCAGTTCACCAGTGGTGGAATGTAGCTGAGTACATTTACTCAAGTACTGTACCTAAGTACAAATGTGAGGTACTTGTGCCTTACTTGAGTATTTATTTCCTTATGCCACTTTCTATTTTGACTCCACTACATCTCAGAGGGAAATGTTGTACTTTTTACTTTAACAAATATATCTGACAGCTTAAGTTATTAGTAGCTTTACAAGTGGATTTTTGCACAGAAAACAAATGGATGTGTACGAAAACAGCAGAGTTTAAGTCATTTTTTACGTAAAAAAACATTTCATGGTTCCAGCTTCACAAATGTTAGTGTTTGCTGCTTTTCCTTCGAATAATGTTAATAGTTGGAATGTATTAGTAATAATGTTGAGGTTTGGAAAAACAAACACTGTGAAGGTGTCACTTTGGGATCTGGGTAATTGTGAGGGCATTTCTTACTATTTTCACTATTTCTTAAAAAACAAACAATCAATAGATTAGTAGTGAAAATAATCAGCGGATTAATGAAAAATAATCATTCATTAATAATTCAAAAATGAGTTCCACCTCAACCAACTACAACAGTAAAATCTTGCTTTTATATTAATGCATAAGTAATTAATGAGATACAGTCACATGGGACACTTTTCTACTTTTAATACTTAACTTAATTTTCATGACTATATTTAAATACTTTACTGCAGTAACATTATCAATACAGGACTTTTACTGTAACAGAGTATTTTTACTGTGTAGTATTAGTAGTTACTTAAGTAAAGGGTCTGAATACTTCCTCCCACTAATGTTCTGTTACCTAACACCTCACCTGTAGATTTCCTCTGTGGTGGAAGGCAGTGATGAGCCAGTATTGTTTTTCCACCTTCCTCTCCTCAGCTGTCAGGAAGTGGAGAATGTTTTCGTGTCGCAGGTCTGTATTGGAGAAGATGTCCTTCTCGTTCTTCCAGGAGGCATACTCCTCATAGGGGAAGATCTTCACAGCTACTGTTTCAAACTGATCTGAGGTGGTCTGTTTGAGCTTAGCCTTGTATACCTGGGCGAAGCGACCCTTTCCCACCTGGGACAAGATCAAAAGTTAGGATTTTAGTGAGAAGTTCAGTTAGGATAGCTTAGAGCAGAATATCTCCAGAAAATAACTTTGACACACTAATAGGTCTGTACCAGCAGATCCAACTCTATAGGAAGTGGCTCAGTGTTGTGGTTCAGGTTGTTGCCGTGCGTTGAGCTGCTGTCTGACCTATCGTCATCCATCATGATAGCGCAGGCGTCACTACAGTCCAGCCCAGCGGCTTTTGGCTTGAGCTTCTTAATATTGCTCTCCCATTCTTGGTTCACGCGTTGCCGATAGGCTCGGTACCAGTGGAACATTGCCACAACAACAATTCCCATCACCAACAGGGGTAGCAGGGTCACTAGAATAACCGACACCAAGAGATCTTCCGGAGTTGGATCCACAACTGTAAAAGAAGAGAGAAGATGATAGATGTATGTGGAGAGTATAGAGTCTCTTAAGCAAAACAAAACCCTGAACAGAAGAAAAGTTGGGAGGATTGATGTTGGATTTCATTAATGATTAAGACTATTGGATCAATGCATACACTATGATGAAGGTAGTGGAGGGTAAACCCAAGAGCATTTATGACATGTTCAAGTTGTATTTAGCTACTTGCAGGTTATCGATTTCAACCCTATAAGAGCAAAACCGCTTGTGGGTTCTTGGTGACATTAACACTGACTTTGCACTGAATCCTGAAAGTCAGTCATGAAGAGATCTGTCATGTAGCCTTGATTGTGGTGAATGTTGCAAAGTCATGTCATCCCATTGCTGGTCTACTAGCATGTGCAGGGTTTTCCCTGCCATCTGAAGCTAAGGTAGCCGTAGAGGTTTTCAAACCGCCAATATGAGGTCAAAGCACAGTTGAAAAACAAGAGTAGGAGTCATTTTAGGACCGTTAGCAGACTGTAAATGCAAACTCTGGTTTCCAAGTGACTACTTCCATTTAGAAGATTTCCATTGAAGATAACTGTATAGCCTAGCAGTAGCTTTGCTTAGGTTGGTTAGGGTTTATCAGAGAAATTACAAGTTCTCAAAGTTAGTTTTACATACCTGCGTAGGAGAAGAGGCTATTGATAAACCTGTTATATTGATAAACTTGTGAGATTACATTTATAATTCTTCAGATCTCAGTCCTGGTTGACAGCAACTTTGGTTTAATACTAAAGCAAACACTTCGAGAGCAGCTACTTCGTCAGAAATACAACATTAGAATAACTGTGTATCTGTAACAAACAAACTCAGGTTGTTTAAATAAAACAATCAGACAAAAATTTGCCTTTTTCAACAATGCCATGAGCAACTGCGATCAGATTTCATACTGCATACGATGCAAGCAGTGTTCCACACAACAGCAGGGCACATTAAGAGGACTAGGCTACCTTGTTGAGAAGTTGGAGGTGTGCAGCCTGTCACATGCAGCTCTTCATCTAGCAGCTCACTGTGGCTGCTCCTTCTTGTTCCATTCCTCCCTGCAATATTTAAAACTAATCAGCTGTCAAAAAATGCAGAAAATGACGCTGTCATGTTTTATAGATTTTACAGTTTTGATAAACGCTCATGATCAGCGATACCTCTGTGACAAATACATTGCGTTTGCGGTGACTGCCTCACAATGACAGGCACTCAATGTTTCGCCAGTTGAACATTTTTGATGTCAAACAGCAGCAATGGGAAATGTTTGGTTTGTGTTTTGCCCACCAGGCAGTTGGTATAATGTTTTGGTTGCTTTAGCACTGCCCTCTGGTAATTGTGGTATTGCAGCAGGATGAAAAGGAAACTGAAAGGAGGACCACATGTTTCAGTTGTAACCAAGATCTCAGCAGATCAATATGATGTTCTCTTAATCTGTTGCAATCCTTTGAATCGGGCCATCGTAAGCATTGCTCACAATTAAGTGTTCATTGTTCGCACGATTATCTTCCAGTATTGAAGAACATTTGATAGCGATGGGATGTTTTTATGTTTGATTAATGCTAGATACTGGCTGATAATTGGTTATTCTATATAATGTGTTCAGTACATTATTCCTCAGTAGCATATAGTTTACATTTTGTATATTTTGAGCAGTTTGTTTAATTTTGGCTTGATATGTAGTGCTTTAGCAACCATATGTCTATATATTTACTATTTGTATATACGGTAAGTAACTCAATGTCTGTTTCTATTGTTTTAAGTTTTACTCCTAAACTATATCGACATGTTCTGTAAGAGTCATTCAGAGTTTGGCTGGCTGTCTATTTTTGGTTAGAAACACCATTCGGACAGTACAGTTTGCGTGAGCAATAACTTGGTATGTCTGTGATATATGATGTATAGAAGAGTGGAAACTAAAACTAGTTAACTAAAAGGGAAAGTGGTGTAGAGGCAGGTCTTTAGAAGACACACCTAATTTGTGTGTTTTGGGTGCTGCATAAAAATGCAATTTCCCCCCACTACTCATAGAATAACAGTCCAACACAAGCAAGGTGACCAGTCATTCTTGAGGCTTGTGCAATGAAAACAACATGCTGCTCCCCGCTCCATGGAGTGCCGTCAGTCACATGCTTTCCGACATATATATTATATATATATATATAATATATATATATATATATACATAAATATGTTATATATATATATATATATATATATAT
>CALSBV010012137.1:180161-227847 GCA_943590825.1 Bovichtus diacanthus
ACAGATAAAGTAATTATTGTAGGTGACTTTAATATTCATGTGGACGTTGATAATAACAGCCTTAATACTGCATTTATCTCATTATTAGATTCAATTGGGTTCAGTAAGAATGTACATGAACCAACTCACTGTTTAAACCCTGGACCTTGTTCTGGCATATGGTATTGAAATTGGACATTTATTAGTCTGTCCACATAATCCTCTTTAACAGACCATTTTTTAATAACTTTTGAACTTTTCCTGTTACTGGACTTCAAGCCATTAAGCAAAATATCCTACGCTCGATGTCTATCTGATCGTGCTGTAGCTAAATTTGAAGTGATTCCATCGGCACTTAATTCATTACCATGCCTCAATATCAATGTAACGGAGGACTCATATGCTAACTTTAGTCCCTCCCAAATGAATCATCTTGTTGATAGAGCTGCAGCCTCACTGCGAATGACACTCGACTCTTTCGTTCCTCTAAAAAAGGAGATAATAAAACAGAGAAAGCTCCGTGGCTTAACCCCCAAACCCCCAAACTAAAACTAAAGTCGAGAAAACTTGAAAGGAAATGGCATTCCACCAAGCCGGAAGAATCTCGTTTAGTCTGGCTAGATAATCTTAAAACATATAAGAAAGCTCTACGTTATGCCAGAGCAGTTTATTACTCATCATTAATAGAAGAAAATAGGAACAATCCCAGGTTTCTTTTCAGCTCAGGCTGACAGAGAGCCACAGCTCTACTGAGCCTACTATTCCTATATCGCTCAGTAGTGACGACTTCATGAGCTTCTTTAATGATAAAATTTAAATTATTAGAGACAAAATTAATCACCTCCTGCCCTCAATCGGTAATGACTTAACTTCTAACACAGCTGTAACACCTGAAATATATCTAGACTGCTTTTCTCCGATCGATCTTAACCAACTAATTTCAACAATTTCATTGTCCAAACCATCAACCTGTCTCTTAGACCCGATTCCAACTAAGCTGCTTAAAGAAGTTTTACCCTTAATTAACACCTCATTATTAAATATGATAAACCTGTCTCTATTATCTGGCTATGTACCAGAATCCTTTAAAGCAGCTGTAATAAAACCTCTTCTTAAAAAGCCCAGTCTTGATCCAGAGGTTTTAACCAACTATAGGCCGATTTCTTTGCTAAGATCCTTGAGAAAGCAGTCGCAAAACAGTTGTGATGTTTTTACATAACAATAGTTGATTCGAGGTTTTTCAATCTGGATTTAGAGTTCATCATAGCACAGAGCACTGGTGAAAGTTACCAATGACCTTCTATTGGCATCAGACAAAGGACTTGTCGCTGTTCTTGTCTTGTTTGACCTCAGTGCTGCTTTTGACACTGTTGACCATGACATTCTACTATAGAGACTGGAACATTTCATTGGCATAACAGGAACTGCACTGAGCTGGTTTAAATCCTATTTATCTGAGTGATCTCAGTTTGTACGTGTTAACGATGAATCCTCCATGCAAGCCAAAGTCAGTCATGGAGTCTCACAAGGTTCTGTACTTGGACCTATTCTATTCACCTTATATATGCTTCCTTTCGGGCATATTATAAGGAATCACTCCATAAACTTTCATCGTTATGTGGATGATACCCAATTATATCTATCAATCAAGCCATATGAAACCAATCAATTACCAAAACTTCAAGCATGCCTTCAGGACATAAAAAATTGGATGTCCTGCAACTTTTTGATGTTGAACACCGACAAAACTGAAATTATTATACTTGGCCACAAACGCCTCCGAATCGTAATTTCTAATGACATAGTAACACTGGATGGCATTAACTTGGCCTCCAGCACCACCGTAAGGAATCTCTGCGTTATCTTTGATCAGGATATGTCTTTTAACTCCCACATAAAACAAATTTCAAGGACTGCCTTTTTTCATCTA
Organism: Bovichtus diacanthus; assembly: GCA_943590825.1. Lineage (NCBI taxonomy): Eukaryota > Metazoa > Chordata > Actinopteri > Perciformes > Bovichtidae > Bovichtus > Bovichtus diacanthus. The sequence goes on from CALSBV010012137.1 coordinate 182,071, forward strand.
CGTAACATTGCAAAAATAATGCACATCCTGTCTCAAAAAGATGTAGAAAAACTAGTTCATGCATTTGTTACTTCAAGGCTGGATTACTGCAACTCTTTATTATCAGGATGTCCCAAAAAATCCCTTAAGACTCTTCAGTTGATTCAAAATGCTGCGGCACAAGTATTGACAAGAACTAGGAAACAAGATCATATTACTCCTGTATTAACTGCTTAGAATATAATTCAAAATCCTTCTCCTGACCTACAAAGCGATTAATGGTCAGGCTCCAGTTTATCTTAAGGATCTCATAATACCTTATAACCCAACGAGAGCATTGCACTCCCAGAGTGCAGGGTTACTTGTGGTTCCGAGAGTCTCTAAAAGTATAATGGGAGCCAGAACCTTCAACTATCAAGCTCCTCTACTGTGGAACCAGCTCCCAGTTTGTGTTTGGGAGGCAGACACCCTCTCCACATTTAAGAGCAGGCTAAAGACTTTCCTTTATGATAAACTATAGTTAGGACTGGCTCAGGTTTGCCTTGGAGCAGCTCCTAGTTATGCTGCTATAGGCTTAGACTGTCGGGGGACTCACTCCTCTCTTTTCCTCCTTTTCTCTCTTTTCCTCTCTCTCCTCCTCTCCCTCCTCCCTCTCTATCTATATGCATTCATGTCTCTTAAATATATGTTACTAACTCATCATCCCCGGAGTTTCTGTGTCCCTCATCTGGCAGGCTGCCACTATTAAAGGTTACGTCTGGATCATGAATCGTGGCTGCGGCTGTTGCTCTGGTCCTGCCTGACTAATATATATATATATATATACATATATATTTCTTAGAGACACCAGGAAGTTTTTTGACATTCTCCTGGATCCACCTTTTTAATATACGATCACATCACCATATCTGTCACATGGATTGTCTATATTGTATTTTTTAACTATGTTGTATTATTCTGCCTCCTTGGTGGAGGTAAAACATTATTTCTCTTCTTTTCCCCTGCTTTTGGTTGACAAACATAAACACATTGTTGGCATTCAGCGTGTTTCCATCCAAAAGCTTGAAATATTGCAAAAAACATTTTACTCTTTGAAAAGTTGGGTGTATCAATAAAAATAAAACATGACAAAGTGCAATGGAAGCAGACCCAGTGCATAAATCAAGACCTGCATGAAGAATGTGACTTCCACTGAAGCTTCGACTCCTCATCCATTCATCTTGTTACACCATCTTCTTCTATAGTGGTTTAATGGCAACTGACGGGAGAATTACACCACAAGCATCTCAATGCTCTCATCTCCTAATATTCTAATAGGCTGATATGTACATTAATTCACATTTTCTTAAACTTCTTTTTCAGTCTGTTTTAAATTTAGATGGAAACCAGGCTATTGTCTGTTATAGCTGTGGCTGTAACTGTGGCACTGAGACAAACAAAGCTGCATTGATATAATTTATGGCCACTTGGGGGCAGTGTAGACACTACTTTGTCATGTGAGCAAAAAGTTTCCTATTTACGCATCATAGCATCAGCATCCATTTGGAGTTGTGTTTCTGGCCACCATGTAAGTCAAATATTCACTCTTCCTTCAGCTCTGTTCAGGTGTCCAACAAATCTTGAGGGAAATATATGGCTCTTCAGCTGATAAATGCTCTACTATGTTTACCAACTATAAGCTAACTTCTCTGCTGTTTGGTGCTGGGCAGGTAGTGCACAGTGAGTTTATGACAGCTTTTTCACTGACAGCTGCATGAGAGCAGTGAGAAACTACTTTGTATTTACTTTAAGGAGCTTTGATAAACAGCAGCTCTGCATTCATATGCAATCTCAGAAACCATCGGCTATCGTCTGACAACGATTTAGCTTTTTATTAGCTTGTAAATTGGCTACTTGTGAAACAAACCGTAGACTTCTTTGTCTCTCAATTCCAACTCCGTTCCCGCATCTTAAGTTGCTAATCGGACTGTGAACAATTGACCCCTTTCCACCAGAGGTTTATCGTCGTCAGACCAATAGTCGATAGGTTCCGAGATTGATTAACCTCTGACAAGCCCTGATAGTGTTTGCTGCTGTGGGATCACAATGTTCCCTCCCTCATGATGACATCTCTAGCACATGTTTGGATGTACAAACACACTCATTCACACACATGGGAATCCACAAGTGTAATTCACAAGCAATAAACCACATGCACAAACACTATTACAGGCACACCATAAGAATGTAATGCTGGGGAAGAGCAATGTGATGCATTTGTAGAGGAATAAGACATGGCAGTGGTCCAATAAACAAGCAAGGACTTCCTGCTGAATGTGTCCTCAATGGGAGGAAGGAACCCTAACCCTCAGGGCTCTGTGTGTGTGTGTTTGGTGTGTTTGTGAGTGTGTACGTGTGTTTCAGTGAGAGATGCAGACTGACAGTCACAAAGATTATTTTTATACAAACTACTCATTTGAAAAAACTACTGAACTTGCCAAATTTAATATGATGCGTTCAGGTTTTAAGTTCTCAGCCTGAGGTTGTGCTGAATTTGCAACAGACTTAATAAAATAAAATAATAGCTGCAAAGACATTCTTTGAAATGTGGTAAAACAGAGAGAATTTGGCTGCATTTATTGCTGTGAGAAATCACCAAAAGAAGGTCAGGCAAGCAAGGAAGGTTCTCAAATGAAAGCATATTCCAATTATAAAGGGGCCCACTTTGGATATTTCAGTGTTATAACTAATGTGTGTAGTTTTCTCTTTGGATTAGTATTGAAGAACTATTTGACTGGGAACAAAAGCTTTCATAGGGACTATTTCTTTGAGATAAAGTAGTTCCAATGACACATGCAGCTGGGTGAAATCGGTGCACACTACTGCTGAATTTTGAAAAACTGACATTTTCAAATACTGAGAGCGCCACAAATGGAATTCCAGCCACCACCATTGTAACTGGTGATTACTGGATGGAAACGTCGTACGTGTGTGTTGTCATTTTCGGTTTATCCTACGTTTCAGTAACCTGCTCTAGCTTGACTCATATATCTAAACCTACACTCGTGCTTCTCAAGCACTTAAAACTCTCTCCTTAAATTTCTTTCTCTTGACGACTCTCTTCGAAGGCCACAATTGTTTACACTCCTTTCAGCTCTGCTAACGTTAGCTACTGTACCTTGGCAGCTAGCGATGGCATCTTTCTCTCCCTCTTCTACTCTCTCCTGCTCGGTTTGTTTCATGTTTAGTTATTCCTCGGCCTCCATTAGTGGTAATGGTACATGTATTAAATGTAGTTTGTGTGCAGGGATGGAGGCGAGTTTTAGAGGGCTAGAAGTGCGGCTCAGCACCATGGAAAGTCAATGGTTAGCTACTGTAGCTGTTAGGAAGCCCCATGTAGCCGGTGTGGTTCTACCAGAGGTAACTCCTGTTAGCTGTCCCCCGGCAGTTCCCGAGCAGCCAGGAGACTGGATGATTGTGAAAGAAGTGGAAGCAGAAGACCACGGTTCACCGCCAACCGCTTCCTGTTTCTAACAGGTTCTCCCCACTCAGCGGCACACGCACTGAGAAGCCAACTCTGGTTATTGATAGCTCCATTCTGAGATACGTGAGGTTTGAGACACCAGCGACCATAATCACGTGCATTCCTGGAGCCAGAGCGGGCCAGTTAAAATAAATGTCAAGGTCTGCCTTCTTTCATCTACGTAACATTGCAAAAATGAGGCCTATCCTGTCTCAAAAAGATGCAGAAAAACTAGTCTATGCATTTGTTACTTCAAGGCTGGATTACTGCAACTCCTTATTATTTGGTTGTCCAAGAAAATCCCTTAAGACTCTTCAGTTAATCCAAAATGGTGCGGCACGTGTTATTGACAAGAACAAGAACTAGGAAACAAGATCATCTTACTCCTATATTAGCTGCTTTGCACTGGATCTCGATAAAATCCAGAATATCATTTAAAATCCATCTCCTGACCTACAAAGCAATTAATGGTCAGGCTTATCTTAAAGATCTCATAGTACCTTATAACCCAACTAGAGCATTGTACTCCCAGAATGCAGGGTTACTTGTGGTTCATAGAGTCTCCAAAAGTTCAATGGGAGCCAGAGCCTTCAGCTATCAAGCTTCTCTACTTTGGAACCAGCTCCCAGTTTGTGTTCGGGAGGCAGACAGCCTCTCCACATTTAAGAGCAGGCTAAAGACTTTCCTCTTTGATAAAGCATATAGTTAGGGCTGGCTCAGGCTTGCCTTGGCCCAGCCCCTAGTTATGCTGCTATAGGCTTAGAATGCCAGGGGACTTACACCTCTCTCCTATCTTCTCCTCCTTTCTCTATCTCTCGCTCCTCCTCTCCCTCTCTATCTGTATGTATTCATGTCCCTTAAATGCATATTACTAACTCAGAAACTCCGGGGACGATGGACCAGATGCTGTGTCCCTCATTTGGCAGGTTACCCTTATTAAAGGTTACGTCTGGATCATGAATCGTGGCTGCGCTTGTTGCCCCGGTCCTGCGTGATGCCCATGTTAATATTTTTTTTGAAAGGCACCGGGAAGCTTTTTTGACATCCTCCTGGATCCATCTTTTTCATATTTGATCACATCTTGTTGCAATTTTACTACTATTCTCAACACACAACATCTATTGCACATCTGTCCATCCTGGGGGAGGGATCCCTCCTCAGTTGCTCTCCCTGAGGTTTCTTCCATATTTCACCCTTTAATTGTGGGGTTTCTTTTTGGGAGTTTCTCCCCAAAAACCCCCAGTAGCCCAGGTTCATTGTGTGTTAATTTGTATAATTTGGTTACTTACTTATTTGTAAGAGCATTTTCACCATTGCAAACAAGTAAAATACCATCTAAGGCCTGAATTACAGTAGAGTCTGCCATATTGCAGTTTTATGACCTTAATTGTTTAGTATATTGTCTTCATATGGTGCCTTTTGCTAAATAAAGTTGCCTTTAAGTTTTTGAAAATGGCTTTTATTTCGTTTTGCAATCTTAAGGGAGTGACAAATCCATCTCGTTGAGCTCATTTGCAGTTGTCACAGAAGCTTTTGGTCGCACAAATGACCTAGTTGACACTAAAACAACAATTTCAGCCTTCAGGGTATTTCTCAACTCATTTGCCTGTGGTGCAAAGTAACTCATACATTTACTCAAGTAGTTACGGTTCTTAAATTCTGAGGTACTTTCTGCTACTTTGTATTTCTACTCCACTACATCTAATAGGGAAACAACATTTATCTGAGCACTTTAGTTACTAGTTACTTTGCAGATTCAGATTATACTACAAGATATAATCAATAAATAAATGATGATATTATTATATCAATAAGGATTTTTGTCCCCAGGGGAAAATTCATTTATGAGAGATATATAAATGATTTAAAATGAGTTCCATATTTACGAGCTGCAACATTAAAGCAATGACAAAATAATGCATCAATAATTATAATCCAATAATATAATATATATAATTCTGAAATGGACCATTCTTGCATAATGAGTACTTTTACTTATGATTCTAATAATTTAGAACTTTTTCTTAAGTACCATCTTATCCTGTGTGCCGATCTTGCCTGTTGTTAGAAAAACTATTAAACTAAACTAAAGTATTCGCAACCGTACCACCTGACTACAGAGCTTCTGTCCTCAGGCTGTGAGACTCCTGAACTCCACCTCTGTACTCCATCATACAAAAACGGTTAGTTTAGTGTTTTTTTCTTGAACCTTTTAACCCTGAACTTAATTAAATAATATATGTTTAGCACTAAGGTCATAGTTATTGGTGGTGTTGCACAGTACTACATTATATCAAGAGATGTTTCTAATATTCTGCCCCCCTCGTGTATGTAAATGTGAAGGACTGAGTGTATATTACTGGTTGGTTCATGGGTAGTCAGAATGTAATAAAACTAATATGTGTAGTCTGCTGTATGCATTGTACTGGATGGAACCTTGTAAGTGACACTGTAAAGACACACGGCACAAAAGGTATGAGATGGGTGGCAATAAGGCCAATCTGTAATTATTTGTGTTAGGGTCCCTCAAGAGTTTAATCTTGCCATAGGGTGTGCACAGGAGTCCCAGACACAGCTATCAGGAAGTGAGAAAATAAGATTTTGGGATGGACAGAGCATTTAAAGTCTATGTTCTAAAAAAAGCCCCAGCAGAGCCATATTAGTGAATTCAAGTCACATGGTTGTACCTATGGACGTTTTAGTAGGGTAGATCTTTTCCAACCTGAGGCTTGAAAACAACAAACCTGTTGAAGGAAAGTCTGTCTCAACACCCTTCAGCCTACATGGGTGGTTTATTTGCAGTATATATGTGCAGCAGATAAAAGTTAAAGTTTAGTCAGTGGTGCGGAAAGAAGAGCAATCTGATCTGCTTTGATGATTCTGTAACATAACAATGAGAATAAATTAGCTGCCCCATCGGAGCAGACTGAGTCTCCCTCACCGCCACTCACTACAAAGGTGTTCTGTGTCTATGGGGCCTGTTCACCATGTGCTGGAGATGTTTCTGATTTGAGTTAAACACAGACAGGAAACCATATGTCTGAGATCTCCAGCAAGGCAGGTCTACGCCACACACACACACACACACACACACACACAGCACAGCACAGCACAGCACAGAATGCACCCAGCTGCGTGTCTGTGACCACACTGAGGATTCCCCGACGGTTGTTTACATGTGAGGCAAACACCACATTTCCACTTCCTGTTTGTGATGACGGTGCAATATCCAGTCTTTCCACAACACAGTAGTGACCACAACAAGATCTAAAAACAACAACAACAACAACTTCTGAAACGCATGAGGACAGCTACATGCCAAAATACACACAGAGTTTTAGTGTCAGTGGTTGGAGAGAACGTCAGAGAAGGAGGAAGGGCATCATGTGAGAAGATGACAGCAAAGAAGGGAAAAACGATAGACTGATAAATAAAAGAAAGCTGCAGCAATAGACAACCAGTCACACATTGAGGAAATGGAGAGTTACTCATTTACAGTTAAAATATGAGGAAGGGGTGGACATCTGCTGTTGTTCAAAGTTGGGAGTTGGCAGTTCTGAAACTGTACAGCTGTCTGAACAGATAACCTACTGATTTTATAGTTGGTCGACCAGATATGCTAAATCAGATGTGTAAACAATGTCAAAATGATGTTCTCTTATTTTGCCAAGCTTTAATGCATTTGATTAGTTGAAAGTGGCTGCAGTTTACATGAGTTGTCTAATTTCTTCCTGTGCAGTCAGTCAAATCAAATACATTCATAGCAGCTGTAAATAGACAAATATATTTTTAAAGAATGAGGTTGCCATTTTTACATGGTTCTTATTGTCAACACATTCCATGAGAAGAGCAAAACCGACAGTGAATGTATTTATTATTTTATATACTGTGTGTGTATCACAGCCTGATTTCCTCTGTGCCACAGAGCTCCATTGTTTTTGAAAACTCATCAATGAGCTACACTGTTGCAATGGCTGATAAGTTCCTTCATTACCATGAACACACACACTGAATTATTTTAATTCAGTTCTACATTCACCATTTTGCTGCTGTAAATACTCAGACGAAATGTGGGTTATAAAACAGGTTGCTCTAGTCCTTGATTATGATTAGCAGAGCCACTTTTGAACCCATTGTAAAATACTCTAAACATACAGCTGTGACCTCATTATATTAGTATCACTGCGGCAATTACTATTGTGATAAGTGGTTGTAAGTGATGGATAGAATTATTTAAGCAAATGCTATAAAGAAAACCACGGACAATATCTCATACTACATATTCCGGTACAGTAGGTGGCTTATAATTAACGGTTGCAAGCTGTCATAAAACCAAAAGAAGAAGAAGAAAACAAAAAAGAAGATAAAAAAGAAATGCTGTCATTGAATGAATGCACAAAAAACAGCTACAGGGATTTATGTTTGAGCAGCAGCTGTGTCCTGTCGCTTAGTTGAAGCTCCACCAGAATCCACATTTTATCTCCATCCAAAGCTGACAAACTATACCAACGTTCTAATTTATGCTAAATTAACGAGTAATTTTAGCTAGATTGCATGTTTTTATTTGTAGCCTGCCTATTATTCCCACTTTTCTCATATTATAGTGAGCATAATATGTTGACTTTTCTCTAGTTATAATGAACATAATATGTTGACTTTTCTCTAGTTATAATGAACATAATATGTTGACTTTTCTCTAGTTATAATGAACATAATATGTTGACTTTTCTGAATTTATAGTGAATATAATACGTTTACTTTTCTCTAGTTATAGTGAGCATAATTTGTTCATTTTTCTCTAGGTGTAGTGAGCATAATATGTGATATGTTCACCTGCACCTGTCCAGAGACAAACATTCCTTTACCAGCAAAGAAGCATGCTAACATGATTACTTTAACAATTGCACAATTAATGAGAATATCCAGATCAATGTTAATAATCATCTCAATCTTTAATCAAGCTCTTTAGCGTATGTGAACTACAGTACTTGGCGGAAGAATGATTATCTGTCAATAAATGATTCCATTTTTTGTTGCTGTGTATTTTAAATGAAACCTTGCCAGCTATATGTAGAAACCGTTTTATAAAAGCAATTAGCCACTTGAGGCCGTGATTTAGAGTAAATTTACAACAGAGCTCCACATTGTGCCTCACAATGCCTCTTAGCTGTTTTAAAATCACTGTAAATTATGGCCAGATGTGGTGTTGTGGCTGGTGTAACCCCATTGCAAGATAGTCTCTAGTTTGGTCTTTTCATGGAATGTTTTGGTGATATAAAGTAATGCCAGCCTTATCCCTTTTCCTTTAAACAGCAGTAATCCATCTCTCCATCCCTCTCTCTCCAAATCTTCATCTCTCCATTTCTCCATCTCTTCATCTCTCCATTTCTCCATCTCTCCAACTCTCCATCTCTCCACCATTAAACTCGCCATCTCTCCACCATTCAATTCTCCAACGCTCAACTGTCAGTTTCTCCTCCACTCCGATGAGTTCTGTGTGTAAGAGCAGGGCCTCAGTGCAGGGCCTCGCGCGCAGCAAAACACCACAAACCATAAACGACACCAAAACGCAGTATGAGACTGCTTATATAGATTATTTACCTCATTTTTGTGCCAAGTTTCATTTCAGCTCAGTGTCAGAGTCTCTAAGGTGCATGCTCGAAAGAGGGACGGACAGCGGTGGAGGGCCAACAACATTGGCAATGCAAGTTCAACAAAAGCCCTGTGAGCAAAAAGTCAATAACAGTAATTTATTAATGTAATCCATGCAAGACATGTACAGATGATGAAAATAAATGCTCTACAAAATACGGTTTAATCAGGTAACTCAGGGAAAGGCTGCTCTGAAGCAACAAAAACTGGATGACACTATTAAATATGTTTTAATGAGTGTAATATTCTTCAAAGTGTGCACTGTGCAGCTTTATTATCTAGGAAAATACAAGTAGGCTGGGGACATGGGGACATGGTATCGGCAGATATATTATTTAATGACTCGGATCGTGTTCATGATCAAGATCTAAGACAAAAAAACTGGGACATCCCTTATATTGATAAGTGCAGCGTTAACCCCAGTAGAGGTTGTTAGTTTCATGTACTCACTGGGAGAGAATAACAGTTTGTCGTTACACTCCTCCTCGTCAGTACAGGAGCAGAAATGAGCCATCCCACTTGTTGTGTTCTTCTCCTTCATCACACAGGTGGAGCTGTTGTAGTCATCCAGCATAACACCATAAAGTGGCTTGGACGGGTCATGACACAGAGTTTCGATTGAGAAGCATGTCTCATTCTTCCTCCTAAGAGACAGACAGACAGACAGACAGACAGACAGACAGACAGAGATGTAATGTTTAAAACTGTATACATAAAGAGATATTTAGTTATCTACTAAATCACATATAAGAGATAAAGGCAGTTTTCAGGTACCTACCAGATAGAGACACAGACCTCGTTGCTGTCCATACAGATGGATGTGATGGAGCAGTTAGACATGCAGGTCCCTGTACCACTACAGGAAGAAAGCTCCACATCACAGAACTTACAAAGCTGACTCAGAGGGTAAAAAGAGGGCATACCTGCAGAACACACACAAGAGATCCATCAGATGGCTTCATGTTTCAGGCAAGTACTGTTATCACACTGAAAACACAGCAATTTAAATGCCAGTTCTTGCTCTGGCTTAAAGTTGACACATGTTGACAGGTTAATGAATACATTTTAAAGTTTTTCTATGTCATAGTACAAAAGAATGGTAGTGTTGGTCTTTAGTTCACATGGAAGCTTTAGTCTTTAGTTCACCTTTGCTGTATAAAACAACATCAGGCCAAAATGTTCCCCTCTGCATAGGAAATACCGAAATGTAATAAACACATTGCCAAATAACATGCTGAGCCCATTCATGCTACCCAGAGGACGACCCTTTCCTGGGATGCTACATAGGCATCACCTTTCTTCATGTACTGTACCATATCACATAACATATATCTTACATCTGTCATTTAGCAGACAATCTTATCCAGAGCGACTTACAGTGAACTAACTACAGTCTCCCTGGAGCAACTCGGGGTTAAGTGCCTTGCTCAGGGGCAGCCTGGTATTGATGCTGACAAGGATAGATTTTTCCGGAAGGACCAGTTTGAGACCGATAGCCGACTCTCCGATCATTAACCTTAAAGTGAAAAGATAAGTGCAGTGGTAAGGTGACGAATAAGCCACCCAGCGGCAAAGACAAATGATGCACAAACATTACATTACAGTTCATTTAGCAGACTCTTTTGTCCAAAGCGACTTACAATAAGTGCAAACAATCATGAGGATACGACTCCAAACAGCGAGAATCTTGCTAGTACATTAGCTTCAAAGTTGTCATTGCATGTAGTAGAGTGTAATCATTCTCCTTAGCAGGACTTGAGGACTCTGTGATCCCCCTCTGCTCTGAGACCTGTTCAGGCCTGCCTGACTAAAAGCCCCTTTACTGATGGTCTAGTGCAGGGGTCGGCAACCCACGGCTCAGGAGCCACATGCGGCACTTCAGCCCCTGCAGTGGCTCCCGGGAGTGTTGACAAAAAAAAAACATGGAAATAAATAACATTTATTTTTATGTATTTTTTGTTGCACAGTGGACAATCTTTCAAAGGGAACAACTCTTATCTTGGAGTTCGAGGTGATATTATGACACAGAAATACTTTTTTAATTTTGCGTCCATGGGCGCGGTGCCTGTCCCTGCAGGTGGCTAATCTTGAGTTTCCGACTCCCGCCTAGCTTGGTATGCTAACCTTGGATGAAACCAAAAAAAGAAAAGTCTCGGAGGAAAATACAGAGTATAATTCTTCCAACAATGCTGGCTTACCTGTGTTCTTGATATGTGGCGAGAAATGAGCAAACAACGAAAAATTTGATGTTGAAAGACATTTTAAGAACAAACATACAGTATTTGCTAGAAAAGTACAAAGCTCGAGATGCGTGAAAAAGAGCGATTTCTGAACTGCTGCTGATTGTGGAGGAGAGCAAATATACAATACTTTCAAGAAATGGAGGAAGTCTTCAAACTCAACGACTGCTGCTAGTTTTGTGGCCGCTGAGAAGATAGTAAGATGTGGAAAGCCTTTCACAGATAGAGAATACATGAAAGAATCATCCTTAAAAAAATAATCATTCTTAAAAATATCAAAGCATCTATTTTCGGACTTCAAAAACAAACTTAGAAATGCAAAAAACTCTCTCTGCAAAGACCGTCAAGGACAGGGCCATTAAAACGCCTGTGACGAGTCAGTGATGTAAATGATACTGAACGGACATTGCTGTTCTGCAGGTTCACTGGCCTATTTTTTATGTTTACTCTTTTTAAGCTATTAGGCTGCAGCTATGTTTTGTTTATTTCAAAATGGGCTACTTTTTTTATTCATTTCATTTTCATATTATATTTTGTATTGTTTTGTGTACTTTTATGTTATATTCATTTTATTTAATTTAATTCAACACATATGGGGAGGACTCAAATAGGCCTGCAGAGTTCTGTGTTTAATTTTATTTAAAGTAGCCCTAAACATACCAGTGTATTTTTTTCCTCTTTAAAAGAGTTTGGTGTTTTCCTTTGTTAAAACAGGTACAAATAGCAATACGATCTCAACAGTTTTCTTTACTGTCAGTCTGTAATTTCATAAACGCAACAAATGTAGTAAACTATATAAAACATTTATAGGCGTTATATAGGTGTTATCAAATATGTTTTGCTGCTCCAGATGGATTTTATTTGGTAGAAGAGGGGGCAAAATGGTTCTTTTGAAAGTAAAGGTTGCCGCCCTGTGGCCTAGGTGATGCTGTGTAAGAAACCCAAGAAAGCCATGTTAGCCTGTTTGTCTGAAGGTTAAAGAGCTATGCATTTTTCTGTTTGAGTCTAAAAGGAAGCTTTGTGCATTTGGCCTATGTGTTCAAATAAGGCTGGAAGCTCAGTGTGTAGTATACAGGTGTTGTGGTGCAGAAGGGGTTTTAAGAGTTGAAGAAACCCTCCTTCAGCTGGAAGGTTTGAGTTTAAGCCTCCATGACGCTAAACGTCTGCACTGGTTCAGCTTCACTGAGCAGTACACTGAATTCCTTCCAGCTCTGTGCCATGTGTATCAGCTTTTCCTACAATTCTGGTTGAAATGAACAGCAGTGACAGGTTCTGGTTCGATGCCTGAGCATGCAGTTGTTCCACTGGCTTCTTTAGCTTGACGCAATACTTCATCAAGAGTTTCTTTCTTTGGTCTTTCTGAAAGAAGTGGAATGTGGCTTTACTGTTGATTTTCTAAAATAATGAGTATCTACTCCAGCACTAGCTACTGCAATTTGAACCCTCAGTGAGTTTGGAACAACAATTAATTTCTTAGCACCCAAAAACTACAGGTCACATTTAATTTTACCAGAACATTGCTGTGTCACTGTCATTTTTGTAGTAGTTTTGCAGTGTGCAGTTTTGGAGAAAATGTGCAGTAAGTTATTTAAAGGTTCTCAAGAGAGGGTATGCGCTGACATCACTTTCCAACCGGAATATGCCCCCCTCAGTCGGACTGAGTGGCAAAAGGGCAAAACATCCTGCAACATGGCTGCCGTTATTAGGGGAAACTGCAAAAACGGAAGTAAAACAAACTATTTTCTGCTTAAGTTGAAGGCAGTTAAACTCTTCAGTTATTCTTAGTACAACTTACCAAAGTACCAGTGGTCCATGGACATTAACATGTGGCCAGGAAAATGTGCATGCAGGCTAAAAGTCCACCATGCTCTTATGCCAGGAAATGCACTGAAACCATAGAGGTATATGATATGTTCGCTAGCCGGTAGACTGATTTATGCATGGTAAAATGATTATGCTAGTAACTAATAAGTTACAAAAATGTTTGTGTATGATGTCAATTATCGTCCCTGGAGAGATAGAAAAACGGAATCGGCAGGTCCAACTTAAAAAAAATCAGAATCGGCCAAAAAAATTGCAATTGGTGCATCTGAAATTGACACCAGGAAAGAATTACTAAGCTCACTGGCTGCAAAGTGTAACTCTCCCCCTGTTACTCATTCAGATTCATTCAGTGTCCGTGGCACTTTGCTGCACTAAATCAACAGGTTTTATTTGTCTCTGAGGTTGTGTGTGGGTGTTAGCACTCTGTTATTTCACACTCTCTGTCCTGGCCCAAACTACACTGTGTGATGGAATGTGTCTTGAAAGTATATTAACTGTGCTTAATGCACACAAACACACACATCCATCCATAAAAAAACAGACAGTCTTGTAGTCTTGAAGCAGAATGTGTAGATTTTAACGACATGAGGAATAAGAATTCATGCGCTCAGCATTCATACGTTCAGTTTTTTTTCAGTTTTTGGATTTTAGATGTGTGACGGTTGTTTGCAAGAAAGGAGCCCCCTTTATCATCAGACCTGCGCTCTCTTTACATTACATTACAGGTAATTTAGCAGACGCTCTTAATAGACTAGAGCGTTTCCAATTAATTACCTAGATTGGTGGGACTCTCAACAGTAGGGCTGCCTGGCCCTTGCGGCGCGATCGGCACTAGTTCGGCTTTAAAGGCCACCGGGGTGAAGGCTCATGGCTTTACCACGCCCCTCCCCCGGACACCACAGCTTTGCGGGGCTGTGGACTCTCTGCGCGCTCTTTCCTTCTCTGCGGGGAGGGACGCCACTCCAACCGTCTCAAAAACACGTAGCCCGTCTCGTTTACCATGCTTTGTGGGAGTGACTTTGTTACCGCGTTATCACCATTCATATCAAGTCACGTGTAATTGTCATTTGCGCAGTTAAAAAGTTTCCATGACATTTTTTATTTCCCTTCCCCCCTGAATGCCAGAACACAAGGAAATACGAGGTGTAAAGAATTAAATACAGACCATTAGGCTATATGTACATGCAATATACAGATGTTTGAAATCTGTGCTAAATTCTATGCAGACAGTGTGCAGCTAAATGTCTGTGAATGTGCAGTGGAGTGTGTGTGTGTGTGTGTGTGTGTGAGTGAGAGAGGTGAGTTAGGGTTGAGGCTTTGGATTAGATTTGTATATCTATACAACCAATCTACATTTATGATTACATTTTTATAGAGCACTAAATTATTCAGAAATTGTTTACAAGAGCACAACATTCTTTATACATCTAGCCTGTTAATTGTACTCCCTGTTCACCAATGACTCGCACCACCAGGCGCAGGAAGAGCTTCTTCCCGTAGGCAGAGACTGTGCAGAACTCTTCTCCATCACTTCACTAGCATCATTGCACTCACCTGCACTATTCTATTATCGTACTTAAGGGACATGTTATTTGCACTATTCATATCTGCACAATATACTACTGTTTGCACATACAACCTGCATTTGCACTCTGTTACATATTTCTTACATGTTTAACGTCTGTATATCATCTGTACATAGTAGTTTATAGCATCACTCAATGCACTTTTTGTACATAATATAGCACATTTTTGCACTTCTGGTTAGCCACTAACTGCATTTCATTGGCTTGTACCTGTACTCTGCACAATAACAATAAAGTTGAATCTAATCTAAAAATCTAATCAAAGTGCACTAGATTGATGCATTTTACTTTTAAATTTTCTTCCTGGGGAGAAGTACACCAACCATAGTCTTACAAAATCCTGTGGGAAACACTGGATACAGGACAGTACGTTCAGGGTTATAAATATGTGGCTAATGTTTTGATTTTAAATGAGTTATGACTATGACCTTAAATTAATGTCCCTCAATCGTTTCAAAAGATAAACAAGACAAAAGGAAAGCACCAGTAAGTAAATGTCCCCATTTGATTTATGATAAAATAACAGCGCTGTTAATCAAGGATAAAGTCTTCACAGCCTTTACTTTGAAGTTTCAGCAAGTTTCTGTGCTGGTGCAGAAAGTTGAAGGGTAACTGTGCATGAAGGTCTGTGGTAGTATGTGGGTTGTTTTTTATTACAGCTGAACTTTTTCCTGCTGCTAGTGCATGTGTAAGAATTACAGTATGAAAACACAAGTGACCTTAGTGTGTCACAGGAGAGTGAAGGAGAAAGTCTGGAGTGTCATTAACCAAGCTCTTGATGGCTCCTGAAGGGGCTGTAATTGAAATGTGAGATTTCTTTGTGTTCCTATTTCTGCAGGAGAGAAATCATGCTACTGTGACCTGCTTCCATCTGGATCGTCAGATCCTCGAATAACCTTCATAAATACCTGTTTCACTTTTTAGCACCAGATGAAGTTAAGACAAGAGTGTAAGATAAGGACGTAACTGTCACAGTTCTGCTCCTTTAAGGACTGGCTTGCCCAGTAGTGTGCGACACACCTCACTCACCTGCTAGCCACGCCCCCTCTGCAGCTCACCTGACTTTCCCTGCTGCAAACAATTAACTCTAGCGAGTATTTAAGTCTCCTCTAGACTCTACTGCTTTGCCAGATTGTACTCTTTATTATGCAAGTCTTTCCAGCGCTTTTTCCTGAACAGATCTCTCGTTGCCGACCCTGCCTGTCCCTGACCTGCTTGCTTTAACTGTTTCCTGATCTCGCCTGTTTCCCCACCCTCTGCCCGGCCCCGATTTATCTCTTGCCTGCTACTGGTTGGTTCGTCCTTGTGATTATTATCACCCCTGATCTGAGTGCTCTGCTGTAACCTGCTCCTGATTGATAATAAAAGTCATTACTAATTATCCTGGATTTCCTGTGTGCTGCATTTGGGTCCATCATCGACTTGTGATGGAACAATCTGGCCAGTCATGGACCCAGCGCACCTCGCATCACAGCAGAACCCTGCCCGTCTCGAGAGGGTTGAGGGGGCCCTCCAGATGCACAAGGCGACAATAGCCACATTAGCTGCGGAGGCACACCAGTCTTCCTCTTCTCATGACCAGGCGTTAGCTTTCTCAGCCACTCAGGTGCAGCAGCTAACTGCGGCCCTTGCTCAGCAAGCAGTTCCGGTGACTCCTCTCGTGCCACCAGCTCAGAAACACAAGCCGCCTGCATTTGCACCAGAGCCCAGGTAGGAACTCCGGAGCACTACGCCAGTGATCCGGAGGGCTGCAGCCCATTTCTCACAAACTGTTCCATCCTGTTCACACTGCAGCTGTTTACCTCCCCCTCCGAGGGAGCTAAGGTAGCTTTCACTGTTAATCATCTGACTGGTAGAGCCCGGCTGTGGGCAACAGCGGAGTGAGAGCAAAAGACACCCGCCTGCTCTCCTGGCTTTTTCCACGGAGCTGTGAAAGGTGTTCAGACCAGTCTCCTTGGGCCCAGACAACCCTGGAGGACTTTTGAGTTTGAGCCAAGGTAATAGAACTGTTGTGGATTACACAATTGCTTTTCGCACCAGAGGTCGCCTGAGTAACTGGAACTCGGCGGCTCAGTGCGACGCCTACCTTCGGATTATATTAAGGATGAACTGGTATCTTTTGATACGCCAGGTTCACTGGATGGGTTAATCGAATCACTTCCAGGCTGGACTGACTCATCCAGACCAGGAGACGGGAGCGACGACGGGAGGGAGCTTTCTACATCCCAGCTTCCAGGTTCTTCTGGGGGTTCTCTCATCTCTGCAGAGCCACACCCAGGGGGGCCCTCACCTTGGAGGAGCGCAAACACCGCCGCCGGAGTAATCTGTGCCTCTACTGCGGCCAGGCAGGCCATTTCGTGTCCCGCTGCCCGGTAAAAGGCAAGGCTCACCAGTAATGGGGAATGTACTGGTGAGCCAAACCCCAAAACTTGTTCCCACTCTAAGACTCCTCAGCCACGTTACTACCAGATAGCTAGCAGTATTCATCGACTCTGGTTCAGACGTCAGCATCATTGATGAGGACCTTGCCCTGCAGCTGGGCATTGACTGGGTTTCTCTGCCCTGCCCCGTTCCTACCAGCGCCCTGGATGGTCATCTCCTGGGGACAGTCACTCATCAGACTTCGCTACCCCTGGCTCTGCCGCTACAACCCCAATGTTGACTGGGCAACGGGGGCCATCTTGGGGTGGAATCCCTCCTGTCATCAAGTCGGCCGCCACACCTCAGCGCTCCACTGGTTCCAGCCAGGCTCCGGATCTGGCAGGGGTGCCCAATGAATACCATAACTTTCAGGAAGTATTCAATAGGGCTAAGGCCACATCCCTGCCTCCTCAATGACCATATGACTGTGCTATCTACCGGCACCCTGGCTCGTCTCCACCCAAGGGACGCCTGTACTCCCTATCCGCGCCTGAGAGAGCGGCCATAGAGGCTTATATTAACAACTCTCTGGCGGCTGGGATTATCCGTCCTTCTTCTTCACCCGCAGGGGGCGGGTTTCTTCTTCGTGGAGAAGAATAAATCACTAAGGCCCTGCATCGACTACCGTGGCCTGAATGACATTACAGTAATGAACCACTATCCTCTGCCGCTCATCTCCTCTGCCTTTGAGTTGCTGCAGGGAGCAACTATTTTCACCAAAATGGATTTAAAAAAACACCTACCACTTGATCCAGATCCGGGAGGGAGATGAATGGAAGACTGCTTTCAATACCTTGCTGGACACTACGAATATTTGGTAATGCCTTTTGGCCTTACCAATGCACCAGCCGTTTTCCAGGCTTTGGTGAACGACGGGCTTCGGGATATGTTGGACAGATACGTGTTCACGTATCTGGATGATATTCTGATTTTCTTCAAGACCCAGAAGGAACAAGTACATTATGTCCAGGCTATCCTACAGCGTCTCCTATAGAACTCTCTGTTCGTAAAGACTGAGAAATGCGAATTTCACACCTCCCGTTTCCTTCCTAAGGTCTCTTTCCGGTGGTCGTCCTCAGCTGAGGAGGCTTTCCAGAAGCTTAAAGCCCGGTTTACCTCCTCTCCCATCCTTCAAGTACTGGACCCAGAAAGGCAATTTGTCGTGGAGGTGGACGCCTCCGATGTGGGGGTGGGAGCCATCCTTTCCCATCGAGCCGTAAACTATCAGAAGCTTCATCTCTGTGCCTTCTTCTCAAGATGGCTGATTCCGGCGGAGAGGAACTACGACGTAGGGAACCGGGAACTACTGGCGGTTAAGCTGGCGTTAGAGTTGTGTTGTCACTGGCTTGAGGGGACCAAGGTACCTTTTCTGGTATGGACCGACCATAAGAACTTGGAATATATCCAGTCGGCCAGAAGATTAAACTCCCGTCAAGCCAGATGGCCTCTGTTTTTTACTAGGTTTAATTTTCCTCTCTTTTACCGCCCTGGTTCCCGGAACGTCAAGGCCGACGCCCTGTTTTGCCAGTTTGGGGAGGGAGGAGAATTCACCAGAGTACATGACACCATCCTCCTGGTGTCCCCATTTATCGCCACACTCACCTGGGAGATAGAGGAGAGGGTCAAGGCCGCCCTAGAGGACCAGCCCGGTCCTAGCACCTACCCTAATCGGCTGTTTGTGGTGGAGTCAGTAAAGTAAAGTGAAAAAGTGATAACACTGATTATCCGAGTTGACAACAACTACACTGTTACTGTAAGTGCAATAAAACCTGTGCAAGTAAAAAGCCAATACTTTATCAATACACCTGTTCAACAATATATTTCAATCTGCTCGGTCCGCAGTCTCTCATCCACCAGTGCTATGTTTTATACAAGCACAGCACGCTAGCTCGGCTAATAGCACATATCTTAACATTTGTCAAATTCTTGTAAACATGGTTGTTTCCAGTGAGATATTATTGAGTTTATAAAGTGATGTTGCTGTCTTAAACATAGCTGATGCTGCTCTAGATACAACATGTAGTTATATTTAAAATATTCAATTCTAATCTGAATTTAAACAAAACCAGGCTGACATAGGAAATATATATCTAATTTGCAGAAGTCAATATTTGTTTAATTATAGCAAGTCATATCATCATGAAAATATTGAACAATGTTGTCGCACATCACAGATTTTCCTCAGATAATGCAGGCCTAGAAGATAGATACCAAACTCATGTCTGTATGGGAAATATGAAGCCAGGAAATGGTTAGCTTACTTTGGCATACAAAACTGAACTCGAACTCACAGCATGAAAGCAAATAAGAATATTTCTATTCCTATATATTACATTACAGATAATTTAGCAGACACTCTTATCCAGAGCGACTTACAGTGAAGTAACTACAGGGACAGTCCCCTGGAGCAACTCGGGGTTAATTGCCTTGGGGGCTCAATGGTGGCTGCCTGAACTCACACACTTCTGGTGTTCTATTTGAAAGCCTGACTACTAGACCACATTTACCTCTCATTCACCTCTTCACATTTAAGAGCAGGTTAAACACTTTCCCATTTGATAAAGCTTATAGTTAGGGCTGGCTCAGGCTTGCCTTGGACCAGCCCCTAGTTATGCTGCTATAGGCTTAGACTGTCGGGGGACTCCCTCCTCTCTTTTCCTCCTTTTCTCTATCTTTCTCTATCTCCTCCGCTCTCTATCTATCTATCTATCTATCTATCTATCTATCTATCTATCTATCTATATGCATTCATGTCTCTTAAATGCATGTTACTAACTCAACATCCGGGCCATCATCCATGGAGTTTCTGTGTCCCTCATCGGGCAGGCTGCCACTATTAAAGGTTACGTCTGGAGCATGAATCGTGCCTGTGCCTGTTGCCCTGGTCCTGCCTGACGCTCAGGCTATTATATATTTATTTTTTGGAGACACCAGGAAGCTTTTTATTGACATCCTCCTGGATCCATCTTTTTTATATACGATCACATCATAATTTCTGTCACATAGATTGTCTATGGTGTATTTTTAAATATCTTGTTTATTCTGTACACACGTCACCTATTGCACGTCTGTCCATCCTGGGAGAGGATCCTCCTCAGTCTCTCTCTGAGGTTACTTCATGTTTCCCCTATTAATTGTGGGGTTTCTTTGAGGGAGTTTTTCCTTGTGCGGTGCGAGGGTCTAAGGACAGAGGGTGTCGTATCCTGTACAGTCTGGAAAGTCAACTGAGAGGGCTATATAAGTAAACTTAATTTGATCATCATCATCACATCACCATCATCATCACTACCATCATCATCACCATCATCTCTATTTCCTCCCCTCACATGAGAGATGTCTGTTTGTTTATGTTTGTTCTCTTCTCAGTGGTTTAAAGAGGGCGAGGCTTGGTTGGGATAAGGTGATGTCAGTCAGGATTTAGAAATATTTGAGTAAAGAACTGATGGTTGTTGGGGTTTAAGGTAGGCAGTGCTATACTGCTGCTGCAGCTGCTGGCATGTTGTAATTCTGCAAACTACACAGTTAATACTGCTCCTCGGCTCCATATCTGAAAAACCTCATTGCTCTCTTGTGTCCTTATTTATCCAACGGGAAAGAAATGTTTTGGAACAGTCCTTAACTCTTGAAACAAAATATTAAGACATGGGGTTTGGAGATCTGCTGCAGATAATCTCAATGTATAACCAGCATATCTCTCAGTTACTAGTTAAATCCTGCTGTTGTGTCGCCTTCATTCATAATATATTTACTAATATTTATTTAGTCATGGTGTCGACATTTAGAGAGTACTATAGTTTAATAAGTGGAGATCTCTTTGTGAAGCCAAGATTCCTCCATCTACACTGACACTTCTCTGGAGCAATGCAAAGAAAATATCTCTGTGGAAATAAGAATTTTTCTTTCGAGTCTAGTCCTGTCACTGAAATGAGGGGAGACAACTGGCAAGAGGCTGCGTGGGGCTACATAACTGCCACAGCAGGCGGCTCAGCTCTCCCCTTCTGCTCCTGAAAGTCATCCTCCGACCTCTACAACTCCCTCTTAATCCACCTCTGTCCAATTTGCACATAATCTTCTCATTCCTCCCATCTTTGTCTTCTTCCCTCTCTCCCACCGCCTGCATCTTTCTTCTTTTTGACCCAGGAGTCAGCGAAGCAAATCGAGAAGGGAGAGCGCGAGGGGAAGTCGACTAATATGGTAAAAATCAGAGGGAGACACTTCAGTGGGGTTAAAGTGGGTGACCCATTCGCTCCTCTCTTCTTCTATACACTGAAGGCTAATAAAGTCAGTGTAAACACAGTAGGAATGAACAGTGCCCACACACACAAAAAAGTTCACACCATGAGAAACTGCTGAATTCTTCTGTATCTTCAATAATACATGTGTATAAGTCAATGAATCACCCAAAAGACGATCTCTCTGTGGCTGAAAGAACATATTGATCTATTTCCCCTTTTGTGCAGCCTCCTGTTTCCCTTTCAGCCTTGTTTTTTGATCAGCACCTTCAGAATAACTGGAGTTTGGCACTATTGCAAGCACATGGTGGCCTTTACCCAGACACTAAGATTCCCTGAAAGGAAGGAAGAAGGAACCTTCGTCTGACAGCCCACTGACCGGATGGTTATCCACATCAATTGAAAGCAAACAAAGTAAGAAAATATAAAAACAACAGAGTCCCTGGTGTTTGGAAAGGCAAAATGTCAAGCTGCTCGGGTACTGGCAGAGTGGCGGGCAAATTCCTCTGGAGAAGTCAGAATGATAGGGAGTGTGTGTGTGTGCTTGTGTGTTAGTTAGTTAATGTGCAATGGTGGGTGGCATGGGGGCCTGTGGGTGGAAGTTTGTATGTCTTCTTGAGCATGTGTGTGTGTGTGTGTATATGTCTATTTGTGACACATACAATGCTGCAGGACCACACAGTCCTTCTGGTATGTGGGATTTCCAGGTTCAAAATAGGCCCCTTCGTGGGAGGAGGGCAGGAACAAACAGCAGAGGGGAGGGGGGGCAGGCAGAATTTTGCTTGTCATTTTCATGCTGTGCTCAACCTACCCACCTGTTAACAAGCGTGGAGAAGTTTCTGTGGTTGACTGAAATAGGAGGTGTTTGGTATGACAGATGGAAAGTGGCCAAGTGGGTTAAATTGCCACTGTTAACATATGGGATTGCAGTGTGGAGGAGGGAAAGTGGGATTGCCACCACACAAATTTACAAGGAGACTTAAACACATTACTCTGAAAACACTTTTTCACTGTGATCACGCAGGGACTGAGGAACTAGGTCGGACATTCAATACAAACTCACACTGTGCAGCCAATAATTGTTTAAAAATGTAATTTGAATTTTAGTGTTTTTTCTAAAAAATGGAAAAGATACCAAATATAAGGACATTTGTTTAAAATACTACAGCACACGCCTTTATAAGAAGTTCAGCAGAAGATACAGGACATGCAGGAAGAGGGTCCAACAGAAAGATTAATTTCTTTACAAGCAATTTATTTTGCATTTTTTTTAATATCACTTAATAGCTAATAACTTTTCATAGAACCATGAGGTTCTCACATCTGAACAGATGTTATGGAGGGAAGAGTCCTATGGGTAGTGTTTACAAGAAATGTTTTTAAATTGGTCTAATGTACTTTGTGGACAAGCGTGCTGTCTCCAACGAGGGAGGCTAACAGTTAGCAAATGTAAGAGCATATGTGAACAGTGTTTCAGTCACTGTATGAGTCACCTGTTGCTTTGACTGTTTCCCAGCCTCAGTATTACAGAGGCCAAGTTAACTTCAAACACAGTAGGACTAGCATTAGTGTCATTACAGGAGTGTAGTGAGCTCATAGTGATAAACAAACTATGAGCTCAAAACAAACAAAAAGAGCTTTGTTAAACTTCAGGATATGGTAACTCACCGACAGTCCCGGGCTCCAGCAGCACAATAAGGAAACCGATCAATAAAGCGCCCTGTAAAGACAAAGAGCTGTGCTGCCCCTCCATGTTTCTGTCCTCCGTCCAAAGATTCTCCTTCACATTAAAGTCCAGCGGAGGAAGGAGGAAGAAGTGTCCGCTGGGCTGTGCGCTCCACTCCGCTCAGCAGTTGGAGACTCACTGCTGAACCATCCATCCACACACACTGACTGTACACACACACACACACACACACACACACGCTCACACACACACACACACACACACACACACACACACACACACACACACTGCTCTGACAGGAAACCGAAGGAGAGAGCTAGAACTCTCGCTCTCTCTCTCCCCCCCTCTCTCTCTCTCTCTCTTTGGGAGAATGGCAGAGTGTGAGTGGAGCTGAGAGCTTGGAATTGTTTGTTTGCAGCGAAAGTGAGTTTCTCTTTTTTTCTTCTTTGGGTTTATGTGTTTATTTCTCTTTTCTTTAGATCACAGTGTGTGTTTGAAGGGCAGTATACGTATAGTGTGTGTATATGGATGTGTATGTGTGTGTGTGTGTGTGTGTGTGTGTATGTCTGTGTGTGTGTCTGTGTGTGTGTCTGTGTGTGTGGGCAGCATGTTTAGCACCATGACCGTGGTGGAGGCTGCTGTTTGAGAATCTAACTCGGCGACTCATGCGATCAAGCTCCACCTTAGTGAGGTGGTGGAGAAAGGTGTCATAAGTCATGATACCTTTACTCCTGTTCTGCTCCTCGTTAGCCCAGCCACTGAAGTTGTGATTTCTAATGCCCCCCCCATTTATAAGAAATGTGGTTTTGGTTAAACAGCTGTTTCATTAGGTTCTTTGAAACCTGGGATTAAAAACTTGAATTTGCCAAAATAAATGTTCCTCATTTCAATAAATGTTTTACATTTTACGAGAAAGTACATCTCTGTCCCAGCCTCACCTGTCCAATAGTTTTGGTTTTCAGGATTTTTTGTGTCTTCCAGTTTGTGCTCACTGAGCCTGTACTTGGTTAGGATGTGTCTCTGCTTTCTGTCTCTGACACTAGGGAGATATTCTGCCAATTCATAATATCTTTTTATGGCCAGATTACTTTCTAATCTGTTTTGGCTTTTAGTTTCTTCTTTCATGTTCTAAATAGTTTTCTTACATTATGTTATAATTAGTTTTACTGTGATTGGTGTTTGCAGAGCAGTGTTGTTGTGAGACTGGTCAGAGTGTGTCTGAGATAGGAGACTCTTTTCTGGGCTCAGCTCTTGGCTTTGGAGGGCTCTGGAGTGGGGGGTGTCTCAGGGGCTGGGTTTAACGTGATTTAAAACATTGAGTGCTCTCTTTTAAACATTAATTATCAGAGAGTATCTTCCTAATTATGATCTACTTGCATTTGTTGGTGTTTCTCTGTGTATGCGTAAATTGTATCTGCAGAATTGTGCATGTAAAGATTATGTTGGATGTTTGTCCCAGTGGGTATAGCTATGATGACTGAGTGGACTCCATACTTCACTACCACACAGCGCAATGGGCCAGGTGACACTATCAAATATTTTAATTGGAATTTGGAAATTATAAAATGTTGTCTTAATTGCATTAAGAGCTCTTCAAGCTTTTTCTTTCACTGCTGTGTTGAAACTTCCTGATGCTGTTGTGGTTAAACCAAGGTATGTATAGCTCATACTATGTTCAATGATATGGTTATTTATGGTAAACTGGTATTTGTTCTCCTGACATCTTGGGCGTTTTTGAAAAAATGTACTCGCAAGGCCCAGTTCTTACAGTACTTTTCTACTATGTCCAACTGTTGTTGTAGTCCTTGTTCCGTAGGAGACAGAACAAGGTCATCAGCATAAAACAGAAACTTCATCTCTCTATGTTGGAGGGAGAGGCCAGGAGCAGCACATTGATCCAACTGCTGCTGCCTTAAAGTAGTTCCCTGACCGGGAATTTAACCCAAACTTTTTCAACAGGGTTTAAGTACTCTTGTTTAATAATTTAAAAAAAAATGTATATCATGATTTTAGTTTTATCTGTATTTACTTTCATTGCCCATTTTTTTACAGTAATCATGGAGTATGTTCAAATGGTATTGCTGTCCTTGTCCTGTTTGTGATACCACTATCAGGTCATCTGCATAAAAAAAGACTTAACTAGTCAAGTCCTGGGGCTGGACAGTTTTCTAGTAGTTTTGATAATTGGTCAATCTGTATCTTGAAAAGTGTCATGGATATATGCCTTGATGGACCCTGCAACATTGTTTGAAAAATGGTGTTCGTTTTGGTTACATTTTTACAGCATATTTATTTTTCTTAGTACTTACATTTAATTAAGTCATGTACCTTGCCTCCAAAATAATTTCCGAGTAGCTCATAGAAAAGTCCATGGTGGCAAATTGGATCAAAAACTTAAAATCAAAAAAGCAAGCATACATTTTCCCTTTTATGTTTTTGGATTAGAGTATGGAAAGCAAATATGTGATCTGTTGTTTTATGTTTGGTTATAAAGTAAATCTGGGATGTACTTAGCATATTGCTTTCAATGAGGTAGGACAGTATTCTTGAGTTTAATATACTATGAAATAGTTTCCCCAAAATAGAATTTACTCAGACATCCGTATAATTATTGGGATTAAGATTGTCTTCACTTTTAAAAAATAGGAGTAATCAGTCCCTTGTTCCGAATTTCAGGATATATGCCACTGTGTAATATCAAATGTATTAATTGGACTTCAGCCGTTTTGTGTTTACATCGATTTTATTTCAACATTTCTGTTCTGATACCATCAATATCACATGCCTTTCCACTTTTAATATCAGCCAGTTTTTCTTGTAGCTCTTCCAATGTAATTGGACTGTCCAAGGCATTTTGGCTGTCCTTTATTTCTAATAATTTCAATTTGTCAATTGTTGACATCTGATATGTGTTTAAACCATAGAGCTCTGGATTTTGATATAACGTTGAGAAAACGTTTTTCCAAATATTGCCATTCTGTTTTGCAATGCTATCTTATTTGATTGAATTTATTTTTTCCACAGGTTCCAAAAAGAGTTTTGGTCTATTGCCTTTTTGATTTTGATTGATGGCGTAATTCTTGGTTTTCAGGCTCATTATGTTTCTTGTTTGATATAATCCCAGGGTTTTGCACTTTTTCCACTCTTATTCACTATGCTAACATAACTTTGCCTTTGTTTGATTATTGCCATCTGTATTAATAAAATCATTCTCCTTGCCAGTTCTGGCATTTATTCCCCACTTAACAATACAGAGCCAAATTACTGGAAATTAAGTTTTTCTTTCTGGAGTTCATGAAGATATTCTTCTGAATAAAATGGGGAGCTTGAAGATGGTAAATAGATAGCACACAAACAAACATTATTCTTTTTTAAGAAGTCCTCTAGTGAAGATAGATTTGTCTCAACATTATTTGTGCGAACAGATTAACAAACGGTGTGTAAATGTGTAATCTGTAAATGTAAATCAACTTCCACAAAGGCAAAAAAAAGATTTGTAAACTCCCAAAAATATTTTGCAACTATTCTGCAAATACACAAACAAATTCCACAAAAAAAAAAAAATCTGCCATTACATTAAATTGATTCACAACTAAATGAAAAGCATTTATGAATATCTTCCTAACATTTACAACTTTCCAACAGGCATTTGTGAATCAAATTTTATTTGTGGTTCTCAATTCTACACTTGCAGGTTTGCATTTTACACACACAGAGTTTTGAGACAAATTTCTGCCGTTCAGATCAAAAATCTATTATTATAATCTACTATTCTATTTTTGATTAGCACGTAACTGCCTGTTGATGACGTAATTTACATATTTCAAAGTACTGCCCACCTGGCTCGGAATTAAACATTGAACCTTTAATGTGATACAGTGAGTGTGTTTATTTGCTCTATTTATATTATCTTGCACAGGTTTTGTATACAAAAGGCAGGAGGATGCTTCTTCAATTGGCAGATATCCAGCCACTGAGGGCCAAAAAACTCATTCTATATTTGTCATTTATTCTTTCAGGTGGGTAAAAGTCACAAAGTACTTCTTTGTTAAGGGTAGGCTACATGACTAACTAACTAACTAACTAACTAACTGGGTTCCTATTTCCAGGCTTTGGAAAATAACCGGGAAAGTTTATGATAGTAGTTCCGATGCGTTTATATGCCACCAGCCAAAGTAGATAAGAGTGTTCTATGAAATATGCTATTCCAAAGTTTGACTGTTATCAAATGTTATTTTTGAGAAAAAGAGCATTAAAGTTAATAAATCATATTCAACCATTTTTCACATGGATTAAAACACATTTGTCAAGACTCAAGATTAACACAATATTTTTCAATCAATAGTGATACCAAACATTTGGTCAAATGTACATGTATGACCAGTTAATTTCTGGCTACGCCTCCCAGCAATCCCTTGACTTCCTTGCTCCGACCAAGACTTTGATCACACCAGATACTGTAACACCTCCACCTCTGATGCTCTCTCCACAGCCTACTCCTTCACCTACTCATCCAGAGCCACTGGCAAAGGAGCACAGGTCTACTGATCTCCCCCAAAATGGAGTTTTTCTCTATACCCATTGCAAGACTTCACTCACTCGTCTTTCGAATTTTATGCTGTCACTCTAACTCAACCGGTTACATTAGACATTGCTGTTCTCTACCGTCCTCCAGGTCCTTTAGGGGAGTTTTTGGACGAATTGGACATTCTCCTGTCTAACATACCTGAAAATGGCCCTCCGCTTGTACTTCTTGGTGACTTATTATCTCTCCTGTCTTATTTTGCTCTCTCACTGTGTCAGTCCCTATCTACTCACAAAGCTGGCAACCACCTCGACCTCATATTCACCAGGAACTGCTCTGTCTCAAACCTCTCTGTAACCCCGCTTCACATCTCTGATTACTTTTTCATATACTACTCTCTCCTCCTCTCCCAATTTAACAAACCTAACTACCCGAATACTGCACCTGTCTGCTGTAATCTTCGCTCCCTCTCTCCCTCCTCTCTTGCCTCTGCTGTCCTTTCAGCCCTCCCTTCATCTGACTCCTTCTCACTCATGCTTTCCAACTCCGCCACAGACACTCTCCTCTCTACTCTATCCTCCTCTCTGGTCTCTCTCTGTCCTCTCACTTCATTGCAGATTTGCCAGTTACATCTGTTTCTGGTGTTGTGCATTTGAGTCCTCCTACCCTGTTTCTGAGGTTGTGACAGAACGAACTGACCAGAATGGACTCAGCTAACTCCAAGAAACTTCAGAACGCCCTATCACTCCAGGGCATTATGATCCACCAGCATGAAGGTCAGCTGGGAACAGTCAGTTGAGGAATTAAGGACCTAGCAGATCGTCAAACAGAGCTCCAAGTCTTTGTTACTTCACAGGTACACCTCCTCACCTGCAGACTGCTCCTCTTGTCTTGGTCCCTGCTGCCTCCTCATCACTGCGTCTGGCTCTCCTGGAGAGATTTTCCGGAGACTCCGACATTTGTAGAACCTTCATCGTCCAGTGCAAACTGCACTTCAGTCACAATCCGGCAGCCTTCTCGTCGGACCAAGCAAAGGTAGCTTTTATAGTGTCCCATTTAAATGGGAGAACTGCAGCCTGGGCTACCGCTGAATGGGCCAGAGACCCTATTATTTGCCACTCGCTATGCGAGCACACGTCACCTGCCAGAGAAGCCTCCCGAAAACTACGGTTTACAATAACGCAATTGACAGGTGGTTGATTATGCCATCGAGTCCCGCACGGTGGCAGCAGATAGCGGATGGAATACCAGTGACGTATTCCTCAGGGGAATTCATCTTGTCAAGTTGGCTATCTTCCTCTGTCATCTGTTAATAAACTTTCAGCCTTCATCAATAAACATTACGTTTGAGAGCCTCAAAACTATACTGATCATTTGAATTTTACATTAATGTTGACATTGTATTGACCAAGAAATATATATATATATATATATATTTCTTGGTGACACCAGAAGTTTTTTTGTCATCATCCTGGATCCATCTTTTTAAATATACGATTGATTTGATTTGGAGACTCTAGGAACCACAAGTAACCCTGCATTCTGGGAGCGGAATTACTTATACTTTCATATCCCTATGCAATGATCTAGT
This sequence comes from Bovichtus diacanthus, assembly GCA_943590825.1. NCBI lineage: Eukaryota > Metazoa > Chordata > Actinopteri > Perciformes > Bovichtidae > Bovichtus > Bovichtus diacanthus. The sequence goes on from CALSBV010012137.1 coordinate 211,310, forward strand.
TCGGTTATAAGGTACTATGAGATCTTTAAGATAAGCTGGAGCCTGACCATTAATCGCTTTGTAGGTCAGGAGAAGGATTTTGAATTCTATTCAATGGCTGCCACCACAGTCAATACCACCTAGCCGCACACTAACCTTAGCACAGACACTACCACTGAAAGTGTAGAACAGCTCCAAGTAATGCATGAAGAGCTAGGCAAGAGACTACAATACTACAAAGATATGACTACCACAGCATACAGTAGGCATCACAGCCTAGGTGAGCCAACTTCACACCAACATCCACGCCACACTACATCAAAGGATGATACAAAGAAAATGGTTTTGTTAAAGGACCTCCCTTATCTCCAGCTTTCTCAGGTCTCTTCTTGGTGAAAAGGCCAGTACAAAGCTGTTCCAGGAGCTCATGTGTGCAAAACGAAACGACCAAGTACCACCCCAGCAGTTCCTGTATCGCATGATTGGACTCAAACAGAAAATTTTCTTCCAGTCAAAGCAAGCCAACACAGACATTCGTTATCCCCCAAAACCACATAGGAGGTTTTTCTCCACACCATTTACCAGGGCCTAGGGTCCGAACATACGGACATTAGACAGCAGCTGAGCCCACTCCTCTCAAACAGCCAAGTTACTGATGAGGAAATTGTCAGTCAGGTAATGAAAATAATCAGTGATGAAAAGGAACACCAGCGCAGACTAGGTTATGTCTCTCGACAGGAAGCAACACATACACATAGTGTTCGGGCGGATGATGTAGAACAAATTGCTGACAAGAAAGAACATCACACAATACAACTGCTCAGTGCCCAGGTGGAGACTTTAAAGAATATGGTTGCAGCTTTAATGGACCAGCAAACAGCAGTCATACATGCAACACCCTCAAAGATTCTGCCTGTCCAAACACAAGGCCAGCCCCAGTTACATCCGCCTTTGATGTCTGTTTCCAACAAAGTACCTCATCCCACATCAGGCCAACTCCCTCTCACAAGGAAAGGTAAAATACCCAGCTGTACTAACTGTCTACACCAGGGCTTAGAGAACTGTAACCACTGTTTTGTCTGTGGGGATCCAGGACATCAAGCGGTTGGCTGTTTAAAAAAATCAAGGCAGCCGGGAAACGGGAGCTGATTTCTGCTGAGGGACAACTAGAGATCGTTCTACATTTCCAGTCCCACTCAGTAATCTCCCCACGTAAACACTCAAAACAACATTGCAAAAGAGCCAGTGACCCTTGCTCCCAGGAGATACTTGCGAACCCTGAAAATACCACCCGCACTGCGCCACTTATTGGCAAAAAGAGTCTGCTGAAATGTTTCATCAGTGGTTATGCAGTAACAGTGCTATTTGACTCTGGCTCACAAGTAAGCCTCATTGATAGGTCCTGTAAAGAGACATTTATCCCAGATCAACCAGTGCGACCACTGGAAGAGCTTCTTGACCCAGACAAAAGCCTTTATCCGTTTGCTGCAAATGGACAAGCAATCCCCTATGATGGATCTTAGAGAGCAGCAAGAACAAGTGGACACTGCCACTGAACCCATTTCCAATCGTACTAGACATGAAATCATTCTCCCAAAGGGAGTCACTGTGCCTTTTGTATTGACTACAGACTGCTCAACAAAAAGACTGTGCCGGATAAATATCCCCTTCCCCGCATCCAGGACTTGATTGACTCGCTTGGCTATAGCTATCGCTATAGCTGGTTTTCCATCTCAGACCAGGGCAAGCCTAGCACTACGGGGCTATTAGCAGCAGCCTCCCCAGTGGTCATCCCGAGTTCTACTATGATTCACCTCTCCCGTCCTGAACGTTTTTCTGGGGATTTGGAGAATTGCAGAGCGTTCTTAACGCAGTGTGACCTACATTTTTAACTTCAAGCCGCCTGTTTCCCGACAGAGTGGTCAAAGGTAGCGTACGTAATCTCGTACTTGTCCGGACGGGCTGAAGCATGGGCAACGGCGGAATGGGCCAGAGAGGCACCCATTTGCCAATCTTGACACCAGCCAGACTCATCTCGCAAGGAGGATCCCTTCGTCATCCTGCTCTGATTGACTCCGGAGCGGACGAGAGCTTCATGGATGAGGGATTGGCAAGGAGCATGGGTTTGGACTTAGATCCGCTACCCGAGGTATTGGAGGCCATGGCCCTGGATTATCGACTACTTTGTCAGGTCTCCCACATCACTCACCCTGTACAGCTAGTCATGGCAGACGGACATTCGGAGAGGATAAGCTTCCACGTGTTTAACTCTCCTTCACACTCGCTAATTCTGGGATTCCCATGGCTTGTCCAGCACAACCCCCACATTGACTGGTCCAGCGGAGAGATACTGGGTTGGCACCAGACGTGTTCCACCACGTGTTTTCCGGCCAGCCAGAGGTGTGATCTAGGGATCACCTTATTCAAGAGGGAGAGCCCGGAGAGGGACTTTCCGGAGGTGGACAAGGTACCGGCTTGTTATCTAGAGCTTAAGGAGGTCTATCTAGAGCTTAAAACTCGGGCCACAGCCTTACCGCCTCACCGGGAGTGTGATTGTCCGGTTGATCTCCTTCCAGGGGCTACTCCCCCTAAGGGGCATTTGTATTCCCTGTCCGCTCCTGAAAGGGAGACCATGAGGGAGTACATAGAGGGAGCCTTGGAGGCCGGGATAATTCGTCCTTCTTCTTCACCTGCTGGAGCAGGGTTCTTCTTTGTGGAGAAGGACAAGACCCTCCGACCCTCCCATCCTAATCCTACCAGACCCACAGCAACAGTTCATGGTAGAGGTCGACGAGTCTGACATAGGACTAGGGGTGGTTCTGTCACAACGTTCCAGGGTGGACAACAAACTGCACCCATGTGTATTCCTCTCCAAGAAGCTGTCACCAGCGGAGAGGAACTATGATGTCGGGAACAGAGAACTGCTCGCCATCAAGGTGGCTCTGGCGTCACTGTCCGCGAGAAGACTGAATTCCCGACAGGCCCGATGGGCTTTGTTTTTCACCCAGTTCAACTTCACCCTGACCTACCGACCAGGGTTAAAGAACATGAAGGCTCGCGCCTTATCTCGCCTTTTTGACCCCGACCCGAGCCCTAGACTTCCGTCGTTTGTACTGCCCCCATCTCGAGTAATCGGAGCAGTAACCTGGGGAATCGAGGAGGTAAGGCAGGCCAACAGGGATATCCAGATTCCTAAGGGGGTTCCAGATAACCGCTTATTTGTTCCAGAGCATTTGTGTCCGCAGGTGATCCACTGGGCCTATACTTCTGATTTCCTGCCATCCTAGAGCTTCACGGACGTTATTCGTCATCCGGCAACGCTTCTGGTGGCCATCCATGGAGAGGATGGTCAGAGAAAACATGGCGGCATGTCCAGTTTGCGCACGCAATAAGTCATCCTGTCAACTACCGTCAGGTCTACCACGTCCATTACAGGTACCACATCGCCCTTGGGCCGAGATTTCATTGGACTTCATCATCGGAGGGGCAATCCACCATCCTGACGGTGATTTAGTAAGATGGCACATTTTATCTCCCTGCCCAAACTTCCCTCAGCTTCCCTCAGACAGCAGAGGTACTCCTCACAGAGGTTTTTAGAATACATGGTTTTGCGAGGGAGGTGGTATCCGATCGAGGCCCCCTTCGTGTCTCGTTTCTGGAGGGAGTTCTGTGGGCTGTTGGGGGCCAAGGTCAGCCTGACTTCAGGATACCATCCCCAGTCAAAATGGTCAGTCGGAGAGGATGAACCTGGAGCTGGAGACATGCTTAAGATGTCTCATCTCCCAGAGCCCTACTACCTGGAATAAACATCTAATATGGGTAGAGTATGCTCACAATACTCAACCTGTCTCCTCTTCTGGTTTGTCTCCTTTCCAGTGTGCGTATGGCTACCAACCACCACTATTCCCAGATCGAGAGGCAGGATCCAGTGTGCCCTCAGCCCAGGCGTTGGTTCGCAGATGTCACCGGACCTGGAGTCGGGCTAGGCAGGCTCTCCTCCGCAGCTCCGCCAGCTACAAGAGGTCGGCCGATAAGAGGAGAGTCCCAGCACCTGCGTATGTGCCGGGACAGAGGGTGTGGTTGTTCACAAAAGACTTTCCACTGCGGGTGGAGTCACGTAAATTGGCTCCACGTTTTGTAGGTCCTTTCCCGGTGGCCAGAGTCATAAACCCCGTGGCAGTTAGATTACAGTTGCCCCGGTCCATGAAGGTGCACCCCACCTTCCACGTCTCCCGGGTGAAACCGGTGCAAGAGAGCTAGTTGGTTCCCGCAACCAAGCCCCCACCTCCCCCCGGTTCTTACTTTGAAATAAGATTCAAACCAGGCAGACTAAATGTTGTTGCAGACACCCTTTCTCATTGTCCCCTTGACATCAACACCTACATGAGTCAGTGTTCAGAGATATGGTCGGAGGAAGCAGTGTGCGCCACATGGGAAGGTAGCAGAACAGCCCAGCTCACAGAACCTTTCCCAGTAATTGACCACAATGAACTGGAAAACGAGCAGCGGAAACATCATGTCATTGGAAAAATCTTAAGTTAAAGTTAAATGAGAGCAACATAGAACTGACTGAGGACTGATTCACTTATTTTCATGTTGAGCTGCCTTGGACTCCTATTACTACAAATCTCTATATTGCAGTTCATTCAGGTAATGTAATGTTGGTGTAGAACGAGTTTTGAGCCTTGCAAGGGAACGTTTTTATTGTCCTTTTATGAAAAGGGACATTGAAGAGTACATTAACAGGAAGTGTCATTGTATAACGACAAAAAAAAGCCAGCTTTACATGACAGAGCGCCGATGGGGAGTCTCACATCAAGCTCACCCCTTGAACTTGTCTGTATTGACTTTTGTTGTCGTACATTTTTACCACCTGTATAATACCTTATAAAGTAATAATAGACAGAATGTTTAAAAAAGCTCAAGGATAGACAGACCATGTGTTAAAGTAGGTCAAATGTATAAAATCAGACATACAAGGTTTTGGCATGATGTGATGCTGGCCAATATAATGAAAATCAGACCTACAGTGCATGGAGACGCATGAAGTCGCTGGCGGTGGTAGTTTTAAGCAGTTTTGTTTAACTGTCGGCAAGTTCAAATGCTGCCGGGTGGGCTGTCTTCACGCCGCGGGTTTATGGGTTCAGTTTACCTGAGTCTAGTCTTACCGGCAGGTCGGCAAGTTCTAGATTTATTTACTTTGCAAAGTGTCTTTATTTTGTTTCCTACGTGTATAAATACCGTAAATAAATGGCTATATTGTTCAGTGCTGAAAACAAAACAGTCAGATGTTATAGAACTGTACTTGTTAGTGTTAGTTAGTCAATTTGAATGCGATCTGCATGAAGAACTGAATGCTCCGTGTCTTCATTGCTGCTGCAGTTCATGTATTTTACAGAATTCTTTATTGTTGCTGTGGTACCAACTTTGGGACATGGACTAGTTTTTCTGCATCATTTTGAGACAGAAAAACATAACAGACATAGATAAAATTGAGATCGATTGTAGTATTGATTAATTGGTTCACATATTCCCGAGGGGTTATCCAAGACAGAGGATTACCAGGGGCGGGTTAAAAACAGGCATGGAAAAGTCGTGCAAGGTTCCTCCGGCGGGCACCGGGGTGGTGCGCTCGTCCAAGGCGGTTGCCTACTTTCCGTGGTTAGGCCAGTGGTTAGAACCATATTACCGCCTCTCTCCCCTTCCCATAACCGGGACTGAAAGATTTTTTCCGAGGGTTATGCGTGCCTTCAGGTCAGAGATGAGACCAGTGAGCAGGAGTTAAATCTAGAGGTTACGTTGGGGCCCACGGCAGTAACCGGACACCGGAAAGAGAATCTAGCTAAACATGACTCCTTGAGGGCTCTGGGCCCACTAACATAGTCCACTTTGATCCGTGAATGCCGCAGGCAGCAGATTAATGAGCGTGCCATCGCTGGCGGGAAAGTTTTAGCAATACTGAGAGCAGCCCGTTTTTTGCATAAAAAGGGAAAGCAAATAGAATCGTTGTTGTTTTTCCACCTGTTGCCCTTGTTTCAACAGTTCTAAACAGACATTACAACTACATTAGTAAGGGTACACTACTAATAAAATGTGAAGTGCTTTGTGAATGTTGGAGCCTGAAAGAATAAATGAAACTACATTAACATAATACAATGAAGAGAAACGTACATTAACATAATACAATGAAGAGTGCAAGTTACTTGTCGCTGATTATAAAAAAATAAAACCTGCTCATATAGACTGCGTACTTTCACTTTGAAATGCGGAAATTACGTCATTAACAGGCAGTCAGGTGCTATCCAAAAGGGTATTTTCGTTCTAACTGGCAGAAAGTTTGTCTCAAAACTCCGTGTGTGTAGAATGCAAATCCGCAAGCGTAGAATTGAGATCCACAAATAAAAACTAGATTCACAAATTCCTGTTTGAAAGTTGTAAATGTTAGGAAGATATTCAGAAATGCTTTTCATTTAGTTGTAAATCCAATTAATGTATTGGCAGATTTTTTTTTATTTGTGGAATTTGTTTGTGTCTTTGCAGATCGGTTTTATATTTGCTAAATATTTTGCTAAATATTTTTTGGAGTTTACACATTTCTTTTTTGCATTTCTGGCAGGTGTTTTACTTTTACAGATTACACATTTATACACAGATTGTTGATCTTTTCACACAAATAATATTGAGACAAATCTATCTCCATATCCTCTGCTGATTTTGAGCCAAATATGAGTGTGAGACAATCCTGCTCGCACTCAGGTAACACTGACGGAAGAAAAGGAGGATTGGTAGAGAAACAGTTTAATAGTGCCAGTCTCTGCCTTTTCAGGCAAACAAAACAATCAAATTCACAGATTTCCTCTTTACTGTGCGAGGCTCCCTGTGGCATACACGTCTTTCCCAGGACCCAGCCTACTGCAAGAGAAAATAAACAGGTTATTACCATGCTTATGTTGTGTGATTGATCTCCAGCTGGGACACTCCCATCTCTCCACCAGCAGCCGGCACTGTAACCACACCACACTGCCACAATGAGTTTTCCCTTTTTTGACTGGTGATATACAGTATAATTGTGATGTTCCTGTTTATGCCAAATAAGTATTCCCCCCTGACTGTCTTCTATTTCTATGTGGGAGTATTTTAAGGAGGGTAGACTTTGCTCAGTATAGTTACTTTTAAGGGGTGGTATTGTTTCTCCATCTTTCATGTAAGATAATTAGATCAGAGTTATTTATACTATCTATAAATTCAGGGCATGTAGCGTTCAATCCAAAACTTGAGGAGTTCAATCGCTGAATATTCCAACTACTAACTGAAAAGGATTCTCAGTTATATTTAAATATGCAGTGCTTCACAAGAACGTATTCAAGATACAATCAAACACATTTGAATAAAAAGAAAATAATCTGTATTGTACTAAACTAAATTGTAACTGTACCAAATGGCCGGTTTAACTTACTAACTTTGGTTAAGAGACATTATCTCCTCATTCGTCACAGTTTTGCTCTAGGATAACCTTTGTTCTAGAAGCAACTGCAGCATAGGTGTCTCTCTGTAAGAAAAAAACCTGAATCTGAGTGTCCGCTCATGGAGGTCGGACAGTTGGTCCGGGTTGCAGGAACGCCAGACTCCTCCCCCGGTCCAGAAGGGACATACTGTGTACCAGTCTGTATACAGGGGGTATCCACCAGGCTGTTGGACAGTGGTTGTACGCAAACCATAATCCACCAGCGTTTGGTTCGGCCAGGGGCATTGCAAGAAGTATCATGGTGAGTAAGTTATGTGCATGGTAATATTCACAAGTATCCAGTGGTGACTCTTGTCATTTCTTTCAGGCCAGGTGAAAAAAACATTAGGGCCAGTGTTAGAACTCGCCTTATGCACCTCCTGATTTTTAGAAACAAATTGGCCGGGGTTTAATAGGCTAGCGGGGAAAGCTATGGGGGTGCGTTCATATGCAGTAGGGACATGTGAGTTGTGTGCAGTGTTTAGTGGAGACACGGAGGAAGCGGTCGTTGTCGAGTGGGAGGGGAGGAGAAGGCTCATGCCTAAGCCCCCCCGAGGTGCCGTTTCAAAGGATTGGCATGGACCTCATCTGGCCATTAGACTGGAGTGCACAGGGATATCGCTTTGTCTTGGTTCTCGTGGATTATGAATTTATCAATCACAACCAAAATCTACCTCATTCTTCCAAATCGTTGGGTCATCTCTATATAGTCTATCATTAGGTGCCTAAATGGACCATCTGGTGGGGGAATGTGTGCAATTGTTATATTGTGCACACACTTATATCCATGCAACGTTCTGTCAACTGTAGCTGCTAAATATGGCATTCACCAGACTGACCAATGACCATGCACACTTCTAATAGTAAACTGCAATAATGAAATGGGCAACACAATATTACTGTGGGGTCTTCTTCACAACCTCTTTTGAGGACTGTCATGCATATTCTTGACCACCCCCCTTTTTAGTCATTTGGATTTTTCATAAAGAACGTCCTTTTCTTGAGCCATTATTTGAGAAGAGAGAGTTGTAGAGGCTCACAATCTGCGTCAAACAGTAATCGGGTCACGTTGGTGCCTATTGCTGATCGTTTAGCAGCCTCATCTGCAAAATTGTTGCCTGTGGCTATTCATAATGATATTTTGATGTATTGTCCATCTGATGTGATGTGAGAATATTGTTCTTGGTGGTCTTCCATTCCTGTATTTGCAACACTGCGTTTACCATTGGACCATGTTCATGGGATTTGTGTCCTGTCAGCAGCAGTGTGACATGTGGAATGGATTTTTTGATCTGCAACCAGTCTCTTAATTCAGAGGGGAGTGTCAGAGCCGCAGCTGCCCCTTGTAGTCAGACCTATACTCCTGGTTCACCATATAATACTGTTTTCCGTTAATCAGCTCATCCTAACATTCTTCATAATCCTTATGCTCTTATTGTTCATCATACACAACAGTACAATGGCGTGGTAGCTGTGGCACAATAGCACATCCCACCTGAGCGTGAAACAGGGTTTTCCATGCTTTACATTCTTGGAGCAGTCTAGAGTCTGGCATTAGCCAGAGCCAATGTACCAATGGATGGACTGGATTGATGGTTCCCTGTGATGTCTATACTGGCATCATCCTCGCTGAAGGATCGGTATGGAAGGGAAGTGTACAAGGAGACCATCTTGGGTGCAAATAATGTTGGCTTTGAGAGGACATAAAATGTCTCTACCTAGCAGGTTGATTGGTGTATTATTTGAATACAGTAGGGCTGCTACTATGGTCTTCCATGCACATTTGCATTGGGACCAGCTGTGTAAGGGGTATTACTTGAATTTTCTCAGAGAAGCAGACAGTCTTGACTGATGAACTACAGCAAAGGTTTTTCAAATACATGAGTAGGTGGCTCCTGTAAGAATGTTCTTGGTCAAGCATGGTCACACTTATGGTGGGCTCATCCTGCGGTTGAAATGAGAGGACTGGAGTTATGTATTACCCCTCAGGCTCCTCTGGGCCTCCCTATTGCCTTTCTGCCACTGGTCCTGTTCATGGGTTTGTTGGGCAGTCTCTGCAACGATGACAGGTTTGGTCACATCCCCAACAGGCATCTTCATTTTAATTTTTTCCTTAATGTTTTTTACTCTTCCCCTTGTCATTTGTTAGTGTCCTCTATGTCACTTTGAACTTCCCCTTCACTCTGCCTACTATTTTAGGTTCCTCCTCTTCATCATCTACTTTTGTCATTGGAAATTGTTCTTTCTCTCATCAGTATCTGTGTCTAAATGGCATGTGCCTGTGTGCGTCTGCGCCTCTCGTCTAAGCCATCCCACGACCTGTCTTTCCCTAGTTCTCTTCCCTTTCTGTTTTTTGCTTATGTCTTTAGCCTTGTAGTGTTTTATAGTTGTTTCCACTTTACCACAGCATGCTTCATTGAAGGTGTCTTCTTTTGGCCATTGTACATTTTCCTGATATCCGTTCATACCATTTTTTCATGCACTGTTGGATCAGTTTCTTACAGTCTGTATGTTGTTTTATTATCACCTTCATTGGTGGTGACTCTCCACCTCCCTTTGTTACTTAGGCCCCCATATGTCCTTGTTGGGCGCTGCTGATTAGTGCTCTGGGGATTTCTGGCACGTTGTCTAACACCTTTGTTCTTATGAACACTAATATTTTACCAGCAGTAATGCTTGCCTTGTGTTTCCTTCTCCTTGTAAGGTTAAATTCTAACTTATCCGTTCACTTTGTGGGGTTTTGATAATGTAACCTCTGGTGGTAATTCAAAAATGAATCACCTTCTGGTAAGAAATTAACAAATATAAAAGTTGGAGCAAAGTTGTATTTGGTGTTTTTTGATAAAGAGTCAGAAGTATTAGAATCAATCAGTTTCAGCTTAAAGGACAGAACCTGCACCAACATGTGTTTCTGTATACTCAGGGTCAGATACTTGTAACACAAGTCATTTATACGGGCAGGACAGCAGGTACTACACATTTCTGTGTACCAAATGGGAGCTAAGGCACAGAGACATCAGGCATGTTCATTAGACCTGGTAACTTGAGCTAATGCCATCTGGACCTGCAGCCTTTCTCGCCTTACACCTCTTGAGCTCCCTCCTCACTTGGTTCATTGTGAGGGACAAAGTGCAGGTAGCAGGTGGGGGGGTAGGGGGTGTAGCAGGAGACAGGGTGGGTGAGTAGGGTGACTGGGAGCTATGGGTTGAGGTAGGAGGGTGGGTGGAGGTGGCGATGGGGGAGGTAACAGGGTTGTATCCTGGCAAAACAGACAGTGGGAGTTGCAGCAGGTGGGAATGGGCCGGGGGAGGGGTGCCTGACTGATCAAATCTGTTGAAGAAAATGTTCAAGTCATTCACCCACTTTATGTCCCCCTTGGGCTGCTGGGAGTCTGGTTCCTTGAACTCAGAGATGGTTTTTAGGCCCCTCCAGACTCCGCTGACATCCCTCTGCTGCAGCGCCATCTTTTTCCTGTAGCTGTTCTTTCCCTCCCTGATCTTCCACCTCAGCTCCCTCTGTACAATCCTCAACTAGTCCTTATTGCCTGACCTAAAAGCCCTCTTTTTGTCTTTGAGCAGAGCCTTTATGTCAGGATTAATCCAAGGTTTGTTGTTGGCAAAACATCATACAGTCCTGGTGGGTACGACGTTTTCCACACAGAAGTTTACATAGTCCGTAATACAAACCGTGAGGCTGTTAATGTCCTCCCCATGAGAGTCTACAAGCACATCCCACGCAGTAGTCTCAAAACAGTCTTTTAGGGCCTCTTCAGACTCCTCAGACCATCTTTTCACAATGCGTGTGGTCACCGGCTGCCTGTACACAAGAGGTTTGTACACAGGCAGGAGGTGTACAAGGTTGTGGTCGGATCTTCCCAGGGGAGGTAGAGGTGATGAGCTGTATGCCTCCTTGGTGTTGGCATACAGTAAATCCAGTGTTTTATTGTCTCTGGTGGAGCAGGTGACATACTGGGTGAATGTGGGCAGAGTGGCAGAGAGAGAGGCATGATAGGCACGCTGTTATCACGATAACATGCGAGAATTCCCACGGCAGGTAGTATGGCCTCATGCTGGCGGCTCAATGTCCTTATTGCAGACTTGTTCCTTAATAGTGGTGTTCCCAGGGTTACACCATTTATCGTTCACAAACACAGCCAGCCCTCCTCCTTTCCTCTTACCGCTCTCTTTCATCCTGTCTGCCCGTAACAGATGAAAACCGTACAGTGTTGCGTTTGTGTCCGGGGTTAGCTCAGTTAGCCAGGTCTCCGTGAATAGCATGACACAGACACAGATGTAAACAAAAGTAGTAGGAGAACCCGTGTAAAAAGAGCAAGTTTGGTGTCCATGGTTCACCGATAACTTAAGCAGTTCACAGACAAAGTAATGCAGAAAAAAAAGTACTTTAAATTAGAAGTATAACGAAACTACTCAGCGGTGAGTAGGAGTTGCTGTAACAGGCTGCCACTCGAGCGGTGCCAAGGAATGTTACTGGGTGAATGTGGGTAGAATGGCAGAGAGAGAGGCATGATTAAAGTCTCCAGAGATCAGAAAGAGGGCATTTGGGTGCTGTGTCTGCAGCCTGCTGATGGTGGCGTTTGACGTCGCAGGCTACGTCGGCGCTAGCAGAAGAGGGAATATACACTGCTGTCGCGATAACATGGTAGAATTCCCGTGGCAGATAGCATGGCCTCATACTAACGGCTAGCAGCTCAATATCCTTACTACAGACCTGTTCTTTGATAATGGTGTGTCCAGGGATACATGCATTTATTGTTCACAAACACATCCAGCCCTCCTCCTTTCCTCTTACCGCTCTCTCTCGTCCTGTCCGCCCGCACCAGATGAAAACCGTCCAGTGTTGCGTTTGTGTCCGGGGTTAGCTCGATTAACCATGTCGCCGTGAATAGCATGATGCTACACTCCAGATACTCCCGCTGTTGCCGGGTCAGAGCCGCTAGCTTGTCAATCTTATTGGGAAAATATCTTACATTCCCCATCATGATGGATGGAAGGATAGGTCTGAAACGCCTACTCCTAGCTCGCAGCTCAGCCCCGGCATGGTGTCCCCTTCTCCTCCTCCTCAGTTCACGGGGCACATCGGGTCTCTCTGTGGTTAGCACCACCATGCTACGGGATTCTGACAGCTGATCCCGGGTGTAACCAAAAGGACGCTCACTACGCGTGGGATCCCCGGACACAGACGTAAACAAAAACAATAGGAGAGCCGGTGTACAAAGTGCAAGTTTGGTGTCCATGGTTCACCAATAGTTAGGAAGTAAGTGTAGTAACTAGAATCGTACAAGAACGTACGTAAAAAGTGAAATATAAGAGAAACTACTCAGCGGTGAGTAGGAGCTGTTGTAAGAGGCTGCTACTCGAGCGGCACCGGAAGTAGAAGTGCTGGAATGGGACTTTATTGATCGGTTGAACGTGGTCAACTCTCTGAATGCTGAGGTGTTTATGAATGGCCCTCTACCACCATTCAGAAGAGGAGATTAGAGATTCAGCAGATTATTGGCACTGAACACAGGGCTTTCAACTGCATGTGATCAATCAGTCCATTTTATTGACAACTTTTTCTGGGACCGCAGACATCTTTTTAAGTTAGACGGACACTGCCTAAACAAGTCAGGAGTAAAATTGTTCACCTCTGTACTTTCCACGTCACCCATCTGTTCCCTCTGCCAAGGACAAGTGATAAGAGGATTTAACCCCTACCAATCCCTGTAAGGATTCACTCCCATCACCCCCTCCAACCCCATCCAGCTACCTCTTCTCTCCAGTCACCGTTCTCCCTCCTTCCCCTCTGGGAGTTCAATGGCCAGATGAAGGAGCTGGTCACTGTGTAGTATAAAAATCTCTGAAGTTGGTCCAGGTGTCTTCAAAATCTTCACCACACTATAACACTATTTTTGCTTTTGCTTTCAGTCAAAGGGGTTTCACTAGAACAAAGTTTACTGAAGAATTAACACAGTACAGCAAACCTGAGTCGGTCCATGAAGTGACTGACTTTACACAGCTTATACTTTTATTTTATGCATTTCTTTATCTGTTCTGCTACTTCTCTTGTGTGTGGGAGAGTTTTGTATCCTCCTGCTGACCTTGACTTACTTTTTACTACCTATGGTTGGACACCATTATGTTCTCAGAAATGTATTGACTACCTTTCCCTAGGTTTGGTAAATATTCATATCTCAATTCTTTACTGATAAACAGGTGTAGTCCACTCTACTTTTTCACATTTGACATTGTTGTTCCAGAGTTGTTTTTATACTGGTGTCAGGCCATTGGCTATTTCTAGCTATTATCTTTAAAGTCACATGGCTTTACCTTCTGTTTTACACCATTAGTTCTCAGGGCCTGCTGTATGGCGTTAAAAAAAACTTTAATGATTAACATATACAAATACAGTGTGTTGATGCTATTCAGTTGGGATCTGCTGTTAGCTCATAAAAAAAATACACCACAACTGCTTGAACCAAACTCACACCTGCACTACTCCCATTTTCTCTCCCCTTAATCCCAAGTGGGACTTCAGAATCCTCCTCTGTCTCTCCAGCCTGATACAAAAAGGCATCAAGCTCTAATTAATGTGCTGGGTCTAGGCTGCAAGACTAATGGCACTGGTGACTCTCTATGTACACACATGTTGCGCTATCTGATCATTCCTTTGAGAACTCTATCTCTGTGCACAGAAATGATCAAACGGAGGTAATCACAAAATGGTATATCACTGAAAACACCAGTGAACTATTTATTAGGGCTTTCTCTTCCACACTTGCCCTCTCTAGAGTATCAGTCTATGAGCTTGTTGATCATTTCAATTAAAAAAGTCCAAATGTTTAGGTGATGGCTCTCTCTGGTAATAAAATATCTCTATGGAGAAATGCCATGCTGGTAAGAATATAAAAAAAAAAAAAAATTTAAAAAAAGTGTCAACAGGCTGAACCCAGATGGCAAAAATCTTATCTCCAGGTTCATTATGACATCTATAAAGAGAGACTAGCTTTTATAATCTGGAACTGAAAAATGCAAGGCGGTCCTTCTTCTCTGACATTATTGCCAAAAACAATAATAATGCACGTGCCTTGTTTGCTACTGTCGACAGACTAACAAACCCTCCAGTGTCAGTAGCCTCTGAGCTTCTATCCACCAGGGCCTGCAATGAATTTCTCTCTTTCGTCACGGACAAAATTGAGAAAATTAAGCAAGCAGTCAAGATCTCAATATCAGGTGCAGGTTGTGTGTTGTCTCTGTGTCCACTTAAAATCAATTTAAATACCAAGACACAACTTTATCCAATTCAAATACCAAGACACAACTTTATCCAATGAAATCAGGGAAATATGCTCAAATACAAGTGGTGGGTAAGTGCATTGATCAAATCAATGATTAGATCCATCAGAATGTTCTACAATTCAACAAAGATAAAACTGAGATAATTGTTTTTGAAGCCAAGGAAGAACAGCACTCACCTTCAATCTGCAATGTTAAAAAGAGAGCGGGAACAGGGGACTGACGGCGCTCGACAGCGGGAACAGGGTGGGGGGCAGCCATGGAGCCACTGTGACGGTTCAATCTCTTCCTCAGACGTTTGGAAGCCTGCTGAACACTCTTGGGACCTCCCAAAGCCAGGCGAGATACAAGAAATGGATCAGGGGCATTGAGAAAGTCCCTGAGTGTGTCCAGCAAAGAACTCAACAACCAGAGCTTCTCCATCACTGCCCTGTTTGAGCTCCCTACAGGGGGCTCTCTTCCATTCACCGAGGAGGCATGCCAGAGTGGAGGAAAGCTCCAAAACCTCCTGGTCAAAATGTCCTGCTGGGTCTATCTTGTGGCAAGATTGTACTGTTACGGGGGGTGTATGGACCCAAATGCAGCACACAGGAAAACCAGGAATAGTGAACAATAGGTTTATTCACCGGAACTGACAGGTACAGGGATTCACAGAACACAGGCAGATTCAGACACGGGTAACCTGAAGTCAGAGATGCAGAAGCCAAGCTCAAGGTTGGGGACAGAAGGCTGGTGAGTATCCCAGGGATTTGACGAGGCGGGTAGGTCGGAGACAGGCAGGGTCAGTAACACGGACTCAGTCCGGGGGTAATCGCTGGAGAGTCTGGCATGAAGACAAAACCAATCTGGGCCTCAGTGAGTGACTGGGTGAGGTTTAAATAAGTGCTTAATTGTGAATTGGCTGCAGCCTGAGCCCAAGGTGAGGTGACAAGGTGGGAGTGAATGGCAGGTGAAATGACAAGGAGAGAGTGGCTGGCAGGTGAGGTGAGGAGGAGCAGACTATGACACAAACATCCAAAATTGTACACAAAAGATGCAAAACAAAAAAGCGAAACAGAACAAAAACAAAACTAGAACAGAGAGCAGTTAAAACTAGCAGTCATATTCGGGAAAGGAGTTTAGCAGGAGAAAGCAAGCTTGAAGAGGTGGGTTTTAAGGGCTGACATGATAACATTTGACATATCATGATTTGTGTCACTACTAGAGGAAAAGTCGGAGGATCACCAAAGTCATTAGGATATATAATGTGGGAACCATGAATGTTTGTACCCAATTTTGTGCCAATCCATGTAGTAAATGGAGTAGACCAACCGACAAATTTACATTGAGGTCATCCATGTGCAAGTCAGTACACATGCCACAGCATTCTGGATCAACTGGAGAGTCTTAAGGGATTTATTGGGACAACCAGATGATAAGGAATTACAATAATCCAGCCTGGGAGAGACAAATGCATGGACTAGTTATTCTGCATCGTTTTAAGACAGGATGTGTCTGAACTTTGCATTGTTACATAGATGAAATAAGTCAGTCAGTCCTTGAAGTTTGTTTTATGGCAAATCAAGTTTATTTATATAGCCCAATATCACAAATTACACGTGTCTATGTGGGCTTTAAAGACTGTACAGTGTTGGAAAAAAAAAAAAAACGAACTCGACACCACTTCAGAATCAATGATCAGGTCAGCGCTTTGTTCTTAGAATACATATACACATAAACACACACACACACACACACACACACACACACACACACACACA
>CALSBV010012138.1:0-43646 GCA_943590825.1 Bovichtus diacanthus
ACTGTTGTTAGTACTGTTGTTAGTACTGTTAGTGCTGTTGTTAGTGCCGTTAGTGCTGTTGTTAGTGCTATTGTTAGTACTGTTGTTAGTACTGTTAGTGCTGTTGTTAGTGCTGTTGCCACAGATGGTGCTCTTAAAAAGTAATTGTCTTTCTCATTGAGTATATCTTTGAGTAAACCATTTAACAGACATTATGTTATTATGCCTGTGCTGCAATCCTGTAAATAATGCGTCAGAAAATACCTATCAGTTGTGTGTGTGTGTGCGCGCTAGTGTCACCCCATGAATAATGACCTGCAGTTGTTCTGCTATGATTGCAGCCACCTGTTGTTGGTGTGCTGTTTGGCAGATGAATATGTAAGAGTAGAACTTTATGGAAACACCTTTTGGTCGTTAGACAGTTCAAGGAAACACTGTGTAGACTAAAAAGATGCTTTTACATGATTCAATGTGAGCGGTGGTTAGTTAGGGGACAGATTGTACTTTGTCCACTGTTATCATACAGACATCTGCTTGTCTAACTTTAAAGGCTAAAATCACTGACATGAACCCATAGTTCCAACAGGGAATAGGAAACTTTAAAGGGCCATTAAATGGTAAATGGACTTGCCATGGATTTATCTACCCTAGCGCCCTTTAGTCTTCCGACCACTCAAAGTTTTACCAGACATGCCAACATTTATCCTTTCACACATGCTGCCATACAAGGTGCCAAGCTGCTCATCATCTAATCTAATGCTCATTCATACACCAATGGGAATTTTGGAGTTCAGTGTCTTGCTCAATGACACTTTGACGTTCGGACTGGAGGAGACAGGGACCAAACTGCCTCAGTAAAAGAATCTGAGTTCCTGAGAATCTCTTTTGGCAACTGCAGAATTTGCAGCAACACTGACAGAAGTTGCTTTATTACACTTACTTTATGGATATGGTGTTATAAAGAACTCATTGCACCTTCTTGTGATAAACTTTGTTAAGTCTACGACATCTACTTACTGTTTTAACATATGCAACTATTTTATTATTGCTGCTGCTAAAGCTCTGTCTGACATGGATATATTCTGTAGGGTGACTCTGTCGCTCCTCTAAAAAAAGAAGATAATAAAACAGAGAAAGCTCCGAGGCTTAACCCCCAAACCTGCAAACTAAAACTAAAGTCGAGAAAACTTGAAAAGAAATGGCGATCTACCAAACTGTAAGAATCTCGTTTAGTCTGGCTAGATAATCTTAAAACATATAAGAAGGCTCTCCGTAAAGCCAGAGCCGCTTATTACTCTTCATTAATAGAAGAAAATACTTTATTTGAGGTTTTTGAATCTGGATTTAGAGTTCATCATAGCACAGAGACGGCTCTGGTGAAAGTTACCAATGACCTTCTATTGGCATCAGACAAAGGACTTGTCTCTGTTCTTGTCTTGTTAGACCTCAGTGCTGCTTTTGACACTGTTGACCCGACATTCTACTACAGAGACCGGAACATTTCACTGGCATAACAGGAACTGCACTGAACTGGTTTAAATCCTATTTATCTGAGCAATCTCAATTTGTACGTGTTAACAATGAATCCTCCATGCAAACCAAAGTCAGTTATGGAGTCCCACAAGGTTCTGTACTTGGACCTCTTCTATTCACCTTATATATGCAATATTATATTAGGCAATATTATAAGGAACCACTCCATAAATAGATGTGGATGATACCGCATAACAATGAAACCTTAAGGACATAAAAATGTGGATGTCCTGAAACTTTTTGATGTTAAACCCTGACAAAACTTGTACTTGGCCCCAAACACCTCCGAAACTAATTTTCTAATGACATAGTAACTCTGGATGACATTCGGCGTTATCTTTGATCAGGATATACTGTACTGTATCCTTTAACTCCCACATAAAACTAATTTCAAGGACTGCCTTCTTTCATCTACGTAACTTTGCAAAAATAAGGCACATCCTGTCTCAAAACAATGCAGAAAAACTGGTTCATGCATGTGTTACTTCAAGGCTGGATTACTGAAACTCCTTATGATCAGGATGTCTCAAAAAATCCCTTAAGACTCTTCAGTTGATCCAAAATGCTGTGGCACAAGTATTGACAAGAACTATTTTACTCCTATATTAACTGCTCTGCACTGGCTCCCGGTAAAATCCAGAATATCATATAAAATCCTTCTCCTGACCTACAAAGCCATTAATGGTCAGGCTCCAGTTTATCTTAAGGATCTCATAGTAAAAGTACAATGGGAGCCAGAGCCTTCAGCTATCAAGCTCCTCTACTGTGGAACCAGCTCCCAATGTGTGTTCGGGAGGCAGACACCCTCTCCACATTTAAGAGCAGAAAGACTTTCCTCTTTGATAAAGCTTATAGTTAGGGCTGGCTCAGGCTTGCCTTGGACCAGCTCCTAGTTATGCTGCTATAGGCTTAGACTGCCGGGGGACTCACTCTTCTCTATTCTCTCCTCCCTCACTATTTATATACATTCCTGTCCCTTAAATGCATGTTACTAACTCATCATCCCCCGAGTCTCTGTGTCTCTTATCTGGCAGGTTGACACTATTAAAGGTTATGTCTGGATCATGACTCGTGGCCGCGCCTGTTGCCCTGGTCCTGCCTGACGCTCACGTTAATTGATCCTTGATCTTTTTCATATTTGATCACTTCATGTTGTATTTTTAACTATGTAGTTTATTCTGTACACACGTCACCTATTGCACATCTATCCGTCCTGGGAGAGGGATCCTCCTCAGTCTCTCCCTGAGGTTTCTTCCATGTTTCCGCTCTAATTCTGGGGTTTCTTTTAGGGAGTTTTTCCTTGTGCGGTGCGAGGGTCTAAGGACAGAGGGGGTCGTATCCTGTACAGGCTGTAAAGCCCACTGAGACTAATGTGTAATTTGTGATATTGGGCTATATAAATAAATTTGATTTGATTTGATTTACATTCCAACCCAAACTCTCCCAATGACCAGAGATTGCCACTCCATTTTGATGAGTGATATCTTCCCCCACGTGAGGTTAAGACAACTGGACGCTGGGAATGTGAGGAGGAGGGGACGACAGATGGAGTCGAGGCTCGCTTATGCAACTTCCACTAAGGGTTCTCTTGAACCGGACATCATTTAATATTGAGGGCATTCATCTTTTTAATGCCTTTAAGGGGACATGAAAAACTCACTTTTATGTGCTTTCATACATTTGTGTATCTGGATTGACTACCAACCCTCAAACTGTGAAATAACACAACCCAGTCAGCTTTTTGGGACTGGACTTTTTCAAGAGGGGGGAGGACAGGCGCTAAAATGATTGATTGCAGCTCTGTTTTGAGTTTTTAGGTAGCTGGAATTTATCAGAGGTGGTTCAATCCCCACCCTCTGCAGTCAGCATGTTGAAGTGTCCTTGAGCAAGATACTGAACCCCAAATTGCGCCCAATGGCCAACAGTGTGTGTGTGAGTGGTTATCTCTGACAAACATGTGGCACCTTGTACAATAGCCTCTGACTCTGTGTGAATGGGTGAATGTCCTTTTATATAAATGCAGTCCATTTACCATTAATGTAGGAGACCAGAGTTGGTGCCCTGTCACAGACCTACAATCATCATTCACTTTTGTATAAACCGCTGCCACAAGTTTTCTCTAACCCTGAAGAGAAGAAAGCTTTTAGTTGGTTAATCTTAACCATAGTTAGTTTAGTTTTCTTCACCTCCTCTCCTGTCACAGTGTGATAATGTGGTTTCACACCTCTCACAGACAATGTGTGAAGCCAACTTGTTAGCTTTGTAAAAAGGAGTCTGCTATGTGAATACAACAATACTATGTTTTCCTTTTGTCTGTGCTCCTACTCTGTAATCCGATGTGAGATCTGCATCACCTACAGCTGTTGTCCAGCTGTCGTCCCCTCTCAATGCTGCTTCATTTACACACAAATGATATTCATATTCATTCATTCAAGGCTGAATACCAACGATTTCTAGTCAGTGGGGTCGTAGCTTTGCAGTTTCCTTGATTGTTTTACTTGCTGTGTCATGGAGTATGTTTCACCTTTGAAAGGTCTGTAAGGCCTTAGACGTGCTAGCAGAAGATAACAACCTTTCTCTTCTGTAAAATGACATTGCCACCTTGGTATGAACCTTGACAATTGTTGGAACACAAGATGTTCAAGTGTGTTTATTGTAACCTCTGAAATACCTAATACTTCAATACATAACTACTGTATACCAATGTTCCTGTTTTAGACTTTTTTTTTTAAATCTGCAGCTAAACTGGAGACGCCTGACACTGAAGGTGTAACGTTTAGATGTAAAGGTGTAGGTTTAAATTTAGTCTGTGTCTTGCTCTTCTGATGACAATAACAGTGCATTTCCTGCTGTGCCGTTTTTCCTGCACTCGTCCACGTCCTGGTGTGAGCGCACATTTATTTGCGTGTTTTTTACCTGTTTGTCTGTTCACAGAGTGAACATGAAGTTCTGCTTCAACCAGGACGACCACGCTCTACAGCACGTCTTCCTGTTGTGAGAGAGGGGTGACGGGCATTAATCAGCTTGTTAAGTGGTTTTTAAGTTAGAAACCGGTGTAGAGGAAGTGCAGAGGATGGCAGGAGGCGATGGGGGGCTTCCGCCCTGACAGGCAGGATGAGAGACTTGATAAACATCATGAATCATTCAAAGGGGTCCCTTTCCTTCTGACATTAGTATTTATGCCTCAGTGTGATCAGGAGAAAAACAGATCTTTACTGATAGAACTGAATGACACAATAATAATCTCCAGTTGTTGTTTGTTGCACTGTAAAGACCTTGGTGAGCTCTCTCAGTGATGGTTAGGGAGGACTTATAGTTAGATCTCAGTGTTTATCATCTCTCATAATCATATTCACATGACTGAGATGGATTTATTTTGAGATACTGCAATAGAAAATGCTTTTCTTTAAGTAAATGATTAAAGAGTAAGTGGTTAATACCAAACCTTGGACAACAGCTGTATCTGTGGTTCTGGAGGGACTACGTACGTGTGCGCTCGTAGAAAGTCCCTCAGAGCGCACTCTGCCACAAACTGGCCCGTTGGTTAATTAGGAGTGCTGTTGGTGTTTAAGGTTTGGTTCTTCAGAGCAGCACACTGAGTGGCAGAGCGTATTCTGGGCACTGTGTCAGGAGAACAAGCAGCAGAGCAGCAGAAGCAGTGAATGTGGTGAAGAGCTGAACTGGCAGGAACCACCCTAGCACAATCATAATCATCCCCTCTGTCGACACACTACTGAGCAAGAGGCATGACATTTTGTATTGTACATATCGATAAGAACGTTTTTTAAAATCCATTTTACCTACCTGCTTGTTAATTCATAAAGAAACGGACAATCTATTTCTTCGAACAATAGCTCTCTCCATTTAGTGCATTCTTCAGGGTGTGTTTACGATTGCACCCTAAATATCCCTGATTATATCACAATGTCGGTGGTGTGGAGTTGAAAGACATGGACAGTTACCAGGCAGGGTCTAATGAGCGATTCTGTTGAGTTGCATCATGGGAAATGTAGGATGCAGTGTTTTTGGAACTGGACCCATACAAAGGACTAACAGTCTCTTTGTTTTTGTCATTTTAAATGACTAGATGACAAATTCACTTCTGTGAATATGATTTTCATTCTAAGAATTGATTTTTAATCTGTTGATGACAGATTTAAATTAGTCATCAACAAATTTGAAAATGCAGTAATTCTAAGTAAAATATATAAAAGATGAAACGGTGTCAGCCAAAAGAAATATTTCAAAGATATCACCTTGAGCTTTGTCAACTTGTGATGCATATTTTCTAAATTCTTTGTTGCATATAGGCTACACTAACAGAAAATTAAAGTATTGCTTAGCTGCAGCCCTAAAGATGTAAAGTAATTATTATATCACATGTCAATATCAAATGAACTTGTAAAATGATCATATTAATCCAACACTACACTTTCCCGGTATCTTCCTTAACATCTGTCTGTCTTCCAGACAGAGAACACCCTCACATATACAGACCACCCACCATATTTAGGACCTCTGCTCTTAAGATATGACACCACGTGGCTGTGATGTTCATATGCCTGAAATGTTAGCAGAAAGTATATCTCCATAGTATAGTTGGCCTACCAATAGTGGAGCAGTGGATTAGAGTTGTGATTCAGTGAGATATCAAATGATAAACTGGCCTCATGTTGTCATGTTATGATGAGTGAGTTTGTATTGGGGACAATTTCAGCGAATTTATTACATTTGACGTTATTTCTTCTTCATGGGTGCAGTTTAAATGGATGTGATTAAAAAGCGCAGTGATAGTTAGTTTTTTATGGAGACTATGCTTCATGTCTGTCTATGGGACTGTAACCGTTAGACTCTGAAAACCCATGTGAGCTCTCTGTGCTGTGAGAGCCAACAGAGGACATACCAACGCACATGTTGCAACACGCTACTTCTCCTCACATTCAAACTCATGTGCTGCTGTGGAACCACCATATGCTTAGACACTACCTCCACATGAACACATTCTGTTATAATATAAACTGGTGTTTTGCACATTTAAGTTATGAACTGCAACAGTGCATTTAATGCTACAAAACATTACTTAATTATTAAATAGATAGTTTGATTCTATTTTGCCATCTTCTTCAGGGTTAAACCAACTTTGTAGATTCCTTTTTATGCCTTATGGTAAGTTCAAAAGTATGTAAGCAGCTATCTTAGCTCAATTGCAGGAAGTCTACAGGATCAATTACCAGCTCCTCAAAAAGTTAAATGAAAGTTACAGTATCTTATTTTTAAAGATGCTTATTCCATGTCCTATATTAAACTTCCATACCCCTACTTTCGTAATGAGAATATATAATATAGAGTGAGAGGAATATTTCCTGGTGGTTGGTTTGTGTGTAATGGACAAGAATCCATCCGTCACAGCATGTCAATTTAGGTTTGCATTTGAAATCCCCTCAGCAATGAAAATCCTGTTTAATCAAATTAGTATGGTCAATGTGTGTCCTTTCACTTTGGGGGGGCGATGACTTGGCGGTTGGTAAAGGACTCCCGCTGGAAACACAATGAGAAACTCTGGATGCTTGTCAGGGGAAATAGATTTTAATATGAACCTGGATTACTCTCTGATCTGAGAGCTGTCATATTTCATGTGGCAGCCTCCTAGTCTCAGTTTGTACCAGCACTTTGATGCCTTTAAATGAACCCACATGACTCACACTGCAGTGTGTATCATTTCAGGTCACAGTTTAGGTTGCTTGATAGATGTCATAAAGGCTGCTCTATTTATTATTTGAGGTTTTATCTTAGTCTTATCTTTAATCTGATGAGGCAGTAAATGACTTCTTTACAGCCCCACAGAGCTCACTGTTATTTAATTAACTCACTCTTAGCTGTTTGAGGCCGTAGAGGGTGTCTTTATGATTAACCATAAGGAGATTTAAACAATATGGCACATTTTTGTCTCAGCGGGATCTCTACAGTGTTGGTTTTGGTTGGTCAGAACTTCTCTACTACAACTGCTAGGCCTGTTCTATCACATTATCAGCATTAAAGAAAATCATCGTTAAGCTTCCTAAAATAAAATCTTGTGTACTAGTTGTTGAGATAAAATGTTGATTGCATTTCTACAGGCCATGAAGACATTTGAAAGGACCAAGTGGGACACTGATGAATTGATCTAATGGGACGAGTTTATCATGGCAGGCTGATTGACGTCCTCAACTCTCTCACAGCAGCTGTTGTCTTTTCTAGTGCCAAAGATAACGTGCAAAAAACTGGGATATTTGGAAATCAAAATGAACCAATCACAGTGTGTGATGCTGGGGCGGGCAGGTCCAGCCCACAGACGGGCCTGCCCTGTCAGGTCAGTGGCCTTCACATCTGTGTTACAGGCTCTGGTTCCCTCACTGTGGGAATGCCAGATGGGCTTCTTCCTGGGCCTCGTGCCATTAAAGCCACTTGCCTGCCGTTACATTACATTACATTACATTTAGCAGACGCTTTTGTCCAAAGCGACTTACAATAAGTGCAAACAATCTTGAGGATACGACTCTAAACAGCGAGAATCTTGCAAGTACATAAGCTTCAAATAGGTGAAATCATATAAGTGCAGAACAATAGCTTAAAAATTGCCGTCTCATGTTGGAGCATCCAAAGACCGAAAAGAAGCTTTCCAGTCCTTGATTACAGTTTTCATGAATCCTTAGTAATCTGAAATCATGTGATTGACTGACGTTCATGTCAATAACAAGAAGTCATCTGATCATATTTTGGCTGAATATTATTTTCACTTGACAGATGACGCTGATATTTTGTCCCTGAATGTGAAACTGACACACTGACTGTTCAGTTAAGTTGAAAATATTGAAAATAATGTTTTAGTATCACTGACTGTGAGGTAGCCAGGATATGTGTTTCACTCAAACATGCAGCAACAGACTTCCCTGCAGCTAGGCAGCTGACGTGCCATTGATTGGTTGGACTTTGACCTGCCTCTGCCAACATAAGATATAATGTAATTTAAGTGTGGTAGCTGTAAAGTAGTATGACCCTGACCCGGGTAGGTTTGTGCAAAGCAGACTGGATGTTAACTCTTCTACCTATTAACAAAAGGGAAACGTTTTCCCATGGGGCTGCTGGTACACTCTTTTCCACCAAAGGATCATAAATCACATTTTGTGATAATGCAACAACCCCATACAGTCTTTGTCCCCAGCCTGGCTTAAAGCTGTAAGGCCCATTGGAGCTTCAGAGGACTCTCTGTGGGAGGCCTTCGTCTCTCTTTTTGCTGTCTGCTTTTTCTCACTTTGGATTTCAACTGCCTTGTCCAGCTCAGTACAAAGTACCATTGTCAGTTAAGTTAATCTAAAGAACCTGTTTATATGGAGCTGATCAGTAATCAAACTTCTCCTTTAGCCCTTACTGTTGTATACTGCTGCCACTGCAGTTAGCTTAAGCAATTTAGCAAAGGGGAACAGCTAGCCTGGCCCTGTGTGAAGGTAACAAACTTAGCCTGCTATCACCTCCAAAGCTTACCAATAACACATTGTTTTATTGTAACTCAAGTCTGAAAATGACAATTCTCTGTTTACTGTTTGTCTGGATTTGTGTCCATCAACTGATATATGTCCATCCAGGTCTCTTATTAAATTATGTTTAGGGTCATTGGATTAAAATGTATTATGCCTGTTTCTGTATATCCTAAAGACTTTAAAAGACTGGAGTCAGGAGCTCTAACAGCTGGCCTGCGTGGGCAACTTAAGTAAGAAACACACACAAAACAACAAAACATGAAACACGCTCCAAAAAACCTTGACAAGTTTTAAGCATACACAGGTTAATATTTGACAGGCTATTTGATCTCAGGCGTGTGTAAGCTTGGACCTGAGTTTAGGTGAAGGTTGTCAAGAGATAAAGCCAAGAGCAGGTAAACATGTTGGAAGCAGAGCAGCACTCCGGTAGACCAAGCGTTTGGCCTCCTGCACATGACAGACATCATCAGGCCTGAGGGGCAAATGGCTGTGAAGGCCTCGCTCTCAGACACCTTGTAGTCCGTGGGGGTTAAAGGTATCTTTTGCTCATACTGATTCAGTGTTGTTTACTCTCTTCTGCATCCCTGGATGTAGAACATGACAAAACAACATATTATATTGAGGTAACAGAGTTTGTAAAGAGCAGCTCACAGTTCATCATACATCACACACGGCATATGAAACCACAGTAACAAGATAACAAGATGCTGAGGTATGTGATGTGGCTAGTCTTTGTCTACACTGGACACATCTGTAAACAACAGTGGGAGCCATAGAAAATAGCATTCTTGTAAGTATTGCTCTGTATTAGGATGTCATGTATATTCACTTTTATGATATATAAACACTTACTTTGTATTAGTGAGTGTGGGTGTGCCAGTTTACATTAGTGTCAGTATATGTGTTATTAAGCTTCAGTTGTTATTGGTAGCTGTCAGATTGATTAAAGACATATCAAAAAGTAAAAAATAGTTACTTTGTTCATGTACACAGTTTTTGAAAGCTGCTCTAGTCAATATTTTATCATAACAAAGGATTAAATGTATAATATGAATGATGCCACTCATAGACATGAACCCACAGAGATCTGTCCCCAGACCTCAGATCCCTAATCTCTAATAGTGTATGATGTGTGAGTGTGTGTGGATGTTTATTTCTGATGAGCATGTGGCACCTTGTAGACTCTGACTCTGAATGTGTGAATGCTGATGTGTTGTAAAGCGCTTTGAGTCATCACAAAGACTGGAAAAGCGCTATATAAATGCAGTTTATTTATATAAATGCAGTTCATTTATATAAATGCAGTCTATTTATATAAATGCAGTTCATTTATATAAATGCAGTCCATTTATATAAATGCAGAACATTTACCTCTGGAGCGTTTGGCTGTGTTAGCTCATGGGTTAGCACACTAACTAAAGTGTGTTTAAAGCATCTTCTTTAGCAAGCCATACACTATTAGGGATTAGGGATCTGTGAAGTAAAAAAGTTAAAGAAGTTATTTTGTTATGTTTATTCTATTTATCACAAGTCACCTTTTGTTTGAAGTTGAGTAAATTTGTGTAAAGCTTTAATGTGGTTTCATTCTCAATTCTGAATGCAAATATCAGTCAGGCGAGCAACTCTGCAGATATTGAGTAAAGACTAAATGTGAGGTGTAGCCACACTGTGGCCTGGAGCCACCTCTATACTGTGCACTTGAAAAGGGGGTGGATGAAATGCTCCCCCAATCACCAACCAGCCCTGACACAACACCCCATTCGCTTTGCTCAGACCCAGACCACAACCCCCATTTGACATTTTTCATATGGACCTGTTATATCTGCTGCAGAGACAAATCATTCCACAAATGCATATGATGTGTTTTCTCTCTGATTTATGCACATCCATAAATTGCTCTGTGGTTGTCCCCCGACTCTCGTGCTGTGTCATCAGGCATAAGGTTTCACTTCCTGTGCTGTGAGGCCAGAAATACATGAAGGACATGAGTTGGAACTTGGGATGCAAGCGCACAAAAATTGGCTAGCAGCCCAGTATAAATGTCTTCCAGCTGCTGTATACGCAGGAGACGGAGTAATGCTTCTTTATGGTCCACTCAGGTCCAGATGTGTATCTGCAGCGCCGTGAGGCCCTGATAGGGTTATGACTGGGGTCTTTGTGATTGAACAGCAGCAGCTGTAAAGTCGTACTTTAACAGGATTGCCTGTTGTACTGTAAGGCCACATTAAGTCTACAGTTTGTCAAGGGGCTGAAGTTTGAGCTGAGAATAGTAGCAAGAATTTCCTCAGGTGCTTCCATGCAGGCATCTTTGTTTTATCGCATTCATTAAGGCTGCAACTGGGTTTCCTTCATCGACTTATTTCAAGTGAAATGAATGCAGTCAAAGATCTCAAATCGTATCAGACTTGACAGATGTGGAAGGGACGGAAACCATGGACCTCTGCCAGTAACAGTTATACCACCCACTGTAAAACTGTCACTTTGAACTTGAGTCAATCTTAAAAGGGGCACTCCACCAATAGTACTTCTTCAGCTTTTAAAAAAGGTTGCTCTTCAGTCACATTCAAGTCCAGACCATACATTCCCAAAGAACAAATGACAAGGCAAGTGACGCAGACAAAGGTCAGTGGTGGAGTTGTCTTCCGTTACTGCATTAGTAATGATTCTCAACTGTGTGCCAAACATGTTCAGCCTAACATAGGCCACAGGTTGTGAACCCATTAACCCCACTGCTTGCTCTGCCTAGTTTTTTAGAAAGGAGTGGGGTTTCCATTTTTTTTCTAATGAGACGAGCAGTTGGAAACAAAGCTGTCAGCCAGCTGGGAAACACAAGGCAAATTATACACCTTTACTTTGCTCTTCTTAACTTCCAATTTCTTTCCTACTTCTTCCCTCTCTCTCTCTTTCTTCACCAGAGAAAATTTGCTTTGTCTTGTGTGAGCCAACAGTGAGTTCAGTACAGTACAGTCTGCTTCCTGACCCCAGGTCAGTGGGTCTGAAACTCTGATTGTAATGCGAGCTGGCTGGTGAGACTGTAGGCTCTCCTGCAGCAGCAGTTCAGCCCAGTGTGCTGTGCTGTCACTTCCTCTGCCTGTGGAGGTCCAGTGAGCCTGGATCCTGCGCTGGTCCATCCGTTACAGGACGGGCCGGCAGGTAATCCTGGACCTCGACTCTCTGTAGATGCTGTAACACACGCAGCTTAGAGGTCACTGACAGCTGCATCTTTGCTGCTGCTCTGTCAGTGCATCAGCATACAATTTTATATCTTGGAGATATAGGATTTATTTAAGGGATGTGTTATTCATTTATGGTTGTTGGGGCTATTTGGAAAGTTAAGATGAACACACAGAGAACCTGTCCTGTCCAATGCAGGAAGTGATGTGTAGTATATACAAAGGGTAAAGGTGCTATTGACATGAAATGTTCACCAGATGTCGGTAACGACACATGCAATTCACACATGCAAAGAAACCAAAACAAATAAGTTCAGAAATTAAGTTATGTGTAATAAAATGGAATGACACACTGAAATGTATTTAATACTTGGTATAAAAGCCTTTGTTGTAATGACGCTTCAAGACGCTCCTGTGAGGAGGAATTCGTCACATGCGTTGCTCAGCTGGGATTTTGGCCCATTCTTCCACAAACAGTCTCTACATCTTGAAGGTTCCGTTCTATGAACTCTGATCTTTACTTCTTTCCATAGCTTTTCTATTGGATTCCAGTCAGCTGATTGGCTGGGCCATTCTAGCAGCTTCATTTTCTTTCTCTCTTGGCTGTGTGTTTGGGATCAATGTCTTGCTGTAATGTCCACCCTCGTTTCATCTTCATCATCCTGGTAGATGGCACCAGATTGTTATTCATCCTTCCTTCAGTTATATGAAGTTTGCCAGATGTTCCCACCTCCACACTTCACTGTTGGGGTGTTTGGGGTGTGTGCAGTGCCATTTGACCTCCAAACATGGTGTGTATTATGACATCCAAAGAGTTCAGTGTTGGGCTCATCTGACCAGACTATATTCTCACAGTATTTCACAGGCTTGTCTAAATGTTGTGCAGCAAACTGTAAAGGAACTTCAACATGCTTTTTCTTTAGCATGGAGTCTTGCGTGGTGAGCGTGCATACAGGCCATGGTGCTTGAGTGCATATCAATATATTAAAATTGTTTTCTTTGAAACACTTGTACCTGCTGATTCCAGGTCTGTCTGAAGCTCTCCACAAGTGATCCTAGGCTCTTGGACTCTTCTGATCATTCTTTTCACTCCTCTGTCAGAAATCTTGCGAGGAGCAGCTGCTCGTGCCTGGTTTATGGTGAAATGATGTTCTTTCCACTTCTGGATTATGGCCCCAGCAGTGCTCACTGGAACATTCAGAAGTTTAGAAATCCTTCTGTTAACCAAAGCCATCAGGATGTTTTGCAACAGTAAGGTTGTGAAGGGGTTGTGAAGGTCTTGAGAGCTCTTTGCTTTCACCCATCATGAGATGTTTCTTGTGTGACATCTTGATAATGAGACCTTTTTAGAGGCATTAGTTGGGACTGAACCAGCTGATATTAATTTGCACTGACGAGGGGCAGGATTGCTTTCTAATGACTAATACATTTCTGTCATGGCCTAGGTGTTTTCCTACTTTCTGTTTTATTTTGATAAGTACGTTCCCCTTGTGTCTTGTCTACTGGTACTTCCTGTCTTTGTGTTTCCCTCGTGATTGTTTGCCGTTCCCTGATTTGATCCTCCTGTGTATAATCTCCCTGCACCCTTGTGTCTTTGCTGCCATCTCCAGCTGTGTCCCATTCTTGTGATAAGTGTCTGTGTATATATACCTGTCTATCCTATTGTTCCTGGTCGGTTCCGCGTCTATGACTCCCATGTCTTTGATCCTAGTGTTTCCTTGAGCCACCCTGGTTTGTGTCTTCAGTTTTTTCTTTTACCTGTTGTTTGTTTAAGCTTTTTCATAATAAAGCTCTCTTTTTGTTAACTCACTGTCTGTTATCTGCGTTTGGGTCCTCCCCGTTACCTTACTCGTGAGAGATTTCAGCGGGTGTCATGTGTTCAATACTTTTTCTCTGTGTCATTCCATTTTATTACACATAACTTAAGTTATGGACGTCTATGGTTTGGTTTCTTTGCATGTGTGGATTGCATGTGTTGTTACCGACATCTGGTTAACATTTCATGTCAATAGCACCTTTAGAAATATATTTACTGAGAAAAATGGTGATGTGTTCAATACTTATTTTACCCGCTGTATTTGCAGCAGCAGCGACTGAGGAACTGGAGGGTTAACATTTGCAGTTATAGACAAAGAAAAGAGCACCACACACAGGAACTCGCATTACACTAGTGGCCCAGACTACACTAAAATGTTTTGAAACATACATAAGTGGTCATTGCAGTGTTTTATTTCATTTTCACCCCCAAGCTTTTATCAAAACTTTTTAAAAAGAACATTTTATTACATGTCTTTAGATTTAGCCCCAATGTCCTTCGATGTGTAATTATCAAGGCTTTCTATTTATTTTGTTTCACAGTGGGTTTGTCATGAAGTCTGATGAACATCTGAAACCTTAGTTTAAGGTTCATATATTCAATTCCACATCATCAGAAAAAACATGTCAATGAAGAAAAGAAAGAAGAAACATCAATACAGATATAACCTGCCTGTGTTCCTGTTGCTGGTCTCTCTCTCTTTAAGTTAAACATTGGTCTTTTATGTAACTCTGATTTGCTGACTGTTCAGCACTTAAATCAATATGTCTATCTGGCAAACGGTGAGGCAGTTAAAATTTGACAATACAATAGTTACAATACAAATCTTTTAGCTAACTTTTGATGTTAGATAAACAAAACCAAATGTTTTTCAGGATTCTTCCAGCGCTGCCAACCTTTTCAGAATGTCAGATTATAAATAAATTATAAATAATATAATATATTAATAACATTTTTAAAAAGTGCCCATCGCCCAACCTAAACATTTATTAGTTAACATTTATAACATTTGACTTCGAACACTTGGTCATGGTTAGGGAAAGATCATCATCATGGTTAAATGCTTTAGAAAGCTCTAATATGACCACTTGATTGTTGGGACGACATAGCATTATTTCCTTTATTTTATGGCACTGTTTGCAAAAAGAGAAACTCCAAAATCTTCTGTGAGTGAAGCATTGACATAAATATATAATAAGACATCTTTTACCAGTTTGTACAAAACAAAGAGTTCATTTGAAAAGCCAGTTTCATTAATATTATATCTCCATCCTGGCAGAACAGGTTCATGTTAATGTGGGGACACACAGGGACATCTGCTCCCGTTTCTGGGTTGTTGGTAGAGAGAGCAGTTGATTTATTAGCACCTTTTCCTCCCCAGCTTGTGTGTGTTCTCGGGCAACAGCCTGAGACAGCCAGAGTTTTAAGTGGTCTCTGGTGTTAAATGAAGCCTGTCTTCATTCTCCATGTTGGAAGTAGAATTTAGCCTGAGCATCTTTAGTCAACAGATTCCTCAAATGTGCTACAGGGACGAGCTGTTTGTTTGACCAAGCCAGGAATATTGTCCGTCACACCACTGCAGTATGAGCCAAGTATGCCTGTCAATGAGTTGTTTCCATTCACTTTGGTTAATAGATAACTCTTCAAGCAGCTACTTTAATGCTGCCTTTCTTTTTTTCACAAACTGAAGTGAAGTCATCAGGGAACCATGAGGGCCATTCTGGGCTTTACACACTTGGTCATATTTGATGTTCTCGGGCCAGTGATTCTCGACCATAGTTGGTTAAAAGAAATGGATAAACATTTGATAATGCTGTTGGGATAAGTCAGACAAAAATGTTGGTATCCCCGGCTGATAGGACTTCTGGATGCACACTCCTGGACACCTATAAAACAAACAAAGATCTGAGTTCAGTCTGCCATCCAACAACTCTGAGTTGTCATCTCGTTGGCCTTGGATGCATTTTGTCTCGTTTACAAGAGGCAGAGTTGTATTATGTTTTATTAAGTTTTATTTTCATGGCTGCAGATTCAGTCATTGGGGGGTGAGCAGGTTCAGAGCAGAGGGCTTTCCAGCAGGGAGTCTTTAACAAGGCAGACAGACGACTTAGGGCAACTCTGCCTCGTCTGTCAGTGTCCAAGCGGCCTGCGGCTAATAGTGGATGTCACTGGAACAGAGAGAATCCTGCTATTACATTTTTCAATCTGGAATTCCTCTTTGTCTGAAGCGTAAATGCTTTTAAATCAAGAGAGCCAGTAGATGAAACCACAACAGCAATTTCCTGTTATCCTTGAGGGATTCTTTGGTCTTCTTGTTCACTGCCATTTATTACATTGTGTAGCTTTAAGCAGGCTGATATCCCTACAAATATGAGGCCAGGCAGAGTGGACCCCATTAAATTTGGGGCATTTTTCTGACTGCAGTGTCTGGAACAGATCCTGAGAAGCTTTGATTGTGTGTTGGCTCACACAGGGAAACCAGAGCAGGGCACTGAGCGAGAGCATGAAAACAAAATATAGGTGACACATCAGTATTTTTACATGTGGATATATATATGTACAGCTTTTGACTCGGGGATATTGCTGCTCCGTCAGGTTTAGTTTAACTCACTCCAGGACTGAGAGTTAGCACGTTTGGCTGTTTTTGACAAGACAAATGAGTATGTAACCATTGAAACTTCAGCATCTTTACATTGTTTAAAACTCATATCAATGAACTGGAGCACAGCGCTGAGGGAAATAGTAAGGGAAGGCCCCAAATGCGTGTACAAGAAATGCCTGACAGTGGTCCTGAAATTGACAGTACTCCAGACTTTTACCTGCGTTGGTTTGATCAACATCTACGGAACTGCAAACAAATTCTGTATGAAATGTTAGCTGAGACAAACTGGGAGCCATAGCCCTCTGAATGGTAATGCCAGTCAGTTGGTTGGGCCACCACTTTGATCCAGACTGAAATATCTCAAAAAATATTGGATGGATTGCTTTGAAAAGACATTCAAGATCTGCAGATAATGTATCCTAATGACTTTAGTGATCCACTGACTTTTCTCTAGCACCACCACCAGGCTGACAATTTAGCTTTTTAGTGAAATGTCTCAACAACTACAATAAAATTAAACTAAATATGCCGGCCTGACTGTAGACGCTGAAACAAAAGTGTCAAACTTTAATCAGGAAGAAGCTGCTCACAGTACAGTTAGGATTAATCCTGTAAGGGTAGCAGGGTGTTTGTATTCTGTGCTAACTTTACTGAGAGCGTATGATACTCTGGCAGTATGGGGTGAGTTGAGGATTCAGGCAGACACAGCAGTGAAACTAGACACAGCGGTCTCGCGTTACTTACGTAAAAACCGACAACAAAAACACTCAAACTCCAGCTGCTCTATATTTTCCCACAAGTTTCCTCTGACCTTGCTTCAGAATTGAGAAAAACAACTTCTGTGTCACATGGGCTCATTTCCAACCCTACCTATGCTGTTACAGTATCTAGTATAGGATGTGTGATCTTATTGGAGACCTAAAAGTGTCCCAGGCCGGCGCTCCCACCAAAACATGTCACTCACTCCTGGCTTCCCCATTCTCTTTATAGTCAAAGGGCACGGTATTGGTGTACTTGTGCGTTTTGTCAGCGTTGTTACTTGATGTTCCACTCCCCATCTTCACGTTTGCTTCTTTTCCTTGATAAGACTAAAAGCTGGATATTCATGAGGCATTTCTAAAGACATCTGTTGTTCCCACCATATGTCAGCACATACATGCCTGCCCATTGGTCTTCAAGTAAATAAAAATTACTATTATTACAAATTATGATGGCCAACGGTGTATGAATGTGTGTGAATGTGTCAATGCTGACATGTTGTAAAGCACTTTGAGTGATCACAAAGATTGGAAAAGTCCTATATAAATGCAGTCCATTTACCATTTTTGATAAGACCTTAGTGATATAAGTCCTGCCTACAGTTCACACACGTTTTCCCTCTGCTTTTCTTTGATCCTACTGTGATTCAATGCTGTTACTATCTCAGAATTGCTTATCTGCATTGCTGTAAATGTGTCCTACGTATCTTAACACATATAAGAGATCTGCTACAGCATGTGGAAGAGTGCTGATCAAGCATTAAGCAATCACTGCAAATGTTTCCTGTGGTCACCCTGATGGTCAGAGTTTTAGTTCTGCTCACTGTCTTACAGGCAGTTCTGGCTTACAATATAAAACATGTCTTTGGTTGTCTTAAAATGGCCTAATGCCATTTTTCTGCCTGATAAAATACAATCTAGTCTAACAGAGATTGGTCAGTGAGCACAGGTAGCACAGTACCAAGAGATTTTAAACAAACTTGAACCTAGGGTTGGGCAATTTGACCATAAAGGGTTACTCGAGTGATTTAGTGTTAATATGTTCCGAGAACCATCACCTTACCGTGGTGGAGGGGTTTGGGTGCTCCTATGAACCTGAGGGCTGTGTTGTCGGGAGCCTAGTGCTCCTGGTAGGGTCTCCCATGGCAAATTGGTCTCAGGCGAGGGGCCAGACAAAGAATGGTTCAAAAACCCCAATGGCACATCAAAAAAGAGGAGGTGTGACCCTGCCCGGAGGAAGCCCGGGGCCCCCGTCTGGAGCCAGGCCTGGAAGGGGGGCCCGTCAACGAGCGCCTGGTGGCCGGGTTTGCCACGGAGCCCGGCCGGGCATAGCCCGAAGAAGCAACGTGGCACCCCCCCCCTCTCCATCATGTGGGCCTACCACCCGCAGGAAGAACCGTTGGGGTCGGGTACATTGCCAGACGGGTGGCAGTGAAGGTCGGGGACCTCGACGGACCAGACCTGGGCGGCAAAGGCTGGCTCTGGGGACGTGGAACGTCACCTCTCTGTGGGGGAAAGAGCCGGAGCTTGTGCGGGAGGCGGAGCGCTACCAGTTAGATCTGGTTGGGCTCTCCTCTACGCACAGTCTCGGTTCTGGAACCGTACTCCTGGATAGGGGTTGGACCTTATTCTTCTCTGGAGTTGCTCAGGGTGTGAGGCGCCGGGCGGGTGTGGGGATACTCACAAATCCCCGGCTGAGTGCCGTTACGTTGGAGTTCACCCCGGTAGACGAGAGGGTCGCCTCCCTACGCCTACGGGTTATGGGGGGGAAAACTCTGACTGTTGTCTGTGCATATGCACCGAACAGCAGTTCAGAGTATTCGGCCTTCTTGGAGACCCTGAATGGAGTCCTGTTGGGGGCTCCAGTAGGGGACTCCATAGTTCTACTGGGAGACTTCAACGCGCACGTGGGCAACGATGGAGACACCTGGAGAGGCGTGATTGGGAGGAACGGCCTCCCTGATCTCAACCCGAGTGGTTGTTTGTTATTGGACTTCTGTGCTAGACATGGGCTGTCCATAACAAACACCATGTTCGAACATAAGGATGCTCATAAGTGTACATGGTACCAGAGCACCTTAGGCCGAAGATCGATGATCGATTTTGTAATCGTATCATCTGATCTGAGGCCGCATGTTTTGGACACTCGGGTAAAGAGAGGGGCGGAGCTGTCAACTGATCACCATCTGGTGGTGAGTTGGGTCAGGGGGTGGGGGAAGAGTCTGGACAGACCTGGTAAGCCCAAACGGGTAGTGCGGGTGAACTGGGAACGTCTGGAGGAGGCCCATACCCAAGAGACCTTTAACTCACACCTCCGGCGGAGTTTCTCTGGCATCCCTGTGGAGGTTGGGGGCATTGAGCCTGAGTGGTCAATGTTCAAAGCTTCCATTGCTGAAGCTGCGGCGGGAGCCTGCGGCCTCAAGGTCTTAGGTGCCTCAAGGGGCGGTAACCCTCGAACACCGTGGTGGACCGCGGTGGTCAGGGAAGCCGTCCGACTGAAGAAGGAGTCCTTCCGAGATATGTTATCACGGGGGACTCCAGAGGCGGTTGCAAGGTACCGACAGGCCCGAAGGGCAGCGGCCTCGGCCGTGACAGAGGCAAAGCAGCGGGTGTGGGAGGAGTTCGGAGAAGCCATGGAGAAGGACTTTCGGTCGGCACCAAAGTGCTTCTGGCGTACTGTCCGGCACCTCAGGAGGGGGAAGCGGGGAACCATCCAAGCTGTTTACAGCAGGGATGGAACACTGTTGACCTCAACTGAGGAGGTACTCGGGCGGTGGAAGGAGCATTTTGAGGAACTCCTCAATCCGACTAATACGCCCTCTTTGATAGAGGCAGGGCTGGAAGATTATGGGGGATCATCAGCAATTTCCCTGGTGGAAGTCACTGAGGTAGTCAAACAACTCCACAGTGGCAAGGCCCCGGGGATTGATGAGATCCGTCCAGAAATGTTGAAGGCTTTGGGTGTGGAGGGGCTGTCGTGGCTGACACGTCTCTTCAACATTGCGTGGAAGTCGGGAACAGTGCCTAAGGAGTGGCAGACCGGGGTGGTGGTTCCCCTGTTTAAAAAGGGGAACCAGAGAGTGTGTGCCAATTATAGGGGTATCACACTGCTCAGCCTCCCGGGTAAAGTCTACTCCAAGGTGCTGGAAAGGAGGGTTCGGCCGATAGTCGAACCTCAGATTGAAGAGGAACAATGCGGATTCCGTTCTGGCCGTGGAACAACGGACCAGCTCTTCACTCTCACAAGGATCCTGGAGGGGGCCTGGGAGTATGCCCATCCGGTTTACATGTGTTTTGTGGACCTGGAGAAAGCGTATGACCGGGTCCCCCGGGAGATACTGTGGGAGGTGCTGCGGGAGTATGGGGTGAGGGGGGCGCTTTTGAGGGCCATCCAATCCCTGTACGCCCAAAGCAAGAGTTG
This sequence comes from Bovichtus diacanthus, assembly GCA_943590825.1. Classification (NCBI taxonomy): domain Eukaryota; kingdom Metazoa; phylum Chordata; class Actinopteri; order Perciformes; family Bovichtidae; genus Bovichtus; species Bovichtus diacanthus. The sequence goes on from CALSBV010012138.1 coordinate 20,800, forward strand.
TGTCCGGGTTCTCGGCAGTAAGTCGGACTCGTTCCCGGTGGGTGTTGGCCTCCGCCAGGGCTGCGCTTTGTCACCAATCCTGTTTGTGGTATTCATGGACAGGATATCGAGGCGTAGTCGGGGGGAGGAGGGGTTGCAGTTTGGTGGGCTTGGGATCTCATCGCTGCTCTTTGCAGACGATGTGGTCCTGATGGCATCAACAGCCTGTGACCTTCAGCACTCACTGGATCGGTTCGCAGCCGAGTGTGAAGCGGTTGGAATGAGGATCAGCACCTCAAAATCTGAGGCCATGGTTCTCAGCAGGAAACCGGTGGATTGTCTACTCCGGGTAGGGAATGAGTCCTTACCCCAAGTGAAGGAGTTCAAGTACCTAGGGGTCTTGTTCACGAGTGAGGGGAAAATGGAGCGGGAGATGGGCCGGAGAATCGGAGCAGCGGGCGCGGTATTGCACTCGCTTTACCGTACCGTTGTGACGAAAAGAGAGCTGAGCCAGAAGGCAAAGCTCTCGATCTACCGGTCTATCTTCGTTCCTACTCTCACCTATGGTCATGAAGGTTGGATCATGACCGAAAGGACAAGATCGCGGGTACAAGCGGCCGAAATGGGTTTTCTCAGAAGGGTGGCTGGCTTCTCCCTTAGAGATAGGGTGAGGAGTTCAGTCATCCGAGAGAAGCTCGGAGTAGAACCGCTGCTCCTTTGCGTAGAAAGGAGCCAGTTGAGGTGGTTCGGGCATCTGGTAAGGATGCCCCCTGGGCGCCTCCCTAGGGAGGTGTTCCAGGCACAGCCAGCTGGGAGGAGACCACGGGGAAGACCCAGGACGAGGTGGAGAGATTATATCTCCACACTGGCCTGGGAACGCCTCGGGGTCCCCCAGTCAGAGTTGGTCAACGTGGCCCGGGAAAAGGAAGTTTGGGGCCCCCTGCTGGAGCTGTTGCCCCCGCGACCCGACCCCGGATAAGCGGTTGAAGATGGATGGATGGATGGATGTTCATAAAGAGGGGGAACTTACAAGTAACTGAATTTTTTTAAATAATGGTCACAATTGAAGCAGCAGAGATGTCCTGAATGTTAGCCACTGGTATATATAAGTGAAGCTCTAAAAACACTAGAGCCAACATTTCCCATAATGCAACCACTAGCATCTTTTCATTAGACCCTCCCTGCCAAACACCAAACTCCACACCCCTGTTTGTAAAACATACTTTCTGTTATAAATGTATACATGTGTGATCTCAGACCCCAATGACATCATCAGGGTTATTTTTTCCATCTTGAAAAAGCATTTCCAGAGCCTCAGAAGATATTATAAAAGCCTGGATCATCTTTCATAATTTTTGAGACTACTGAGGAAGTTAAGTGAGATGTTACAGTCATCTGTCAATGTGTTCCTGCTGTTGCACGTCTAAGTCAGTGTACGCTTGGACTAGGAAAGGTAAGTGGAGTCTCCTTCAAGGTTATTAAGAAAAATGGACGCAATGTACAATGTATGATCAATGAACTAGATCAAAAAAAGGAAACTCATGACCTGTAAGACATCTGGAGACTGGTTTTGTGTGTGTGCGTGTGTGTTTCATCACCATGCTTAGTTTTGCAGTCAGCATCTATAGCATTAACATTAAACAACACCTTCTTCCTGGAGACAGTTTAGTTTTGGATGTGGAATGATAATCACTGACTTACATGTTGGTGTGTGACATTTTCTTACACATGCGTTCTCTCTCTGTGCTCCTGCAGCGTGGGTGGGCTCCCTCTCCATGGGGATGATCTTCTTCTGCTCTCCCATTGTCAGCGTCTTCACCGACATCCTCGGCTGCAGAGTTACGGCAGTGGGCGGTGCTGCTGTCGGCCTGGTCGGCCTACTGGCCAGCTCCTTTGTCACGTAAAGAAGAAAATAATGATTTTCAATTCAAAATGACATTGTGTCATCACTGCATAAAGTATATGACAACTACTCCTACAAGGTTATTGGAGTAGTGAGTAACTTCAGTCATCAGATTTATCTCCCCCTTCATAGTTTAGATATGGAATGATCAGGAGTGGATGTAAATTTGGATGTGTTTCTTACATTTTCAGTAACTTTCTCGGGACAGGGGAAACAAGTCGACACCTTTTAAGTTGACATGGCAAACTTATTTGAACATCTGCAGTTACAGAGCAACATTATCATTCATTTGGAGTCTGTGTTTTTGTCTACCTGATGAATGCAATTCCAATATTCTTTCTCTATAGCTCTGTTTTTGGAGGGAAATATCTTCTCTTTAGCTGCTAAATGCTTCACCAGCGCGTCTCTAACTGTCTGCCTGCTGTTTGCTGCTGAGCACAAAGTGTTCATACTCCTTTTAGATTTTATCAAGACTCTGTGGGTAAGACGCTCTGCTCCTAACACTCAGTTGTTAATAATTTCCTGGAATTCCATACGTCTACCCGTGAGGAAACACTTGCACAAACACATAGAAATGTGTGATCCAGACAAAGCAGCATGTGTTTAACCCCTCCTTTTGTCACTTTCAAGTGCAATAAATAAGTAATAAAAGTTTTTGAATTACTGCTGAGTTGTGCAGCGGACAGTGCAAGGTGCAAGTGATTCCACTGTTAAGATTTATTTACCCCAAACAGGACTTTGTAACCACTTGGGAGCACCATCCTGTTTTTATTTGGACCTTCACCACTAGACATGAATGATTTCACCTTGTTAAATGTACTGTTCGGTATCATTTGCTATAGTTGAAAGGCTTCGTGGACAAAGGTCAAACACATGCCGACACATTGCACCTACCTGATAATAGTAGTAGATGTCTTTTTTACAACAAATGACATATATATATAATATCACAACACGACAATTCAGTCATTCAAGGCATGTCATGCTGTCACAGATACACTGATCAAAACTTTTACAAATACTACTAAAATATCAGTAGAATCCAATTTGAATTTGATGGTTTTACAGCAATATGTTCAATATGAGTTTTGTAGGACAATTTACTATTTAACAGAATTCCTCATTACTTGTAATGCTGTTTTGTATTGATTAGATTTGCGTACAAAGCATGGATCACAGTAGCAACATTAAAGCTTTGTGTTTTTGTGAAATGCTTTAAATTCCAAAAAATCAGGTCAATTTTTTTCATAAAGCTCAAAATCACAAAGCACAGGGGCTTTAATCTGCAGAAGGTTTGAGGTAGAGCGGATGGCATGCAAGATGGTATCGTCAGCTTAAAATGAAACATACTGTAGCAGTGCTCAGTTGGAACATACATTTTAGGAAAAGCCATAATAAAACATTTGCTTGCTAAATCTTATTGATGGAGCTTCCCTGGAGCAAACACAGTCCACATGTTGTATACAGACCGCTCACAGGGCTTCAAATCAATAACTGAGAGCAGTGGGTGAGTGAGAAGTGATGTGTCTTGTTGTTCCCTCCCCTCACAGGTCCCTGGGCCCCATGTATTTCACCTATGGCATAGTGTTTGCCTGCGGCTGCTCTTTCGCCTACCAACCCAGCCTGGTCATCCTGGGCCACTACTTCAAGAAGCGTCTGGGTCTGGTGAACGGCATAGTGACGGCCGGCAGCAGCGTCTTCACCATCACCTTGCCCTTTGTGCTGTCGGGCCTGCTGGAGAGAGTGGGCCTCCAGAACACCATGCGTGTCCTCTGCATCCTGATGTTTGTACTGATGCTGGCCGGCTTCACCTACAAGCCCCTGCTGCCACTCAAATCCAGCAACACCCGCACAGGCAGCCGGTTCCCACCCATAAGCAAGATCTTCAACATCAATATCTGGAAGTCTTTGGGATATCGCATCTGGGCCTTCGGTATCCCTGCAGCCCTCTATGGCTACTTTGTGCCTTATGTTCACCTGGTAAGTCTGTGTTACTCTCTCAGTCGAATTTGATTTCACTGACTTTCACACATACTCTGTATTTCTGAGTTGTTTGTGTTGCTGGGTGTCATCACCCCACTCTCTGGGCCAAAGGTCATTCAGATGATGAGAAATAGCATGTAAATGCCAACAGAGGAATTCCATGGTGAGATTTCTCAGTATCCTAATCCCATGTTTTGGATGTGTTTGTTGGCACGAGGGAGGAAGAAGGACGAGGCCAACAAGGGAGCTTCAACAACACAGATATCAAAACACATACTGGATATGTGAGATTTATTCATGTGAAAGATGAGAGGAGGAGAAGTCTAAACCCCAGCCACAATCCTCCAGGCATTCAGCAGTGTCACCATGAGAAGTGTACTTCAGTATTCAGGAACAGTCTCTGTCCGTTAGGAAGGTATAAGTAAGAAAAAGGAACTAAGAAAGACTATCACATATTTTATGCAATAGAGCGTGAGACCCCTTATTTTAATAGGCTGAAAACACTTAATTTGACATCTAATTTTAACCTCAAAAACACCTCACAAATATTATTAATGTGATCTTTTTTTAAGACAATTATGCCAACTTTTGCAGAATTTCTTTTTCTCAATATCTGGACAAATAAAAGCAAAACTATCCTCATGGCTAGATACCACTAGAGGCAAGTGATTTTGTTATTTGGGTTAACCAACCCTTTAAAAGTTTTTATTTACAAGATGTTGACCTAATAGCCTTATGTTCTGCAGACAGTCAGCCTGCGGTGACACTTATGCTGAGTCTCACTGTTTTGACACTGAAGCCTGCAGCAGTAATGTGACTGCACGTCACAGCAGCACGTGATACTTCAGCTGTGTGGTCCTGATCAGAGTAACCAAATATGACAGGAAGGCTCAATCTGCAGCTCTCATTTCAGCCAGGACACAGTTCTGTAAACAGGTGTCACTTTCCTTCAATCTCCCTTAATTTTGGCCATAAAATGGGAACATATGATATTGGAGAAACGTCTTGGGAGGGCTGGGGAGCACAGCCTGGGTGTGTTGGACAGACTCAGGAGGTGACTGTTTATTTGGACATGATGACTCTGTTATTGTCCCAGGGATGTGTTTTCCCAACACTTCTCCTGTGTCTGCTACTCAGACTGGGACACCGCAGGGGCCCGGCTGCAGCCTCAGCACCACCCATGGCTTTATAGACCCAGCATCTGTCCTTCCCTGGACACAGAGCCCCCTCCCTGCACTTAAGGCCAGGCCCCTGCCTTGTGACACCGCATGGGAAGCAGAAGAAGGAAATAACATGAGTCAAACAGCATATTGTTCAGCTCTTTTCAGGAAGGGAGTCCTATCAGGCCCTCAATGCCGCTCCATTTTTCTTTCTCTGCTGTGTGTGCGTGCGTTCGTGACTATTTCTTTGCATAAAATGCTGAGTGCAGCCTTTTAGAGCCACACTGCTACCGTTCTGTGTGTTTTTCCTTTCTACAAATCCAGCTGTACGTATCTGAAGACTGTAAAAGTGTAAAGTCCAATGTAGGTAGTTTGACACTCACACACCTGCACAGTCTTTTCCAAGTATTGCTGATCTGAGATAAGATGTTGGCCTTCAGGTATGGCGATGTTGGCTCTCCGTGGGCCCACCTTTAACATATTGAAGAACAGCACATGAGAAAGTGTGTCATCCAGTCATGTCCTCCTGTCTTTGAATCAGTATGTGTCAGTATCTGTAACCTGTATTTTTCTTTAGAAAGCTGCCTCTACTTAAAAAATCGGTATGTTTCAGTGTGTTTAATGAGGAGCACCTGCAGGGCTGCGGCATGTGGGCTGCAAGAGGGCTGCTTGTTTAATGACCATTAAACAGCCAAGAAGAGAGAGCAGAGAGCATGTGGGTTGGTGCACAGTGGGGCTCTGACAGGGAAATTCACCCCAAAACACACTATTAAAGTAGCTTTAAAGAGTCGATTGGTGATGCCATTTTCTAACTTAGTTTCTCTTATTTGTGTGTTTAACTGAATGTAGAATGTCATATTCATTCCAGCAACTATAGATTTGTTTCACAGCAGACACAGTTCACAGCAGGAGAAGCACAGGTGTTACGAATAACATTATGTTTGACTGCTGTGAAAAAGCAGTCTGGTGATATTCTATAGTTTTCTTCTTGTCAACAAATCACATTAAAAGACCAAAACCAACATCCAATACATCCTACTAACAAGTACTGTCACTATAGTTTAGGCATGTTCTTTAGGTCAAAGGTTTTATGGGTATGGGAGTGTAGCAGAAACAAACAGTCAAACTACATCGTGCTGCAATCTTTGGCACACTTTCATGCAACTCTGTTAAGCAACAGTGCTTGATAAAGCAGGTGAATAGATTGACCTTTTCTACAAATAAATATTTGTATTATTTATTTTCCAGTCACTCATGGTATTGATGGAAGAATTGCCATATGTGCTGTCATGTTGCAGTGTACAGGGGGGGGGGGCTGACAGTGGTGTTTGCATACTGGAGACAGACTGATTGTTGGTAAGGATTGATCAGCTTCTTTTGAAAGGACAACCAGGAGCATGATACAGGACGGAAGTAAGATAAGCACTGCTGAATCTATCAGAAGACAGAGGAGGACTCTGATGTTCTTGTTTTTATTTCTAATGAGTAAACAGTGACAAAGCACCGTCCTGCAACTTCACAGGAAGCCTCAAATACATAATAGACATTATTGATGCAGTGGGGCATCAATAATGTTGTGTTATCTTGTGTCTTGGCTACATGATCCACTTGACCTGATCACGGTCCACTGTGGCTGCAGATGCACTTATATTGCCAACACGTTGCTTCACACTGGATACAAACCCTCTCCTTCTCAAGAGAATCAAAGCAATAGAGTTCACATCTGCACAAAGCTGTAGGAAGGTATGTGTGAACAACAGTGAGCCATATCTTAATTTAAAGTATTTTCTGGTGAAGAAAACTGATCAAAAACCAGAGGGAGCACACACACACACACACACACACACACGCACACGCACACGCACACACACACACACACATGCCTCCAGCATTGCTTCTTGGAGCAGGACACTCCTGGACACAGAGCATGCTGTTGTGGCGTATTGACAAAGACGATAAGTCATCCGGAGGTCTTTGCAGATGGATGTGTGACCTGCAGGGGGGCAGCAGACAGACAGGCCCTTTGAGCAGGCCTGCTGCTGCCTGCCCGGAGGTAGAAGTAGCTGGCAGAGCTCCACAGCAGGCCCTTCTTTTCTCACTGGCTCTCAAACTCTGGGCCTCACAGATTGCAAGTAATGTAGAGAAAAAACATCTGGGCTGCCTTTCTAACAGTCTGAAGTGGAATCTAACATTCACTAGCAGCAGAAAAGGGAAGATAAAAGTGGAATGTGTTGGATAACAGTGCTGATGAATATGAAGCTGTGACATGGTAGCAACAACAAACTGCTGCCTGAAAAATGCCTGATACACTATAGAGCAGTGGAGTTGGCCTCAACACTGCCAACCACTTCAAAACCTCACAGACGTATACAACCAGTCTTCTGCAAAAAGAATGCAAAACATCACGAAGGATCACGTCCTCAGCATGAACACATTGTAATGTAGAATCTAACTAACACTGATCACTTCACAACTATGTGAGGAAGTACTGTCCTGATAATCAACTGCTGTTGCTGATGACATAATTAAGGCTTGTGGCTTTCCATTGTTGTTGATGATTCTGCTTACAGTTGTTTTTTGTGGTTTGAGTTTAGACTGTTGTTGCAGATGGTTTCCACAGACCTGTGTTAAAGCCCCTGTGATTTGTGATGTTAACCTATAGAAATAAAATAAAGTTAACTCGACTTTTAGTCATTTAAAGCATTTCACAAAAACACAAAGCTTTGATGTTGCTAATCGGGTCCATGCTCTCAACGCAAAACTAATCACTACAGAACATTATTTTTTATTTGTACTGAGACATTTGGTTAGATTGCAGATTGTCATACAAAGCTCATGTTGAGCCCTTCGCTCTGAAACAATACATTCAAATTGTATTATTATTCTGGACCATCAAAAGAGAAAACAACGTTGTTTATGGAGGCATGCTCATGCTGCTGCCACTACCCCTAAACCAGTGGATGCCATTTACACTGGGAGTTATATGACAGTCAGTGACGTCTAGAAGGCATCATCATACCTGTATGTTCATGTATAAGGCCTTACTATCCAGTTTGCTGCCATATTTAACATCTTTAGTTCATGATGTCTCTTGTAAACTTGTTGAATATATAAAGCTGAATTAAACTTGATTCAAGCACCACTGCAGTTTTGTTTGCCTTTCCTCTTCTGCATTTTTAACATTGTTTTGAGTGTCACACTGGATTAGAGCCGTGACACAGCTGTGAGCATCTGTTTCCTTAACTGTCCCCAGATGAAGCATGTGGAGGAGCGTTTTGGACCAGAGGCCAGTAAAGAAGTTCTGCTCATGTGCATCGGAATCACGTCCGGCGTGGGCCGCCTCATCTTCGGCAGGGCGGCAGACTATGTTAATGGAGTCAACAAAGTGTACCTGCAGGTGAGTGCCCGGCCAAACAGACATTAAAGACCATGTGCGTCGCCTCACATTGCGTCTTGGCCAAAAAATTGCATTTGAACACACCGCAAAGACTACAGCCAACAGCAAACTAGCACGTATGTTCTGCGCCTGCGTGAGAGGAAATAAGTCTCCATAACAGCTGGCAGCGGTGTATTCATCGTTAGAAAACGTAAACCGGAAGACCTCTGACTGTAAATATACAAGCTGGTGTTAAGATACACACATTAAAACAAAGAAGCGTTTGCATTTTCACCAGCTTCACTAAGGTGGCCGTGTCGGTGTGGAAATATCCGTGTGAATGATGAGATGAGATGAAGATGAAACATGAGAAGTGTGTGTGTGTGTGTGTGTGTGTGTGTGTGTGTGTGTGTGTGTGTGAGACACCGCAAAAACAAGGCCGACAGACGCTCACCGACAGCCAGACATTGACCGACGGTCAATATTGGCTTGGTGTGTGACCTCTGTACTTTACAGTTTATACCCTACTGGTTCAACCAGTTTGTAAGACCATGCCAGTAAAGCTCTTTTTTTTTTTATATTAAAGCTGCTTATAGTCACACGTTTATGCTAATATTAATTTATTCAAGTCCAACTGAAATTAAATTGCATTATTTTGTTTGCTAGAGCATAACATGAACATTGATTATTTGATACTAAAGAAAGGGATAAGTAAGTGAGATTTCAGCTGAACTTTAATTCCTCTATTTTCATTGAAAGGCTCTGAAACAGCATTTTTTTCCAGTCGTGTGAAGGTCATGTGATACTAGAACCCTTCACTAAAATCCCAAATAACTTGAGGAAACTAACCTTACACGGACACTTTAAAATATACCACATAAAGATTATTAAACCATCAAATAAAGGAGTAAGAAGTTGAAAGAGACTTCTCTTTCTCCTGTCCTTCCAGGTGACCTCCTTCTTTATTATCGGCCTCATGTCCATGATGATCCCTCTGTGCCACGTCTTCGGTGGGCTGATCGCCGTGTGCCTGCTCATGGGGCTGTTTGACGGCTGCTTCATCTGCATCATGGCCCCTATCGCCTTTGAGCTGGTCGGAGACAAAGACGTTTCCCAGGCCATCGGCTTCCTGCTGGGCCTGATGTCAGTGCCCATGACTGTGGGGCCCCCCATTGCAGGTAATACAGGAATACTCTAAATACTATACTCAATAAGCCACTGCATATATGATATATGTTTGTTTTCACACTGAATATCAACCATGTTCTAATTCAGGTAAAGCATGGGGCTTTAGGACATTTGGAGACTTTTCATGAGCTCCTCAGCAAGTCACTAGTTCACCTGTGGAGCTGACCCCGACCTCTGACCTCTCTGTGGAGGCAAAATAGAAAAGAAGCTTTCCCTACTGTGATCAACAGAATATTATATTTCATTGTTTATTCCATCGCATCTACGTCATTGAAAAGCAGAAAATGTTTGAATACCACTACAAAGCACCCATGAATACTCAATTTTCATAATGAACACAGTATACATTTTGTCTATCTTTTAATGGATAAATCATGTAAAATGTTTGTACTTAAGATGCGATTTTAACTCTAGTGACCTTTTGACCTCCAACCCTGGCAACAGACCACAATGTCCTAGTGAAGCGCTTAGTCACTGTCACTATCCTACTGATATTCATGGCTCTTTTGCACCACCTAGTGTTTATTTTGGCACCTTGTAGTTGATGAATCTGAAGGCAGCACATACTGTATGCTAACAGCTGTGTCTGTATCTGTATTGATCTTTTCAACACTGGACTGCAGTGACTAAGCCTGCAGTGTGTAGGTTCACAGGGTCCCATGATATAAATCAGACTGAGTAACATGCACTTCAGCTCATGTGAGCTTCATATGCAGAGTGCTTGAACCTTCTAAAAGACAAGGAACTCATTTTCCTTAGCAACAGACACAGAGATACAGTATGTGTGACTTTCTCCCTCAGAGAGGTCAGCGTCAGCTACAGATTCTTTACCAAAGTGAATGCTGCAGACACAGAGCTGGAACTCCCCTCGAGCTGAACAAGTGACTCTTCTAACATGCAGAGAAACCACGTTAGTTACGCAGGGAATTGACAACATGTTAACCTGCACTGTAGTAATTAAATCCACTGTAAATGGACTGCATTTATGTAGCTCTTTTGCGATCATTCAAAGCACTTTACAACACATCAGTATTCACACACATTCACACACAGTCAGAGGCTACTGTACAAGGTGCCACATGCTCATCAGTAGTGATAAACATTCACACACACTCACACACCGTTGGCCATCGGGAGCAATTTGGGGTTCAGTATCTTGCCCAAGGACACTTCAATATGCTGACTGCAGAGGCTGGGGGTCAAACCACTGACCCTCCGACTGGTGGACGACCTCCACCTCCTGAGCCTCAGCCACCCACTGTGTCACTGTGTTTCTTTCCCTGTCTGAAGTCTTTCTCAGGCACATGCATAAAGAGCCAATTAGAAATCCGGTTTCATCTTTCTCCAGGAAAAATCCCTCCCCACCCTGATTACACAAGCTGGGCCTCTCATTGACATGATGTTTGAGGAAGCAGCATATTGTCAGCTTTCTGTAGTTCCTACAGGTTGTTTAAGTGCATGTAAAAGCTTTGCATAAGAGGGGTAAACATGGACATGGACCTGAGAGTGGAGAGCCTGTCCTGTCAGCTCCCACATGTTTACTCTCAGGATCTATTGGATGCTTCTCAGCCCCTAGTCCACATAATAAACATGATTATACTCTAAGAAGCTAAAAGAAAAGTAAACTAAAAGGAGACACACAGGTATCCCTCAAGATAATCCTGTACACAGGGCTGAAGTAAACGTTGTCCAGTGTGAATCATAACAACATGCCTGTCTCTGCTTCCAGGTTTCCTGAGGGACAGACTGGGTAGCTACGACGTGGCATTCTACCTGGCAGGTATCCCCCCGATCGTTGGAGGAGCCGTGCTGTGTCTGATACCCTGGGTGGAGGCCAAGCGCAAGAGGAGGGAGAAGGAGGAGGCGCTGAACAAGGAGCAGGATGTCACCCAGAAGATGATCGAGCACGAGAAGGCTCAGGAAGATGCACAAAGCAAAACTGGAGAGTCTGTCCTCTAAGTGCCCCACTGAACAGACTGAAAGAGACACAGACTGCTGACATACAGCATGACTGCCTTCAGAAGGACAAAATGCCAAAGGTATGAATCATATCAGAGTCATAGGTTGAAGTACTGTTTAACATGAATGTGATCCTAAAGAACTATGCATTAATTGAAAATTGAGGAAACTGCACATTTTGTATTTGTCACAAGGGAAAGAAGACATGCCATGCTTACTATAAATGTAATGTAAAAGTGTAAACACCAGTGTCTTGACCAAAAACACTTTCAGGTGGCATTCTTAAGGCAAAGGTGGACTTACGCCCTACTTTACAATTCATTTTTAACACTACCCTATGTTTTCAGATGGCATGAATAGAAAACACGTTTGATTACACAGGACAGTAACCCGTTCATGTGTGAGATCATAACTTGATTTAGCCTCAATCAACATCTTTGTTTTATGTCAGTGCAAGGCAAACTGGTCTCCTTAAAGCTGCCATCTTTATTGCCTCCAGAGTCTCCTGTTAACACCGTCTTAAAGCCAACATTAAATACTGAGAGTCATGTGTTCATAGTGTTTCAAAGGGACATGCAAGAGTGCCCATTGCTAGTGTGAGTCCTGCAGCTTTGGTACAGTCTGAGCTGTAAAGTGCTTTAAGCACAATGATTTACATCCTGTCAGCAAACAGTATACAGTGTTTTATACAATGGACTGTATGTAATGTACTCCAGGCTGGATTACCACCTGTGCAGGGTGTGGCCCCAGACCTTCAGGGGCGTTCACCATGTCACAGCTAGCTTGTGGTAATTAATTACACATTAGTTTGATAATTCTATATGTACGTTATAAACTGAAATAATAGGGACCTTAAGGAGACAGCTGCAATATTACATAGTGTTGATGTCCTACTCTGTGTATGGGGCCTGAGGTCAAATCTACATTTGAGGCCTTAATTATTGAAGTTTATCCCCAGTTTACATGGTGATTATTCCTACATAAAATTGTGGTTTATGGAATAAGCACACCCTAATGATTAACTATTAACTAATACAAACCCAATACACAGAGAGTGTGAGAAATGACCCTAACCCCCACACCCAATTCATGCAAAGGGAACCGTGTGCCTGAGAAACCGTGTCAGTGTTTTATATTTTATCTTTAAAGGAACGGTTCCACATTGTGGGAAATACAGGAGGGGTAATCCATGTGCCGGACTATTTCTCGGTGGGACGTAAAAGACTTCCTGGAGTCTCGTAAGTGTATTTCCCAAAATGTCAAATCATTCCTTTAACAATAAAAACTCTAAGCCAGCACAAGTAAACCAGCATTCAGTTATGAACCTAAATATTGATTTCTAAGGATCATATTGACTTTGTGTTTGTGTTTATTCATTGACTATAGTATTGACATTAGCAGTATTTCCACCAGTGGTGAGACTTGTTTTTGAAGTTTTTTTCTCTGTAATTTGGTCCAATATTTTCATCTTATACTTTCATTGTGTGACATCAATTTACAATGCCTTGCCTCAGGTTAAAGTGTAAAAGTCTCATATATTTCCTGGTATATAAAAGAACATGAAGTTTGCCCAGTAGCCGACACGGTCCAGGTCATAAAACAACCATCACCGTGTCACCACACATTGCCTGCTTAACCTCTTAAAAAGACCAAAAAAAACACAAAATACTGGTGCATATGTAGATCCTCACCATCTTATAAAAAGGCCAATACACATTTACCTAAAGTATGGTATCATTTGAGAGACTAAGTGGAAGTGAGGACATGCTTTTGACTTATCACTTTTCATGTTGTATTTATTTGTTAGTTTTTGTAGAAAATGTCATGCTGTAATTGACAGCCTAAAGCCTTGATTTCATTTACTGAAGACCAAAGTGTAGTGAAATGAAAAGTGTGTTAATCCTGTTGGCGAGTCTGTCTGTGAACCATCTGCACACTAAACAGTCCCTCACTGTCCACTCTGACAGACTGCTTTTGGAAAACAGTGCAGCAACACTGTTGATTTCTGTGAGTCAATGATGTTTGCTCTGCAGACCTGTGACACTCTACCTCAGATGTTGTAAATGTGTAGAGCTCTGGCCATCCCTGTTCCTTCACCAGAGCAGTGTGACTCAACAAACCCAAATAAACTACAACGTCTTAGAAAAAGATCTAGCTGTCAAAAGCTTTGCTCTTTAATTAAGTGATTGCTGCTCAGAACCAGAAAAAGCCTTTTTTCTTTTTTTTTTAAGTATGAGAAACTTCCACAGCGTTTACATCTTTTCTCTCCCCCCAAATATATATTTTTAATACGATTAAATCACATCTATTGCCTTTTAATTCAAACCTATCTTTTTAATGACATGCATGACTTTTTATATCAGACTTTAGTTTATTTTTAGACTGTTTTTCTGTTCTTTCCTTCCCAATGTTTATAGCATTTTATTGTGAATTTGCTGTTATTATTTTGCCTCTCACATCTAATCAAACCACCGGCTTTATTCAGAATATCTGTACTGTATTTGTGTATATGTGTATGCATTTTGTTTTTGCAAGTACAGATAAAGTTTGGCTTCTGTAAAGCCTTGCTGCAAGAAATGCATCTTTGCTTCTTTGCATCATTTCATTTCAGCATAATTTTTGTCTTCATTTCTGTTCATGTATTATTCTGTTTTGTTTTATGCTTATCCCTCATGAGTTACCCAAAATGTTTTCTACTAAAATATTACTTCTTGTCTTTACTATCTGCTGCAGGATGTGTGGTGAACCACAGTATATGCAGTATATGCAATGTAATATTATGTAAACACAATCAGATTTCAAAATTTTCAAGACAGTAAAAAAAAGATGTTTACATTTTCTGTGACTTTCTCATAATTTATCTCCATGTCTGTGTCTGGAGTGCTGCCAGCTATGGGCAAGTTCAGTGCAACTGAACAGGATTCAAGGTTCATTTATTGTCATTCAACAACACAAGGCTGCACAACAAAATACAAGTTGGATATGTTTTGTTCTCCTGACACCAGAGGCCGCCATTTCCTCTCGGATGCTGACCTAGTAGCTATTACTTCCTGTAGCCCTGGGCACTTTTTATACCGCGTCAGCTGAGTCAGAGAGGAGAAAGAAATAAGGACGTGTCACTCTGCTCTGAGTTCAGGACACTAAGAACATCAGAGGCCAACCTGTCTGCGGCTGGCAAGTGTGACAGTTCAGCCTCCTGGCTCCTAGTGCAGATATTGTTCCAGTATAATTGTGGCCAGTTTAGTAAAGTCCAAACTACCCCCAACCTGAAAAGACAGATATGTGCTGAGCTAGCATGCATGGTTGAGTGCATTTTCATGTCCTAAAGTCAGGGCACATGATAAGATGTTCTGTATGAACTAAACTGTGTTGGTCCATACAGAAACAAAGAGCCAGTAATGCTCACTACTGTTGATGACTGATTCATAAATAAAAACGAATATGTATGTGGTTGAACGGGATATTGTAATCCCATCATGTTCTTGTGAAGGTGGTCATTTGTAGTCACCGTGTGAGCATTAGCGTCATTAGACGATCTTTGCAAACCTCCAGTTAACTTTCACATATGGCGAGTGGAGAATGGTCTCCGGGTCCCCGGCCGTCCTCCTCCGCACCTTGCAGCGGGTTTAACCCACAGTTTATGGTTTAAACATGACCGATTTAATTTGAACGAGCCAACCGCAAACAGGCAAGAAGACAACCACAGCGCCACTATTAACTGCTTTTCCGCTGTTTACTCCCCGTTAAAGGCGCTCTGACGTCATCACCGTCAGCACTGATAAACTGACAGCTATGTCTTCGTCCGCCGCACGAGACACCGTCGTTAAAAAGAAGCACGTTCGTTTCGCCAGCATGGAGGAGGACGACGACAACGACGAGCAGGAGGAGGACACCCTGTTTGACAAGAGGAAGGACACCGACAGAGGGCTTAAGAGTGCGCTGAAGGCGGGCAAGAGCACCACCAAACCGGGATGCGACGACCGGGTGGAGGTGGTCGGCAGCGGGAGAAGAAGGGGCGGATATGGAGCGTGCGGCCGCTGGATGGTCACCCTCGCGCTCTGTGCATCTTTCCTGGGCTTGGTACATTTATTGATGAGTGAATTATTAAACGTGTATGCTTATATAGAAAAATAATATTCCACGAAACCATATCTGAGTTTTATCAGGCCTTCTCTTCAGTTAACTGTGTTAATACTGCGCATGACAACTACCGTTATTCTAATGTTACCAGGAAGCACCACAAATACCTGTTTACGGCCTCAGTTTATATCCCGGGTATATGAGGAGAACACGCAGACAATAAGTTATAGTTCTAGTCAGATACAAGCCTGGTCTGCACACCTTCATTATTATCAAGTTATTCTTGATTCTGACCTGCACTCTGTCTCTAGTTGTGACACAGAATTGAGTGACGTGTTTATGAATGAGCTGCCTGATATTCATGTGCAGGGAGTCTCATCATATGTAGTCTGCTGGCACAGGCAGGATGTACACACCTGCAGAACTTGCTCTTCAATTGTGTTATCTGAAATCCATCAGCATACACCTCAGAGTCTGCTTACTTTGGCACCGTTCTTCCTCCATCCACACAGTGAACAGTAAAACACATATGCGTTGTTAATTCTGCTTCATTTTAATATACTTACCAAACATGGAAATAAAGAAACTGGCCTATGACTGTGCTCTTTTGTTAAAGAAAAAATTTAACCTAAAACACTTTATCGTTCATATAGAAAACTGCCACTGTACGTTTCCTTTTGCATAATAAGTCAAACATCATTACAGAGGAGTTAAGTAGACATTGTCGGCAGTGTAAAGCCAGATTTCATTGACAGTCCGTCAAAGCTTTTGTTAGAAATCAATCAAAGAAGAGGCAGAGACGTTAAAGGGATAGTTTGGATTGTTTGACGTGAGGTTGTATGAGGTACTATTGCATAGTGTACTGACACGACGGAGAAGTACCTCATACAACATCACTTCAAACCTTTACACTGGTATTGCCGACAGGAGATGCAGTTTGTGGAACAGACAGGAGTCCCAGCAGGAAGCTGAGCAATGTTCTGTTGTGGACATGTAGCCACCTAAAAGAAAGGCCCATGGGTAGATGTTAACGTGCAGGACACGGGTCACACAGTAACTTTATTCTCATCGTAACTCGTGCTGATCTCTTGTTGTTCTAGGGGATGGGTATCTCTGTTCTTGGCCCCACGTTTGAGGACCTGGCTGTGAATGTGAACAAGAACATCAGCAACATTTCTTACATCTTTGTCGGCCGCTCTGCGGGCTACATCGGAGGTTCCCTCTTAGGAGGCCTTCTCTTCGACTGCATGAGCCCCCATCTGCTGCTAGGTAACCCTCATCCACACGTCGGTGTTGTAGACATACTGCTGAATGCTAAAGTTTGCATGAATTGAATTGAAATAGATTTTAGTAGTACAGCTGCACAGTGCAGACTTCAACTACATTTAAGTTATTAAAATCAATCCAATCTGGAGGCTTGACAATTAAGTAGCTCTGCATTGCATTAAGAAAATACTTTTCCTGCATCTAAGCTGTTCCTTGATTTTTCTTTTCTTTCTTTCCTTTGACTTTTCTATGACATACTATACTATGACTTTTAAAAATAATTTTTATGGCATGCTATACTGTGACAAACCTTTATGTTTTATCACACACTTAGACTGTTTAGTTGTGCTATCTTACAATCAATGTTTAGTAAATGTAAGTGTGGCTGATGAGGTATTTAAATCTATGGAAAGCTTCTTCAAAGTTGTTAAATTTAACTTCAGGATTCCTGCATATAAACTGTGATGCTATGCCGCATCACTTTTTCACTCTTTTGACTTTTTACACATATTGTACTGAAGTGAGCGAGTTCTCTGTGATTGTCTTTCAGGGTTTTCTATGCTGGTCACATCAGTTGGCATGTGTGCTATCCCTCTCTGTAAGCAGGCTCTGCTCCTCACTGGGCTCATGTCCAGCATTGGGATGTCTATGGGGATTCTGGATACAGGTGAGACAACACGCAATACATGAGCAAATAGTACGAGGTTCGCTTACCTGGAGTGAAACCGCATAGCTCAGTAGCAGTACAGTAAAGGAGCCTCCAGGTGTCAAAGGTATTAATAAATTATCCTTACAGGCTTTTGTTTTCACTTCTTGTGGCTGATGAGGGCTGTTTTACACTTGTTCATACATTCACTTTTGTTGAACTTTTTCACAACACACATTTTGACTTGCAGAAAACCCACGGGTGTAATTGATAACATGCTGGCTCACTGTCATGGCTTACTGTGACTATTGCTAACGTTTTCCTGCTATGACAAGTCACAATGTCTGCCGTGAAAAAGGTCTATTGTAGCATATGGAGAGAAACTTTCCTGTAGCGAGGTCTAATCAGTCAGCAAGATTGAAAACACCTGTGTTGGTGTGCAGGGCCTCACATTCGTTCTCTTTAGAGCGACTTTATTCACTCCTTCAAACTGATAGTGTGAAGTCCTCGTTGCAGTAGGAACTGGTGTCCAGATTATTGTGGTTGGTGTGGTGTGTGGAAGAGCAGCAGGCCAGCAGCTGTTATGTAGTGTACAGTGTTATCACATCCAGTGGTTCAGGAAAGTCCAAAAAAAAGTTTTTCTGTAGCTACTTAGTCTGTGTTTTGCAGTGTTGAAAAGTAAACCTTTCACAAAGAAGGAATGACAGGATGAGGAAATATGCAGTGTCAGCTTGATAAATGTTATTGATGGTTTATTCTCCTCTTCCCTCAGGTGGTAATGTCCTCATACTGAACATGTGGGGCGAGCAGGCGGGCCCTCACATGCAGGCGTTGCACTTCAGCTTCGCAGCCGGGGCCTTTGTGTCTCCGATCATCGCCAAGCTGCTGTTTGGGCCTGACGGCAACAGCAGCACAGGTGTCCTTGCTCCCAATTCTACACTTCCTGTCACCACAGAGCCGATCACCAAAGCCCCCGACGCAAACACGATCATGCACTACGTCAGCAGCAGGAGCAGCACCCTCAACTCCATGTGGGCCTACATCGTGATTGGCTTCTTCGTCCTTCTCATCTCCTTCTTCTTCTTCATCCTCTACTGTCGCGGCAGCATGTCACGTGACAAAGCCCACACGTCATCAGGGAAGCCCCTGGTGGCCAAACACCACACAGCTCTTATTGTCCTGCTCTTTTTCTTCTTCTTTGCCTACGTAGGTGCCGAGGTAGCATACGGCTCCTTCATCTTCACCTTTGCCAAAGACTATGCCCACATGCATCAGTCCCAGGCAGCCGGGCTCAACTCGTTGTTCTGGGCGACGTTTGCTGCCTGCAGGGGGTTGGCCATCTTCTTTGCGGCCTGCATGTACCCAGGCACCATGATCCTGCTCAGCCTGGTGGGCTCCACCGTGTCCTCTCTGCTTCTCTGCCTCTTCAGCAGGGAGCATGCGGCCCTGTGGGTGTGCACCGGTCTGTACGGTGCCTCCATGGCCACCACCTTCCCCAGCGGCATCTCCTGGTTGGAGCAGTACACCACAGTGACGAGCCACACGGCTGCAGCCTTCGTGGTGGGGGCAGCGCTGGGGGAGATGGTGCTTCCTGCTCTTGTAGGCTACCTGCTGGGAAAGTTCCAGGATCAGCCCCTGCTCATGTACCTGTCGCTCATCACCGCCACCTTCACCTCTATCCTCTTCCCAGTCATGTATAAGCTGGCCTCTGCCCCCAGCGGCCAGAGCAGGAAACCCCGCGTTAGGGGCCGGCCTGATGCAGATGACAGCGAATACCGTCAGGCGCTGCTAGATTCTGGAGCCAATGACGAGGAGGAGGATGAGGGGGAGGGAGAGGAGGAGGAGAACGAGGCTGATCAGTGGAACGACGCAGACTTTGAAGTAATTGAAATGGATGACACAGCAAGTCTCATCAGTTCACCCAGCAAGGCTTCCTCCCCTCCCAACGTCACAGGTCTCACAGGGAGCTCCGCGGCCTCCAACAGCCAGCTGACAGAGCCTGCAGGTGGAGCCTCTTTCTCTGACACCATGTCTCTAGTGGGAGATCCTCCCAGATGTAAACTGCTGCTCTCCCTGGACAGAGAGAAGAGAGACTAAGGAACTTTATCTCTCACTAAACAAAGAAGAGCCATGCCTCTACAGGTCTGCGCTGACTTGTCCAGAAGCTGAAAATTCCAATACTTTAGTTGATTTACGGTGCATTGAATGCAACACTGACCGAAACCTGTGCAGCTTATAAACCATCCACACAGTGTATTGACCGAAAAGACTCGTCAGCATCTTTATAGCCCTCCTGGATTCAAAACTGTACTGCTACAGATGGTTTTTAAATAAAATAAAACATCATTGATTCTCTACAGGGTTTCTGTGTTGGCCTGCTCCCTCCAGTCAGGTCAAAGGCCAGAGGTCGCAGGGCTGGTAGTAGAATTCAGTGCCTTGCTCAAAGACACGCAAGCTGAGTGAATGAGATGAACTCTTCAGACATGTTTTAAAAGTTAATTGATTTTGCACTTTTGCAGTGATTTCATCAACAGCAGGAAATGTGTGTGATGATAGTTGTACGATACGAATTAAGTTTTTTTTGTTGAACTTTTGTAAAAAAATAATTTTTTTGTCTTTGTCATGTACTGTAATGTGCTGTGGCTTGTGGATCCCTACATGACGTGTTGTCACTGAATACTTAAAAAAAAAACTGAATCATTGACAGAAGACATTTTAATACATTGACTTTTTATTATATCAATCTCAAACCTCCACCCACAGCAATGTCCATTAAAAACAAACAAAACACCTCCTTCATTATTATTTTTTACATTTATACAAATACACAGAACCTGTGTACAGCTGTATGGAGAACTGAAGTTTGGATCTTGAAATGGTATGATTCTTTTGCACAGAAAATTGAAAATGTACACAAAACCATATATGCACAAGGAAACCATAGACTCTTCCTGACATAAATTATCAAAATACAGTATTGCAACAGTCCCAGATTTTTAGAAAAACTGATAGTTTCCAGTTCCCACACTCTGTAGATAGAGTATAGAAATGTCAAATCTGCCAAAATGAACATCAATACAATCATGGAAAATGGCACCCTTGAACAGAATACTTAAAAACAGATTTGATTTGCATTCATGGCCGGAGATTTAGTTTTTTTCTTTTTTTTAAATTTTTTTTTTTTTTAATGCTAATGCACAGTGAGATTAGAGGTGGAGCTATACAGGAACTATTTACAGAAAGACTGCAGTCGATATAAAAATGAATAAAAGTCTATAAGTGGTTTGAATGTAGTTTGTCTTTTGAGATTTGTAAGGAGCTCCTTCAAACTGCTACAAGAAACAACAAGTCATCCTCGAGTGGACCGCACTCAGTTCCATGACTGCAGTCTGTCACTCTGCTCATAGCAGCTAATGGAGATACATACTTGTATAACGAATAACAGTCACAAGACACAATGAAAACCCAACAGGGTTCAATCGAAGCACCATTTAAACTTTTACAACAGAGTGGACAATCAAACACTGATATGGGGGGGGGTTAAGCACCAAATCAGCAGGTGGTTCAGGAGCCAATCAGAACTGCTCCAGCAGCTGTCGGAGGTAGGGGGCCTTGGAGATCTGTCTGTTGACACGGGACAGCTTGTAGAGGACGGGGCAGTCCAGAGACACACAGGACACCTGCCGCTCCGCACTGCCGCTGCAGTTCCTACACACCTGGACGGACGGACGGAGACACACAGACAGACACACGAAAAAAGCTGAGTGTGCAAGATCTGAACATTATTTGATGATTCTCACCGAGGTCAGTCCTCACCCCGTGTCTCACCTTCAGCAGCTGCTCTTGCTGTCTCTCCCACTGTCTCATGTCCTGGTAGAGTGTAACTGCAACTCGCTGCGGCTCGACTCGGCACCGCGAGCACACGCCCAGCTGGGTCAGCTCATCACACACGGGGCAATGAAGCGTGGTGAAGTACTGGGAGATGGTTCCCTTCCTCCCCACTTCCTCTCCACCCGCCGCCCAGAAGCAGGACGCCTTCTGGATCTGTGAGCAGACGAGGGGATCATACATGAATATTCTCCATATGTGGGACAACAACTTTATAAAGATCATGTAGTAAAAGAAGATTGTCGACTCCAATCGTCATTCATCATTTTGATGAGCTCTGCTCTCTGCTCCACCAGCAGAGGGCATGTGTGCTCTGTGAGTGGAGCCTGACTCCAGTATTGACACAAAGACTGCAGTTTGATGAGTCTCTCTTGATTCCCAGCAGAGACATTTTCTCTTCATCCTTTGTTCCCTCTGCACAAAATACACTGAATGATAAGACCTTCTGAAAGTATGCTTTTATATTGAAGGAGGGGAAGCAACAGACCAAAACAATCATCTCTGTGACTCCAACAGTAAGCTCATCAGTCACTTAGAGACAGTAACTCAACTGTGTGTCTTTATTATGTTGCTTTTCCTTTCTTCTTTGATACTTTCATGTGACTGATATAGTAAGTTAATTATCATCATCACTCGATTGCATTGCTTCTAAAGTGCAGAGGTCAGATAAAAATCCTAATGGCTGCTCATTTCCTGACGTCTCACCCTGGGGAGCTCCTGGTACCAGCTGAACACGTCTACTCCGATCAGCTGGAACATTCGGGCCAGTGGTGGCAGGATCTGCTTGGTGATGTAGTAAGTGCCGTTGAGTCGGAGGCAAGGGTCCTGCAGCACCTCCATGGGCCTCCGCACCAGCTGGATGAGGGGCACGCCGGGCATCCCGTACACGATCACGTAGGGCACACGCTCGCTCACACGGGGCTCCAGGCGACGGTCGTACGCCATCATACGCCTGAGAACAATGGAAACACAAAAAACTTCATAAAGACAAATCTCATCATAACAAGAGTGTTTGCTTTGTGCTCTGCTGGAAAATAATATCGTACTGAATAAAACATTTTATGATGAATTCATACATTCATTCAACATTAGCTGATAAATACATGATAAACTATACTAGTGCTTATGAATGAGGCTGAATATTTCCCTCTTACCATGGCTTTGAAATCATATTTATTTTTTATTTTTTTACCCATTAAGGGCTGGGTTGCCTAGCAACAGACTCAGGCACTGTACATGCAGGCTAGTGCAACCAGACAATGAGCACTGTGGGGAGGAGTAATTGGATTCACACTGACGGCTGTAGCTAACAGCAAGCTCTGCTGTTTGTCTGCATGTGGCTTTTCTGCAAATGTCTACTGACAATGTGCTGACACACACACACACACACACACACACACACACACACACACACACACA
>CALSBV010012138.1:51774-66068 GCA_943590825.1 Bovichtus diacanthus
CACACACACACACACACACACACACACACACACACACACACACACACCTCCTCATGATGGAGATCAGCTCCTGAAACAGCACCTTCTCATCAGTGGCGTATATCACCTGCAGCCCAGAGACGCCCGACCTGACCAGCAGGGGCGCTGTTCCTCTGTGACCTGCTGAGGGCATTTAAACACATTTATCAGCCCGACTGTACACAGAACTGAATGTGTTACAATGATGAACAACCTAGTAAACAATGCTGACAACTCACTTGAATAATGCTACACATTATAACATATTTGCACAAATATCCTCCTTTTTAGCAGTGCTGTGATTAACTGAATTTCAACCTTGGTCACAACTTCCATGGTCTTTGTCCACCACAATGGCTCCCGTCAGTTGGGTGCTGTCTACATCCGGCAGGGGAGCATCAGAACTGAGGCAGTAGAATAAGGCACATATGGGGTCGAACTCGGGGTCAGGCTCAAGGTCACGTCGGGTTCTTGCATGGAGCTCCATGCCCATCAGTGTTAGGTACTGGACCTGAGGGGGAAAGACAAAAGGCAAAAGGAAAATCAATCTGAGGCCATAATCTTTAGACTTGGATTTTGTTAACCGAGAAAAGAATGATAATCTTTAGAAGCACATCAGGTCACCCTCTATCCCCCTCAGGCCCACGTTTTGTTATTCTCTCTAATCTGATATTTTTTAGTTGCCTTAAATATTTCACTCCTTGCTTACTATTTTGGTGACAGAGTAATTGAAGCATATTATACTGATGCATTCACTCCAAGTCCCTTTGGATATCCATTAAATGGCAGGAACATTGAGTGCAAATCCTTATAGGCTGCGCAGGCCCCATGGAGAATGGGTCAACATTAATTTGCATTTCAAGAGCTACTCGAGTCCTGAATCCTGCCAAACTTTCTCTCTGGTGTTTTCCAATATTCTCTGGCACCTTCTCAGCTGTCCCTCCACTACAAAAAAACAGGTGCAGCTGCACACAACTACAGCCCCCACCGATCAACACTACAGAGTTCATCTTCACAATAACTGTAAACAAATAGGAATGCTTTTGATGTTATTTCCTATATGACTGTGGTTTGCTTCTGATTGCCTGTAACATCTTGGATCCAATTCCCAGTTGGCAAAATATTTGCCCAGAAACTGATAAATCAAACTTTTCGTCTGTCTGTTCTTTTTTTATCAACAAAGATCCTTCTAGAAAACATTATCAGCAGACTTCTCATTTGTGCCCAGCACTGGCCGTTTCGTTCACTACTTAATAAAATTATTGTATTAGCTGTCGCTAATAAATGGTATTTCTGTGACAACTAAAATGGAACTTTTGGCTGTTGTCTGGTTACTGTATTCTCTACAAGCCAGTGTCTATACCCAGCCAAAGATCATTTGTAAGGCTTAAGAAACCTTACTCTAATGCACCTCTACGATCATGAGTGGACAGAGCGGGAGTCTCTAGTCTCTACAGAAGTGGTTCCCAAAGTTCTTCCAACCATGGCACCCCTTCATAGCGCATTTTTTCTCATGGCATTGGAAACTTTAATACCATACTGATTGTGCTACAATACACAGCCTGATTTCTTTGGCCGAGTTCAGGTTCAGTTTTAGATGAATCAGAATTTTATCAGAATCGCAATGCGGACTAATTTAATATCCAAATCACAGGAGGCGCAATATTTGTTAAAGGCAAAATATGTGTGAAAATACCATTCTGAATTAAGTATTGTGGTGCTGCAGAGATGTCTCGGCCTACAAATTGTTCTGCAGACTTAAGGGGAGCCACGCCAGCTGAATAAGGTAAAACTTTTAACCAACAGATGTCGCTATCAAACTTCAACTTCTATTGATTAATCATGTTAAAACAATTAATTTTTGTATTACAAGTTTTTTGAAATGTTATGTTTAAATATGCAAATTAGGCACCATTATATTAAATATGTGCTAATTTGCATACATTTCCAGAACAGAAATGTGAACATTGGATAAAGCCAGGTTCAAATTTATTTATTTTTTTTTATATTTGGTTGACATATTAGAGTCAAAGGTTTTTACAGAGGAGATTTTGGATATCTCTTTGTATCACTCCATAAATCACTAAATACTGTACCTCTGTAAATGTATTGTATAATCCCATACATTTTGCGGGACACTACAGGTCAATAGGGTAAAACATTTTCTAACTTCCCCAGTTAATTACTAACATTATTTTTTGTATTAAAAGTTTTCTGAAATGTTATGTTTAAATGTTGCAAAAGAGGCATTATGTAATGCTAACTTTTGGGTAATTTCTGAGAAATCTACAGACAAAATAGAGAAAGTTAGTAAAATAACATAAATGTGAATTTTGGATGTTTTTGCATAGGGTGTCTCCCTTTAAGAAAATAATTTTTTGTTTGGTACAGATACTCTCAAATAAATCACACCATGATTATTTTAATGTATATATAATGTGAAGAATGATGCAAAAATGATCATTCCTCCCTCAAACATCGTGAGAAAAATTATTCAGATTTAATAAGCGCATTTAAAAACTCCAACTCTAAATATTTTACCAATATAACCTGTCTTCCAGCCTAAAAGCGCAGGTTGGGCAGCTCACCTCATGCAGAGCTTTGGCATCCTGCAGGTTTTGCATGCTGATTTTGAAGCCGTAAGAGTTGGCTATGCTGGGCCCTTCAATCTGAGAGTTATCTTTCTTTGGCACATTCAAAGCAGCAAACTGGTTCTGTGGAAGACAAAGAGTACATGAGAGACATCCACTAAAGTAGAAGAGGGACTGACTTTATTCAGGGCAACAAGCTGGAGGCATAATATTGGCTACAATGCTCTACACACTGCTATTAAAGCTGTTTCACTACTGTTGTCTTTGATGTGGGGAGAGGTCTAAAAAATCCAAACTTGTGGTCTGACCTTCATCTGTGTGGTCAGTAGCACTCTTCTCAGTGGGTCCGCTTGGCTTCTCCTCCTCTGCTGGAGTCTCTGAGAAACAGGATCCTCTGCAGCAGGAATAAGAACAAGGAGAGCAGAGAATGACTATTAATAACAGGACTGCCTGCAGAAGATTTGCCCGAATTAGAAATCATTCAAAGAATTAGTCTTTGGTAAATTCCTGGCACACTTGTACAGGTTACATGCAGAATGAAAGCAGTTTTCTTACCCTCAGAATTGGGCGTGCTGCACACTGGCTCCAGGTCTTTCTTGCTTCTCCGCCTCCTTCTTAAAAAGGGGGTGCTGTGAAGGAGGTGGGGACTAGTCTTCCCCTCTTCCTTGGTACTGACATGGAGGAGCAAAGGACTAAGATTCTCCAGGGAGTTACAGAGCCTAGG
This sequence comes from Bovichtus diacanthus, assembly GCA_943590825.1. Classification (NCBI taxonomy): domain Eukaryota; kingdom Metazoa; phylum Chordata; class Actinopteri; order Perciformes; family Bovichtidae; genus Bovichtus; species Bovichtus diacanthus. The sequence continues at coordinate 55,108 of CALSBV010012138.1, forward strand.
TGACAGTGCTTCTAGAGAGTTTTCACTGAGCCGGTCGGGCCCTAAGGGGGTGGGCTGACGAGACTGCTGCCAGGGGCGCAGCTCTGGGGATTCTGGAGACGTGGTTTTATCATCATCATCATCATCATCATCATCATGTTTTTCTCCGCCCTCCTGCTCAATATCCACACTGTCCTTATCTGGAACTGGACTCACCTCTGTGGATTTACAATGAGAGCCTTTATCCTTCATGGGAGATATGATTAAGGACAGGCTACATTTCTTTCTCCTTTGGGCCCTGATACAGGAGAGTCTCTCGCACAGTTCAACCTTCACTGCTGGACAGCTGGAAGCATCTGGCTGCTCAGTTCTTTCTGGGTTCCCCTCCACATCTACCCCAACCCTCCCCTTCTTTAGCAGCCCTTTTTGTAAATTCTCATACTGTTTCCTGGCTTCCAGCCACAGCTGCACACGCTCTCTGCTTGGTGGGTTTCTGCAGGGCAGAAGGATGACCTTCTTGTCACTGGCGGAGGACAGGTCACGCTTAGCCTGTTCTTTACTTGCCTCTGAGGCCTCAGCTCCCTGGGCTTGGGAAGATGAGGTAATAGTAATGGCTGGGTGTGTCATGGCCGAGAAGGCTGTCTTCCAGAAATGGAGGCCTTCCAAAGACAAGTCTCCACTGAACTCTGCTAGCTCCTTAGCCAGCCTGGTACGCACCGTTAACTTGCGGCCGCCAACCTCCCTAGAGAGAAGACAGGGGAATGTGATTAATTGACTTCACATCTTATTAATTACTGCATTTAATTACTGCAATTAATTACAACTATAGAAGTAAAGAACTATGTAAAACCGAGTGACATTAAATAAAGCCCTGTAGAAAGTATTATTTAGAGCCCAACTGATATTGGATTTCTGCGGCCAAAACTAATATTATTATTTGAGAGTAAAATAATAAGTAAAACTAATATTGTTTATATGGATCCCCTAGATTTTGTTATTTAAAAATTGTGACCATAGGGTGGGCAGTTCATTTAACAGTTGAAAAATGTACTTGTCAGTGCTCTCTAGTGAACAAACTATGTAAAAGCAACACTGCTTCTAAAACATTTTTAGCATTTCCATATTGCTAACCTTCTGTTTACATTCAGTGTATTGTGTGTTTCTTTGAGTTCTACCAAACATGTTGAATGCATGTCCTTCCTCATAATACATTTACAAAGCTGATATCTTTTGTATACATTTTAAAACATTGATTGTTTACATCCATGTTTACTAGCTTGCAGTCTTCTCCTTCACTGCTTTTGTTTGCGCATTGCTACGTTTCTCTATGTGCACGCTCATGCATGCTCGCAGGTGTGTATGTGCACGATTTAGGCAAAATTGAGACCCACTTGTAACACTAATAGTGGTCAAAAACTCCACACCGTACCTTTAAGTAACAACTTACTCATCTGCTTAAATATATGATACAATATATCTTTGTGACGCTAAAATGGGCCGATAATATCCGCCATGCTGAAGCATCGCTCAGGCTCCATTTCTTACATAGGAGGCCTTTCAGATACATTTTTATACATGTACATTTAATCCACACAGTTTAATCATAGGCCTATGCAAGATACTTTAAATATAATTATTACTTCAGCTTGTGCCGTTGGTATATATATGTAGTCTTACATTGGATTGCCTGGCGCGTCAGAGGGGTCGCTGCAGAAGGGCTCCTGGAAGGTGATCTCCGACATTTCCAGATTTAGCAGAGTGCTGAGGATCTCCTCCCGGCTTGGAGGGGACATGAGTGGCTTTAGAATATGGGCTCCACCTCCTGCTCCCCGCAGCAGCTGGTTTGCCCTCACTTGGGAGACTGAGCTGATGGAGCGCGGAGAGCTGCTGGGTGTAGTGGACGATAGCCCATCAATGCCCTCCAGAAGCTCCCCTGGTGGGGAGCCTTCTTGGTCGACGAATGAGGCAGAGTTTAAAGGCAAAGGTAGGACAGGGTCAAAGACGGAAAAAAGCAACTCTTTTCTCTCACAGTGAAAGTCTTGAAAGGGGCTGAGTGTATGGGCTTTACCTAAAGAGAAGTCCCACTCTCTGCTCTTGATTTTCTCTGAGTCGAGGAATGTGAGGTGATTTGATCCAGACTCCCTGTTGTCAGGTCCATCAAATAGGTCAGGGCTGACAGGCCTTGCTTTCTGCCAGTCAGAACTCCTTTGAAGCTCCTCCCCAGAATCAAACAGCCTATCAGGTTTCTTCTCAAATCCTGGCACTTGAGCGGAGACAGCTTCCTGGCTGGCATCACTTAGGAACTTAACTGGTAAATTTTTATCAGTCAGGACAAACTGACTGCCGCTGTATGGGCTGGAGAACTCTGTCTGATCAATGGCATTTATATCAAAGGTATAGTTGTGTGGGAGCTCTGGTGACAAGCTGTCCTCTATGAAGTTGCAGCTGTCCAGGCCAGGGTCTGACAGAAAGATGGGGCAGTCATCTGAAATGGTGCCCTCCTGCTTTAATGATAGATTTGGCTGAGTACTGCTAACCTTACCTTTCCTGACTCTCGGCTTTTTATCCTTGGTAGTGGCAGATTTTGGGGCCCTAGGTTTCCGTGGAGTGGTGGAGGGAGCTCTTCTGGATTTAGCTGGTTTAGTTGTGGGATCTAGTAGTGCTGTAGCTTGAGCGATGGCAGTGGAGTGGTTGTCTGTACCAACCACTTGTAGAGGAAGAGCCTGTCCCTGCTGCCTCCTCTGGAGAAGCTGCTTGAGGACAGCCAAGCCAGAAGGGGTCTCGGAGAGAGTGGGAATCATCCCGTTCTTAGGGCCTGGGTGTGGGGAGGCTGCTGCTAGCTGGGAGTCTTTACTGTCTTCCAGAAAGTGTCTACCAGCCAGAGGAGGTGGAGGAGCTGTGCACTCCTCTTGTGAAGACTCTGCCTTTACCACAGTGGTCTGGCAACCTTGTTGCTTTAGCTGAGCCAGTGCTGAAAAGCTTTGGTTGACCTCCATGATGGAAGTCTCACAGTCCTCAACCTTTGGTTCTATAGACTGGGCTACAGAGTCTGATATAGATACTGGCTGGGAACTGCCCTGGCTGTTGCCATCTGTGATCACTGGGTGCTGAAATGGAGGGACGTCTTGAGAGGAACTCTCGGAAGGAGGTAGCTCATCCTCTGGGAATGAGAGCTGGGAGCTGTCTTTGCTTGAGTCATGGCTTTTGGGTTCCTCAGTCTTCTTTTTGTGAGACTTTCTTGTGGTGTTTAGAGACCTGTTGACAGTTCCTTCAGCTGTATCTTTAGTTTGCTTCCTCTGCTTTGAAGCAGCACTACTCCTTTGTCTTGATTTCTGCTTTTTGGGTTTGTCTTCCTCCTGAGTAACAGACTTGCTTACTTTCCTTTTAGTGTCTGTAGATTTCTTAGGTTTGGCGGTTTGACACTTCTTTTGTGCTCCTTTGGTTGATGACACTGTTTGTGGCTTGTGAAAAGCTGAACTAAGACATGGGTCTATGAGTGGGTTAATCAGATGTTCCGAACTCCTTGTGTCCATAGGAGGGTCACTTGGGGACCAACAACGAGGGGGTGTTGAGTTTGTAGGGCTTGGGGATCTATCAGAGAGGTAGCCTAACTCTACCATGACATCAGTATACTCAATGTCCTGGTCATCTACTAGCTCACAGTAACATGGCTGTGGGGGTGGTAGAGAGGGTACAATTAGGCCTCTCTGACAGCCTTTAGTCCTTTTGACCCTTTCAACCTGTCTAACCGGGGGTTTGGAGGAGTTGCCGACTGTTTTCTTATTTGGGGAGTTGACCTTTGTCTTTCTTTTGGGCTGTTTTTTGGCCTTTGGCTCAATGATGGGAAACTTGACAGCAGTGGATTCTGGCACCTTGGGCCAGAAATCCTTAAGAGGGGCTAGTTTATTGTACTGCTCTAGCTTGTCTGGTGTCAGCACAACCAATGGCTCTTCTGCCTTCACCTTGGACATCTTCACCAGCATGTTTTTCTGTCCTTTGAACCTGTTGATAATAATGTACTTGATGATGATAGGGGGTTCCTTCTTATGTCGTTTCTGGTATTTTACTTCCTGCCCACTGGGGACATTGTCCTTGAACCGTTCATTGACACAGGCTGGATTTTTAGAACGAGGGGCACCGGAGTGTTCTCCATCCTCGCCGTCATAGATCATCTTCCGTTTGGCCCTCAGGGTGTATTTACTACCAGGCAGTGCTGAAGGTTTAGTACAGGTGACCTTAGCTGATAAATCGTGCAATGGGCTTAATTTATTTTCTGATGAGTCTTTAGCTTCTTCAGAAAAACTGGAAATGGTGGTGGCAGTGGGCTCTGGAAATGGTTGGGTTTGTACAGACCTCTCCTCGATTTCTGGCTCCTCCTTTGTGAATGGCTCTCCCTCTGTAATTGGCCCATCTTTAATTGGCTCATTCTCTTTTATTGACTTATCCTCTAAAACTGGCATCGCTGTGTCTGCTGTCACTGGACAAGCAGGTGTGGTTGGGGTGAGTTCAGTGCTAACCTGGTCAGAGTTAGAGCTTTCAACCATGTTTAATTTGTTCCTCTGTCCTGACATTCCCAACCTTTTTTTATACACTTTAAGCTTAGATCTGCAAAGCTGGGCCTGTTCGAGCTTGCAACAGGAATCAGCCAACTTTTTGCTCCCAGCTTTCTTCCTACTGAGGCAGTTGGAGAGGATAACACTGGGGAAGAACTTGTAGTGTGCTTCCTGCTGGGCCACTATAGTCCTTTCAGTCTTATTTTCCTGATAGTCCTCGTACCTGATTTTGAGTTCACCAACATCGCCCTCCTCACTGTCCTGGCCCATTTCTTCCTCCTGAGGGTCAAGGAACTCATCCTCCACCATAGGTGATGACGTTGAGGAAATGTTCCTCAGGATGGGGCTTTTACTGTCCTTCTGGCTCAGTTCCAGCTCTGTCTTAGCTGAGCAGTTTCTCAGCTCTGAGTAACAGAGAGAGAAGGTCCTGTGGTTCTGAAGAATGGACAGACAGTTTGTTTCTACATTCTTTATGCTGCCGTACTTCTTCCCATTTTTGGTGACTTTTCCGTTGCCAAATGGGAAACTTTCTAGGTCTTTCTTATCCAAAGCTATGGAGGTTTTCTTGTCATAGGTATACAGGGGTCGTATGTCCTGTTTGTCTATGCAGATGGGAGACACCTCAGGATTATTGGGTAACTTGCAGGGGATGGGATGTTTGACTGGCGGGATATAGGGGATTTCTTTATTAAACTTGAACCCTGTTGAACATTCACTAATGCTGTCCTGGCTGCTTTTTGATTGAAAGTGCTTGTCAAGTGGTTGTTCGGTGTCCAGCACATGAATTGATCTGAGTTCGGGGTTCTTGCACTCAAGAAGGATCTTCGCTGAGGAAGGAGGCTCCAGGTGAATCGTGTCCCCAGAGAAGGGATTCCTTTTCCCGAGCATCTTTTCCGTGACTATGAGAGAAGACTGAGTCCTAGAGCCACTGTCTGTTAACGATGAATCTATGGATACAACAGAAGAGGCAGCAAGACATTGATTCAGATCTCTAATTTTCATATGACTACTTATTTCTCTTCAAATCAAGAATAAATAAGATTTTTTTTAAATGTTTTATTTCTTAATAACAAAAAAATACAAACTGGCTAGGTTAGGAGAAACTTCTAAAAATAAAGGGGTGTCAGTCATTACTTTAACATTCCTTAGTTTTTGGTTGAAGAGTAATTCACAAAACATTTTAGCACTAAAAGTAGCCCTCAAGTATGAGAGACGTTAACTAAGACCTACTCACAGTCTGTAATGTGCTGCAGGTAAAGAGTCTCATCGCGTCAGTAAAATTACATTTTAAAACCATACTTTGATAGCAGCCATTAAAAAAGGATTCGATATCTCACTAACAAATCAAAGCAATCCATTAACACCAGAGATAATGGCTTGCACAGTTCTATGCTATTCTATGAACACAGAAGTACAGTTTGCAGCGCTTATGATCTCAGCCTCAGTCACCTGACACAATTATTTATCAAACCAAAAATGCTCTTCAGACCCCAATTATTTTGACAGTTCATTAAGTGTGCATTAAATAATCCCCAACTGCAATTAATACATACATAAAGATTATTTTATGGTCATCACTGGATCATCCAGTAAAATATGTGCTATATGTAGAATTACCACATTAAGTAGGATGATTTGTTTGGTCAGCTAGATAAAAATTATATATTATAAAATAGATTTTATGAAATCTAGCTTATCTATTCCATGTCATTTATCCATCAAATTTGTTCCTCACACTCCTGTGTATTGATGAATATTTTACCTTACATTCACCGATAATCTAATAAAACAAAAGCCTAATGCCGTAATAAATAACTAGAGCAAATTACACACACACATAAATAAACAGGTCCATTAATGATGTCAGCTGAGCATTAATAACAAATTCTGCCTTCACAGCTACTGTACAGTTTATTAAGAGTAATAAGTCAAACTCCAGGGAATCAATTACAGTCCCAAAGTCTTGCACTATATTAAATCACAGTTCCCTCATAATGAAATTAGATTGTACAGTGAAAACCTCAACCCAGATTGTTATTGTGCAGCTGCTGTCAGATCCGTATTCTGATATCTTTGATGCTAAATCAGCAGGGAACGTAAGATAAGTGCCGCTTCAGCATGAGATGACTCACCGCTGCTCTCGTCTGCGGCCCCGTCGAGCTGGGGGATGGATAGGTTGGCGAACAGAGAGTTATTCCCACTCCAGTCCATGTCTTCGTCAGAGGACTCCTGTTGCTCCTCACTGAAGCAGTCGTCTGGCTCCTTCACACCAGGCCTGTACACCCAGGATGACAGGAACACGGATTAAACAATACACAGGCATCTCCTGCATCTCACTGCGTAGTGTCCAGGGCTCCTGTTTGTATTGCTTGTTAATTACATTACTCTTTTCTTAGGATGGGCAGTAATCTCTATAAACCGAGCGATAGCCGATGATAAGTACTGAGATTGGCTGGGCAGAGACTGTAGACTTTATTTACTATAAGAATCGGGCCAAATTTCTAAGGGATCAGCCGTTTAACATTCAGGAATATTTTTTTGCTTTGTAAGTTGTTGTTATATTGTCAATATATATAAAGAAATACTGTGTAACAATCAGCCATAAAATAACTTTGCCAAAGTAAAGTATTAGATTGGCAAAACTATTATTCTAAATAAAATATTACTGATGAAAGAATACGTAAACAAGATTGCAGCTCTGACCAGACATTCAATGCAAGCTTTCAGTCTTGACAATTTACTGTACTGCTACTATCACATTTCGGTTGGTATAGAAACAAAAAGTATTGAGTTTTGATATCCAGCTCTCGCTTCATCTGGACACATTATTACCATTGTATATACAATTTGTGTCGCATTTGTAATGTTTATATTATGCCTACATTAGTTATTAAATTGAGCTGCAGAATAATACTGCAGAAGGGCAGCACAAAAGGGGAAATGTATAATAAACTAACTGATGGTTCTATAAAACTGCATTTCAGTAAATTTTTACTCAAATGCGACAGAGACAAACTTGCCTTGTTATGGGTGAGTTCTCAGGAGGATCATTGTCCCACCGCTGTGACATTATCACGCTTAGCTCGGCCTCGACCTTATCCAGCTCTGGCCCCGCCTCCTCCTCATCACTGTTGCAGTCGTAGCTACCGGCACCAGGAAGTGACTGGGACTGGGAATTCTGCCTAACGGGAGTCCTGCAGAAACCATCGTTCTCCAGTCCTGCCAGCAGATTGATGATGGCTTGGTCTTGGCTGCTGTCTGCATAGACAACAAAGACAAAAGCATTTCAAAGACATTACATCACTAAGCTGCAAGCAACGACTTTAATTATGGCCTCAAATGAATCACTTAAATCAAAGCTATAAAGTGGCTTAACCTTTTGAACCCTAGACTTATTTCCCACTTTTGTATGCCCTTTATTTACAAGCTTTTAGACTAGTCATCACATCTTAGTCAGCCATGCCATTCAAAATCTATCAACACAACACAAATATCTTTATGTTTCAGCGTTCCAAAGATGTACGAACCATGTTGGTGGGACATTCAAAATTACAATGTTGCCATGTCATTTCTTTACGTCATTAAGTCATGTTGTATTTGCTATAAGCAGTTCCTGTTTGCACTGTAACCATGACAACAATTATTTTGTTTACTTTTATACAAAAAAGACACTTCTAAAAATTATGAATCAAGGTATAAGAAACAACTTTTTTTTAATATGATTTCTTATTTATTAATGGACATCAGAGATATGCACTGGAAAGATTAAGCTGCGTTGGTTGTAGGAATGTGTGTATGACATCTGTGTGTTCACAACACACTGAGTTAGTCTTGTTACGGTTAACTTCAGTTAAACATCACTTCAGAAGTATCACAGCCTTTTCCCCCCGTTTGAAAGCATTCAGTTGAAGAGGCACAAAGTAGATTCATTCAAATTCATTAAACTGCTGCACAAATCATAACAATGCACTATTACTGATTGGCTCCATGGCTTAATAACTGCAACGTTAATGTTTCAAATTGATTTTTAAAACACAAAGGACAAGAAAGTGAGCAGACTGAAGCTGTGTGTGGATCAAAGTGGCTCCCATACCTAACAGGGGCGAGTGGTTGGATGTCTGGGAGAGCGGGAGGAACGTCTGACTGTTCTCCAGGAGACTCAAAATGGCCTCCTCATCAACGACAGCCTCCTCTGGGATTTTACCACTGCTCCTCACAGAGACTGGGACGGGGGGAGACAAGTGTACTGAAACATCACACTTACATACATCAGCCAGACCTTGATTGAGATAATCTTAAAAAGAGAACACACACACACACACACACACACACACACACACACACACACACACACACTTCCTGTGAGGGATTTTTGGCAAACCCGCCAATACAGATACTCTATTTCAGCATTTTACCAGCATAGGTTTCAGTAGAAGGTTTTCCTCACCTGGCTGCGAGTGCCTGTGCACCTCTACAGCATTAGCGGGGGTACATGGCAGTCCCTCAGGGCTCAGGGGGTCCGAATGGAGAGTCATTTCATTAAGAAGATCCTCTTGGTCCTCCCCGTTGCTAACAGACAAACCTTGTGTCCTGAACAGAGAAAAACACAGATTGAGACCATTTCATCATGATGATAATTCCTGCTATATTTACAAAGAATCTAATTTGTTCTTTCTTACTAATTTCTTTGAGGAGGTCCTAAAGCTCAAGGATTCTGGGAAAACCATAACTATTCATTGCAACACAGAAAAACAACAACATTTGATTAATTGATAAAAATCTTAAAAATCATATTAGTGCCCTTGCAGTAATCGAGCTAAGACAAACAGTTTAAGTTAAGCATTGGCTCAAAACAAGCACACCGATCAAATGCGGTCAGTGCGGCTGTTACCTGAATTACCTTCTGGTCTCTGCCACATGCAGTCATGTTTTATTAGCATCTCTTTCCTCTGGCTCTCAATCAGGGGAAGTGCTCCGTTTACTCAGTGTGTACTGTATGTGGACAGAGGTGGTGTGTGACGTGTGTGTGTGTGTGTGTGTGTGTGTGTGTGTGTGTGAGAGACAGGCTGACTGCACATGTGTAGAGAGAGTCTCTTGTCTGTATGTGTCTGTATGTGTGTTTTTGTGTGTGTGTGTGTTGGAGAGGGAATATGAATGGAAAACGGGCAGGCAGCCAGCTCGAGCTTTGTAGCCCTGCAGATCGCTCTCAGCTACAAGCTGCCTGTCACGCTCCCTTACCCATACTGCCCTACTGCATCGCCTAGCAACTCACCACTTAGTGACTCTGAAATATTGAAATGTAGACCAGCCAGGCGGCCGTCGCTCACAGGTGGAACGAATTTCACAGGAACAGTCATAAAAAAAAAAAGTGTTCAGCACTCTTGAACTGATCTAAAGCCTGTGTGGACGAAGGTTTTTCACATTGGATTAAACTGTAGGCTTAACGATTAGAGCCTTGTGCCCAAGAGGTTCCAGGTTTAAATCCCACAATGAGCAGGACAAACTGAATGTGAAATGCACTCAAGCTACTAATTCAACCCCTGTTGCTCCAGTGACTGTAGGCATGCATGGTAAACTTTACAAGATAAATTCAAGCTTAGAAACACATTCTGGTGAAACACATTGAGAACACAGTGTGGAGGAATAAAGTAAACACTCGTGTGGAATCAGTCCACATAGACACAGCAGAGAGGTCACAGCCACCTTTTACTCACTTTAAAATAATCAATGAGCTAAAAGCTTCTAGCTCTAAATAACAAATCCAACCTGGTAGCGAGCCTGTTAAATGATGAATGATTTTTAGAGGTGATGAATGATGAAAACATATGAAATTAAAGTTTTTAAATCAGCTGACATCTTGCTGCTCTCCCAGTGTCTGAGGTGTCTGACAACCAGAAGGATGTTACTGCAGTCAGTCTCATTGTCATTCAGAGAGTTAGCTCTGCCGGCCGAAGCAGGAAAAGGCTCCAGAGAGTCAGCGTGCACGTGCCACTGTCTGGCTGTCTCTTAATTAGTCTGCCAGCTAACGACTTCAGAGGCGACGAGGGAGTGAGCCTGGCAGGCGTCAGGAGATTACTGCAGCAATTAACACATTTTGCTACCAAGCCACACCCCCTCGCTGCCTTTACTGGCTCTGCTTTGATGCTTGGAATGATGGACCTGAGGAGGAAGAAATACAAGGAGTATGAAAAAGAAAAAGGAAAGATACAAAATAAAAAATTCCCCATTTATAAATATTTTCATTTCCACATGTTCTGATGAATGATATGAGGAGCTGTAGTGGGTATATTGTTGTATCTTTGGGTGGGGGAATAATTTCATACGACTATTTACAATGTTATATTTAGGACAACTTGTTTTTAGTAATTTCAAGTCAATTTACACACATATATATATATATATACATATATATACACACACACACACACA
>CALSBV010012138.1:116068-126735 GCA_943590825.1 Bovichtus diacanthus
ATATATATATATATATATATATATACATACATACATATATATATATACACACACACACACACACACATACATATATATATATATATATCGTCGACATCAATTCACTGTCTCCTGTCCCCTACACCCCCGTGCTACATCTGTTCTGACTTCACTTTCTCCATCACTCCCTCCCTCTCTGCCCTGCGAGGAAAAGAGGCGGACAAAGACTCTGACGTGAAGCTGAGAGGCTCAGGGAAACTGAGGACATGCAATACGGTGGGCCACTGATGAGTCCCACAGCCACAACAGATCAGAGAGGAAAGACGAGGAACTTACACGTCAAACTCATTCTCCTTCAGAATCTCCTCGAGTCTCTTCATGAAGATTTTCTCGCTCTCCGTTGAAGTGACAAAGCCACGATCTGGAAAGAATCAGACAAACTATTTCAATTGTGCGTTCAGCATTCCTGGAAACTGCCTGTTCTAAGATTCCTGAGTTTTTCCAGAACTCAAATTCTTACCTACGATTTAAATACTGTGGTCAGTAATCGGCGTTAAGTATTCCGGTAGTGGTTGCCGTCAGTGGAGTTATATCACTTAATCACAACAATTAAATAGGACCGGGTGCAATTCTACATACCATGGCTGAACAACTAAATCTTTTCAAACCTGGACATTTACATTTGCTTCCTCTACACTTTCAGACCTGGGAATTATTATTGTTTTACCACCCTGTTTCCATGATAGCTCATTGTGTGGGGAGCCAGATTAAAGTTCTTGTTTGTGGTTAGAGGATAACAACTATCACAAGGAGAGTTCTCAGAATGGTGATACTCTGAAAACTCAAATACTGTCCTCCACTGGAATATAACAAAACAAAGACATAATTGGATGACATGATGGAAGAATGTGGCCACACAATCATTTGTACTGCCTCAAAACAGAACTCATAAAGCACAAAGGCTGGCAACTAATTTTTTCTTCATGAAAGCTTTTCCCACATTTTTCACACTTACATTAAGCTTGTTTCAGAACATCCATGCTGTTTTGGTTTTACAACCAATAAGTTAGTTAAAATTTCTTACAATGTAGAAAAAATGGCCAAAACTATGAAAATAAGTACTAACAGTTATGATAGCATTGTACTCACCAAAGCAATTGCTGAAATCTAAGAACACAAAGACATTGCAATTCTACAACACAACAATATGTTTTCCTAACTAAAAAAGATTATACTTATAAGTTTTTTTGAAACCTGTATTTTCTTTTTTTTTATTAAATCAAGCTCTTTTTTTCCAGTTCTCTACCGTGATAGAGAGCTTGACAGCTTTCGCATGTCCGTCATGTGAGGATATTCAGGATTATCCCAATAAAGGAAAGTCGCCCCGATCAATTTGCAAATGTGTTTCTATCACAGTCTGAGTTTAAATCCTATATTGTCCCATGCCTGGTCCCATAGAGCTCCAACGTTGTTTAATACTCATCAGTGAGCCTCACTGTTGCACTGTCGCCAATAAATACACTATTTCCTCTTGTTTGAGTAAATGTAGCTACAAACTATAGTGACCAGCTGTTTTGAGTAATAAGTTGGACATTAGTAAAAATAAAAATGTATTTTGACCCGAGATTTAAGTCTTCAGTAGGAACCAATGGTTCCTGGTGAAGTCAGGAAGTATTGAGAGAAGAACAAACACATTGTTGGTTTTGGTCTTTTCATGTGACTTGTTGACAATAACGAAAATTGATTTCCTTATCCTTTAAATAAAAAGCAATCTTGTAGGTTTCTGTCACTTTTACAATCTGATGACAACCTTTCAGTCAGCAGCCTTGAAAGAAGGCCAATAACAAATCATCACAAGATGTACACAAAACATAACGTAAAAGAGTTTGTTGTGTCACTATGTTCAGAACAGTTTACTATCAATGTGGGGAAAAGGAAAGACATGAACAGAGCGTTTCCACTGTGGATCTGCTCACCTTGGGACTCAGGGGCTTCTATCTGGGAGGCCTGGTTCTTCTCTCTCCTCCTCTGCTTCTCGTCCTCCCAGATGGCCTGCAGGCCCGGGTTCTTGCCAATCTGATCTGAACACAGGAGAGTCACAGCACAAAGTGTCAGCTAACAATACCATCATACTGTACCACTGTCCATGAGGAATTTTTAACCCACACAAAGACACAGTTTTATGTCGAGCACAACTGACGAATCAAAGTGGCGGCAGATTTAAGCATAAAATTCAACCCATACATACTGCAGTTACATTTTCCACATTTTAATACACTGTTATGAAGCAGATGGAAACTTATGAGTCAGAACACTGCCTGCCCTGGAGTGGCCTCTTCTTTCCTTTCTTCTCACTAACACAGATGCTTGTTGTGGTTTACAATTCTGCGTCCAGCCTGATCTAAATCATAAGGACTCGCTGCATACTTACAGACTCCATGCAAGTTAACACAAACAAAACCTTTAGCAGAAGTGGCTCTGCTGCGGTGACCTGAGGGCTTCCTTCTCACAACGACATGTTCACTGAACTGCTCTTTAAAGCGGTTTTCTTTCACCATGGCAAGTACAAGCATGGGCTAACTTTTTCCCCTCAGTCAAAATAAAAACAAATCCAGATGTATAAAACCTTTAAATGTTGAAAACCGCAACAAAGAGGCCAACTACAAAGTCACTTAATACTGAGATTCAGGCCCATTCTGCAGGAAGATGCATAACCAAATAGAAACAATAGTTGCATCTGTTGTGGGTGTGCATAGCTTTGTCAGATAATGTCATCTGCTTTATGGGTTTTGTTCAGTTCAGTGAAATGTATTATATCCCATCCTGGATTCTCTCATCTCAGTTAATCACTTCCTCTCTCTGCTCCCCTGTGACAGGGGACGTGCTGCTGATGGATTTGATGTGTGGAGATCGTCAGAGGGAAGTGCTCTATGACTATCAGTCAGTCAGACAAACGTGCTGCACCTTCAGCACTGATGATTCAGCAGACAACCGTTCACCTTTCTGTCCTGTCCTACTCCTACCACTGAGTCAGAGGGGCCTACAGTACTGGCAAAGACTGTTGGAGTGCAGCAGGTGGGATGTTTCTGAGGGATCTTACTTTCAATTTCCAGGCGGTTGAGGACGTCTACAGCCACAGCATCCACCTCCAGCTCACAGGTGCTCTGCTTCTCCACCTCATCTAGCATCAGGGAGCTGCAGGCGGAAAGAAACAAACAAAGAACAATGAATTCATACAGAAGCGGCATTAAAATGCTTCAAGGGGTCCTACAGTAAATGATGTTGTACTACTGGTTAAAACAAAATTTTTGATATACGAAGACAAAAGAAAGATTGACTGTTAGAGTATAACTGTAAATAGACATGATAAATGACGAAGAACATTGGGTACATTTAATTATTCTTTGTTTATAGTTTTCAATTTTGATTATTCTTATTATTAGTTTTTATTATTCACAATAATGAGACGCAGAGAATTGGTGAAAACAGGCAAAAATAACAGATATCTTCTAAAATATGACAAAGAAAAACAAATTCTGGGGCAGAAACATTTCAGTAAGAGCTCATCCATTTGACAGAGACAGGTGGGGCACATTCTGAGGAGTGTTCAGCCAAGGCTGTGCAGATGAGACTCACCAGGGTAGAGCCTTCTCCTCCCAGCGGACAAATGTGCCCCCAAGGGTGCTGTCGTTGAGCTTGGAGGTGCAGGGGCTCTTCCAGGGGCTGATGCTGGGACGGCTGCTGGGAGTTTGCCTGTGTGGGACCACTGCTGCATCTTCTAGAAAACACATGGTAGAGTACATGGTACTGTAAGCTCTGAAAGGAGCTGTCAGCCAGTCCAAACCTAGACAAGACTATACATCACTTGCTTTTCACATGGGGAATTATTAAACATAGATAGAAAGTATATCAAAGTTTATTCTTGAAAGCTTTGGAAAAAGCGCAAGCGTGGGTAATAATTTGTGTAATTAAGTTTGGCTAACCTTGGGCTTCATCTAAACCCTGTCTAATTATCTGACTGCTAAGGTTTTCTGTCCAGTCGGACCTCTTTGTAGCAACATTGCTATTAACTTGTTGAGTAACAATGCTATGATCAACTATAATGTTGGCCAGAACTATAAAAAATCTTATTGGGGTATTTTAGTTTCTTTGTTGTACGGGGCATTAGAGCCCCTTTCCATTGATTGCATCAGTGTAAAGGTGGATCAAACATGGGAACCCTGCTTTAGTGGGAGGGGAGTCAAGCGTGAGGATTATAAAAAAACATTATTAAAGTGGCATTTCCTGTCCTGAATCATGAATGGGGGAGAGGGGATAAACTGTGATCAAAAGAGAGATTAGTCTCCATCAGGAGGAAGTAGAGACAGGCCTGTGAGATCCAGGTTCACCCTGCATCTGACGAGGAAACTCTCTGTGACACCAGAGCCTGTGTCCCAGAGTCAGTGCACGCTCCAAACATATTAACACGCAGATATCAAATGAGTGTGGCTCTGCCGGTGGTAGATGGTAATTCTGAGAAATTATTCTTCAGGTCAGAAGTTACAGTTGCTAAACAGTAAAAGGGACATCAGGAAAAAGATAATCTACATTAGCTCCATATGCTCTAAACTGGTGAAAAAGATTGCTTATTGCATCTGTTGGCTAATGACAAGCAAAAAGTGAAGAGAAGGAACGTGATATGGATGCACGGTCACGGTGGCTGTTTTGCATTGTCAATGTTTATTTAAGTGAGAATCTAAGTTTTGCTGAACTTAAGCTAACATTGGCCACTGTAAGCTGCTGTCATGCTGTGTTTTATTGGTGTGAATTATTGAAAAATATTGCTTCAAAAGACAGTCACTAAAACAAAGCATTTCAGACAAAGGGTGAATACAGGTATATTCAGACAGTATGAGAAAGAAAATGGGTATTTTAAACATCAAAGCATGTAAATATGTTATAGTAGAAACCCAAAATGCAAGTATGAACCTGAAAATGAGCACCAGTTTTTAGTGAAAGAACTCGAACAAACATTCCGCTACGTGTCCAGCACCAAAGGACAGATGGACAAAGTTGATGGCTAACCAGTCTACAAGGATCTATCAGCAGCTACAGTCATATATTTGCCGTAGCGAAGCTGGTGGAGACCAAACCCCAGTAAATAAGAGTCATTTGTCAGGTTGTCAGAAATACCTGGGCCTGGTGTTTCCCAATATTAGAAAAGGCACGCCACACTAGTTCAAGTGAGAGACAGGGAGACAGGTGGAAACTGTAGTCTACACGCTGCAGCTCCACATCCTTGATCTTGTCTTTTCTTTACCCACACAACATTTCACTCTCTGATGATCTCTCACTTATGCCTACATGCAAACATTACTGACTGTCACACCCCATTGCACAATGTTTTTTGGTAGTTGTTTAAAATAAACTAATGATTATTGCTTTAATTTGTTCCCTGTTATTTGTCATGGTTTTGAGCCGGTGATGACACAGAGCCCAAGGGACTCAGAGAGGACCTTGACACTACATCATCCGCTCGTGGGTTCTTGTTCTGTCCTCGCAACTTTTCATTGT
Organism: Bovichtus diacanthus; assembly: GCA_943590825.1. Lineage (NCBI taxonomy): Eukaryota > Metazoa > Chordata > Actinopteri > Perciformes > Bovichtidae > Bovichtus > Bovichtus diacanthus. The sequence goes on from CALSBV010012138.1 coordinate 121,601, forward strand.
AAAAACAATCTCATGTTTCTGTAGAAACTCCCATAATGCTTTTCAAGAGGCAGTGTGCTCTCCCTATATTTTACTTTTTCCTCCTTCGTGAGCGGCAATGAGAGCATCAAAATGGCTAAAATAGACCAGAGAGAGACAGGGTAAGAGAGGGAAAAGACAGTGCAAGTAAAATAGAGAAAGAGTTCAGAGACAGAAAGTGAAGCAAGGTAGGGAGAAAACAGCAAAGACCACAGGACAAAACATGTGAAAAGAAGTGAGGGATGAAAAGAGAGAGAGAGCTTTGAAAAGACAACAGAGGCATCCTGAGGCTGAGGTGAGATCAGGACTAATTGGAAATGACACAAGGCATAGCAGCCTTCCCTGCTGAGCCAGGGGAAGGCTGCAGTGAGGAGGAAGAAACCCGGCCATGCCCACACTCTCCTGCAGAGACGAAAACCAGCAGTGTGTCCTGTGTGACAGCAGAAAGTAGGCCACTTGCTCCACAGCACAGGGGCGTATACCAGCACAAAGGCGTAACCTAAGAACTACCCCCAAACACAGAAGAGTAGGGGGTGAGGGCAAATGTCAGATTTAATTAAAAAAAGTTTTTTGTTTATGAATTGGTTAATGCGTCAACACTAAACTTGGTTTTAGAAAACAATGAAAAACTTTAAAATGTTTTAAAAGACAAAGATAAAATCTCTTCTACGTCTGGATCAATCATGCACCGATCACTTGAAGTCTAAACATATTCACGGGTAATGTTCAACACTGGAGACATCATGGAGCACAAGGTCACCTGTAGAAATGAGCACACATGAAATGCTGAGTTGAGGGATGAGTGTCCTTTACCTTTGTTGTGGGCCGTGCGGAACATGACCGCCCCCAGGTTAACCAGGTTCATGCCGTACAGGTTGTAGTCTATGAAGAGCTGTAGCAGGTAGGGGATGTGACCCTCGTGGGGCTGATAACTCTTGTTCATCACTGCTCCACTTTGTAACAGCTCACACACCCTACAATAAACAGAGGTTATTCCGTAATAAAAGATAGAAAAACACACGCTTATTTATTAAAGACAATGACACACATTTAACGGTCGTTTCCCCTCAGCTACACAATAACAGGTTCTTTTTAGTGTAGATTAGAGGAGGATTACTTTCTCCCCTTGGAATCCAGGGCTTTTGACTGTCACGAGTTTGGCAGTTAGTCTATGGCTGTTGCTACGCGTGACGACAACTTGAAAACCACTAATCTCGCTCAATTTGATTGTTGCGGCCAAGTTTCTACAATGTAATTTTAGCATGCTAAAGAGTATAAAAATTAGGTGCTCAATGAAAAATTGCCGATAAGCTTAAAGCTCTTAAATGACAAAAATCCTGACATAGCTGCATTTTTTCACACAGTGCTGCTGTCTATCTGAACGTGGCCTTCGGCTACATTCAGACTGACCTGAGCCCTGTGAGAAAGAACGCTGTCCTTTCTGTTATTTACAAACTGTTCTGCAGTGTTTGGGCATCTGAAAAGCCTTTAAAAAGGCATTCATCTGTTATTGCAACTGGACTACAGTCTCACCACCAGAACCTTAAACAACTTGCCCCACTACCACAAAATATGTTTCAAACACAGGATTTCTGTTTCTATTTGTAGTTTCCAAGCCTCAGCTGAGATAATCAAGAGTCACATCAGTCATTTTCTCAGATTTGACAAAGCTGCATTTGTGCTTTATTGTGCTATTTGTGATGTGCTCTATGTAAAGAGGCCTTTATAAATAGAGAAGACATAATACAACTGTTTTTACAGTGTGACTAGTTCTGCCAATCAAATTGACTTTGACAATTTAAATCTACTGAGGACCTCTTAAAATATATAAAAAGATAATCCTTTCATTTAAATCCATATTGAATGAAAGTCACAGAAAAGCCATCTTCAAAAACAGAAACCTTGCATTTACAGTACAAGCTTGATAGATAAAGAGCAATTCACTGTGTCCTGGAGTCATGTTCCCCTTTAAAAAGGTCAGAGCTCCATGCTGACTGATTGACTGATCACAGACGAGTGGCTGAGGGGGATGCAGCGCAGACCTGCCACTCAGTCTCCCCCATCCTCCGCTTCTTTCTTGCCTCACTCTTGCTGCCCTCTCTCTCCAGATCTTCTTCATGTCTCTCTCTTAGGTATTTTCTTCGCCTTGGTCCCTTCCTAAGTCTGTAGCCTTCTCTCTCTCCAATCTCATTGTTATATATTGTCCTCTCCTCAAGCCTCTTCCTGTCCCTCTCTTTCCCTCTCTCTCTCTCCGAGTCACTCACTCTCAGCCAATTCAGCTAGCCAACGCCGCTCACCTTGTCACCACTAACCTGATCGCTCTGGCAAATCATTCACAGTCTTCCTGTGTGCTTCAGCACACACGGCAATCAATGTGTACAACTGAATACGCAGCAATGGATTTCAGTTTAGTGAGCTGGCGGAGTCATGTGCACACAATCTGGCACTCAGTAACATCAAACAAGCCCGGGATGATCCCTCTTCACATTAAAGGCCATCGATCCGCAGCAACCTTACCTTTTGACCATGTGAGGATTGTACAGGTAGATCTTCATAAAGGGCTTCTCCTTAGCGTGGTAGCCATAGAAAGGCCTGTAGGAAAAGAAAAAGACCACATTAACATACTGCATATAAGCCTGGACCATTTATTATAAGGATTGCCTCCATTGTTATCCTGTGAATTTTAAAAAAGTTTTGCAGTCTTACACTGCAATTTGGAGCAAATCTTGACTTCATCAGCTCAGTTGTGTTTGTGATTGTGAGTCACTTACATGCCGGAGACCAGCACCACCTTGAAGACATGCTGGCCGCTGGAGGCGGGGTTTCCCATTGCAACGTTGAGGGCCCTGTCGATGCTGAATGCCACTTGCCGCAGGTAGCGCTCTGGCTGTTGGCCGTAGCCATCGTATGGTACATAGATGTAGGGGAACACACCGTGGAGGTGGAGACATGTTTTCTGGCCTGCAACACAACAACAAAACTGTTGAACATCAGGCTAACAAAGATATCCAAGTTATCTACGTCCCGCTGCATTTAAAATGCTAAAAGGCAAACACTTTTTGTATTTGTTTCACTACACAAGAGCTGCTGCTTTCAACAGATGTTACGTATATTTCATAAAACCTTTTGTTTAACTTACATTATATAGTTTATGAATAACGTATACTGTATCGTGGCTGGATCATGTGACTAGTTGGGTTGGGCGTTGTTTGATTTGTTTCAGTACCACAGCAGAACCCACATGCCTATTCTGTGAGGTACAGTAACACAAACACCAAAACTGTTTTCCCATTTGGAAAACAGATGTTGTGTTCCCAAAACTCTTTATCTGATTATCAAAATCACACACACTGGTGTCTCAAAAGAAGATACTGTAACAAAACCCTACGCAGTCAAGACAGCACCAAGAAAAAGAAAAACATTTTTTCCATCAAAATCACAAGTTCAAACTTCATTCAGTCAATTAGTTGTGATAAACAACATTGAAAATAAAATTAAATAACATAGGTCTGTCTATATCAGGCCACATCACATGTCCTGTAATAACCTAATACACATTAGATAAAAGGCTTTGCTTGACAGATCCAGCCAGATCATGGCCTGACATGATTTTGAGTTTGTAAAACAACATCTCACATTTGAATGCACTGCTCTGCAGTATGATCTTACATTGTCCAATATGACACTGTTGTCCATCCATAGATCCCCCAGCTTACACTTGTACAATACTACATTAACGCTGCATCCATCTCCCTCCCTGCTTAATTTTTTATGGAATCTGGTAGCAATTGGCCAATGTGCATATAAACAATTGAGCAAAAATTTAATAAAAGGAACCAAAGTTTTCAAACTACAGAAATCATCACATTAGGCTCATTTCTTACCATTTTCAAAATATGCACTTGGAAAAACAGAAAGCCCATTGAGACAACAGTACCCAAAAAATCCATGGCCATTAGTCAAACTTCCAATCAAGTTGCATATCGGACAACATGCCAACACAAGTAATCGGATTTTATTTTGTCACCAAATCAAAATATGTGACAGTATTACAGTGCTATACGAATCCACCCTCTGTACTCTTGTTCCCAGCATGCAGTGACTCCGTTTTTGTTGAACACACATAAGATGAGCAGCTGGAGGTTACTGACAAGTTGTTAGTGAGATGGATGGAGTGTGCTGAGGGTCCAGTAAACAGTTTTTTTCCTTGCGTACACTTTCTGACCAAGGCAACACAGATGGATGAGTGGGACAACAAGCCTGTAATGCCATGATTCATGACAGACATGCAGAGTTAAAGCAGCCCATTAGCTAAATAACTAAACAGAAACAGAGAGGATTGTGGGTGGAGCGGAGAGAATTGAGGTCTTGAGTAATGTGAAGTGAGGTCAGCCAGTGCAGAGAGAGGGAGATACAGTATTTATAACAGGGGCGGTGTGACATCATCACTCCCAGACAAACACGCACACTGCTCAGAGTCATCTGAGGTGAACTGTGCTGCAGACAGACACCACGCTCCCATTCATTCCCTTTCTGTCATTATCAGCCTGGCACAGCGCTTTAATCTGCAGACTGCTGGAGGAGCCTGCACTGTGTTTAATCAGGTTACATAAGGGATAATAACAGCTGTGTCAAAATTAAGACAACAAAGGCTCACAGAAATCTGAGCTCCTGACTCTCTCCACTTATCTTGGACCAGTGACAGGCTGGCAGTCAGACAGTAGGAGGCAGCATTGAGCAGGAGCTTGACTTTTGCCCAGATGAGTCTGCCTCCATAACCCTCGTCAATGGTAGCAGAGTACAGTTGCTCTATTGCAAAAACGACTTTCCATCCTGATGCTATGGTATGACAGATGATACGTGCGATGTTGCAGTCCCCAGGGCACAATTGTTAAGATTGCTGTACCCAAAGAGGAGCTTCCCAAAGTGGAAGAACTATTCCCAGCATCTCTGCACAACCATACATATCTGCCTCCAAACAGAAAGAGAGGGTGATGTAAGATGAGATGTGGTGCTGAAAGACAATGAGCGTCTCATAACAGGCCTGGTGTTAGACTGTATAAGAGCAGCTGTGTGTGTGTGTGTGTGTGTGTGTGTGTGTGTGTGTGTGTGTGTGT
>CALSBV010012138.1:126745-141434 GCA_943590825.1 Bovichtus diacanthus
GTGTGTGTGTGTGTGTGTGTGTGTGTGTGTGTGTGTGTGTGTGTGTGCGTGTGTCAGACCATCACTTTGAGATAAATCAGGAACATTTTCATTTGTTATTCTGATCTTGGAAATTAAATATTATTAATTTGAGTGCCATGCTGCTTGGCTAAATGAGGGCAGCATTATGACACATTAAAACTATAAAAAACTGTAAAACCAAATTATGAACAATCTAGCAGACAATCTCTGAAGTCCACATTTATTAACTGACGAAGAGGTTATATTACATATTATTAATGGATGGTCATGTATCCACATTTGTCAATATGAGGGTGTGCCATTTTCTCTATCTTTGTTCATTCATACATCTTTGGACTGCAACATGAATACCTCACCTTGGGATCTGGCAAGTTGTTTCACTATATTATGATGTTTTAATGCTTGTCTGGTCTTTATGAGCCAAGAGCTATCCTGCTTGGCTGTAACCCTCCTTGCATTTGTTATGGCGATCCAAACATGTTACTTATTTGATTTGTGATGCTTTTGTAAACCATCGGCTTAACTTGAAAGTCTGACTTAAATACAATTTCCAGGTTTGTGTTGTTTGACTTTATACATTTATTGGTTATAAGCTATTGTAATTATATAGTTTCTGTCAGTTTCACTAAAAAACCTCAGATTTCAGTAATTAGCAGTAATGAGCTATCATATTTTACACCTTCAGAATTCTGATAAAATACATTTTGTAACCCGATTGTTCTCGGTCCACCTACATAGAATTCTTCACAAATCTTAAATACAACTATTTACATCAAATATTTCTTCATTTTCAAACATCCCTGGTTATTCTGAAAAATAAGATAGCATTTGAGATGTTTTTGGCCTGGGAATGAAAGGGTTCATGACTAAACAGATAAATAAAACCAACAGATGATGGTATTGCAGCCAGTGAGAGGCAGAGGGACAGGGCTTAAGTAACGCTCTGTGCGTCTCAGATATACAAGACCAAGGTGTGAGGACGGCACACGCCTGTCTGTCCTCAACCGTGGTAACATGGGGTCTCTCACACACGCATACGCGCACACACACCACGAGCCGCAAATTTCGGCTTTTGCTGTAGTTGCTTAGCAACGGCAAAGCAAAAGCCCCTGACGGACAGCGGGAGAGATAAACAAGTGATTCTTTCCACCCAGCTGGTCAGGCCACAGAACGAGAGAAGTTGTGCCTGAGAAAGCAAGAGAGACTCAAAGAAAGAGAGGAAAAATTATAGAATAAGAAAGTGCGTGTGTGTGTGTGTGTGTGTGTGTGTGTGTGTGTGTGTGTGTGTGAAGGAAAACAGAAGTGGTAAAATAAAGACGGTACGCGCGTAATAAAGAGAGTGTGTACATGTTTGGGTGTAAGAGAGATGATGTTAGCGTAAAGAAAAGTAAGCAAGAAAAGCTGAATCTGAAGTAGTGTGGACCAACATGTCTAATGTAGAAACATCTGCTGCTTCATTACTGAAGATTGTCCCATTGAAGCAGTGAGTGACTGTACATATTCAGGAAAAACTAGTATTTTCTTCAGCCATTGATAAAAGACACAAAACTTACTAGCTAGCGTTAGCTTTTTTCTTCCTCCAGCTACGTTTACGAACAGAAAAGGGGTCTATAGAAGTCTATTTATACTTGGGATGTACTGATCCAAATATTTCTTTCCTAAATTTCTCATCCACTATTCTACCAATCCTGATACCTAAACTGGAGGCATTGCCTGGCATATACAGTACAAGTAAGGCAATATTATTTACCTGGAGGAATTGATTGATTTCACCCGGGAGGAAAAACAAAAAGAAATTCTAAAAAATGCTAACTAACTAACAATTATTTTCAAAATTATAATAAAATTATTATTTTCAAATTGTCACATTAGAGAAGCTGGAACCAGAGAATGTTGGACATTTTTACTCCATAAATGACTTGTTTTCAGTGCGTGTATGAGGTGGCGGCTGTGTGTTTTGATCACTATTCCCCTGCCACATGTGCAGTTTCCTGTCTACCTTCCTACTGGAGGATTTATGAATGAGGGATGGAGAGGCTTATCTCAGGGGGAGGAGCGCTGAAGTAGAAAAGGTCCACTCTGCCAAGTGCCTTGCTTAGCCTCCCACCCCCAACTCCTCCATGGTTATCAGCAGGGAAGCTCCATGACTCAGCAGCAGCCCCACACCCCCACTGGATCAGTAAGTGAGTGAGTCTGTCAGACAGCTGTTAACCTGTGGTTCGCCATGCTGAATCAAGAAAGACAGATATTGAGATATATCCACATACCTTCCAGCATACTTCTTAAGTAGTCTTTTAGGAACTATTTTGTCTAGTGAACAGGTGAGAAGTTTTGATTATATTTCTAGTAACTGGCAGGTGGCACCGATATAGCTGTGTTGCTGACATCACAGCTGCTTCGGAGAACAGTGATTGCTGAACGGAGTTTGGAGTAAACAAATGGACTCTTCTGTAGCACTTATGCATCACTGACATTTCATCTGGTGTACATTTGTGTCTATATTTCTACTTTATCAACATTTCAGGTTTCAGCCTTTAAAACAGGCCCTGCAAAATCCACGACACACCCACACTGGTATTAAATAACCTCTTCTCAGGACTTTGTGGGCATGTAGAGAAAGGCCCTCATTTGCCTGTTATGTTACATCTTAATAAAGGACAAATTACTGCTTTATTATTCACATTAGTACATGGAGTTCATTAACCTCACATAATCCCAGCATAGCTTCACTCACAGTCAACTTGAGCAGAGGTCTAGTCAGCCAGAATCTGACCTGTGTGGGGTTTTTAAGGTGGTTTTAAGTGGTACACTGAAGTCATGTAGACAGGACACACTGCTCTGAAGAAGCAAGGTTTCCCCCCATCAGTCATGAGTCATGCGGCTTACTTTTTCCTTTGCAGTCAAGTCTGTTTAGTCTGCCTGGTAACCAGCCATAGTTTACACTTCAATACAGTTTGACAGTCCTACTTGTTATGGAAAAAATAGTCACATTTTCTGGCATATGTTGAAATATGTCAGTGATGGTGCTTAAGGATAAAAACAGTTACTCCCTGCTCAGGAGATGGGAAATATGCAAAGAAACGGCCAATTTGCAAAACGTGTAGATATTGTTAAAGCAGCAAATCTTTATCCCAGTTAAAAGCATCACTTCTCTGGGCTTGAAATACATGACTACCTACTGGAACAAAAGGAGAAAAAACAGACCTTTATTTGTCCAAGGCAGGTTCACTGAGTACAAATACTCTTTTCCAGAAACACTCTGCTGCACACGCGCACACACGGAAGTTGGCAACACAACCACAGTCTTATCTAAGCCGTAACTATGTCCAGAGTGTGGCATTTGGTGACGCCAATTATAGTCATGCTCAAACTTTACTGAAAAGAGCAAAGAAATACATTACTCACAGACAGTGTGCTCTACATGAGAGTAGAGTGAGTCATTTTTTCTTTTTTTTACTTTCAGAGGTTTGGGGGAGCAGTCAGACTCCTTTTGTAATCAGATAGACAGCTGCCACAGGGAGGATGGAAGAAAGAGTTAATAAAAAAACAATGTTGGTATTATTAAAAGGCCCAGGGAGAGCTGTGTAAAATCAGGGCTTGAGCACACTACGCACATCTGTGATGCTGAGGAAAACTCTCACAGAACTTTAATTAGGGTGCACTTGAGCAGATTCTTAAAGCTGTTAATGTAACATCACTGTGCCCTGACTCGGCCACTCAAAAATGACGGCTGGTCGACTCAGGACTGAATCACCAGTGATTCTTTTGTCGAAAAATATAAGAAGTTAGAATTCAATTTCCCACTGTTACATTAACTGAAAACATTCATATGCATTCATTGCAGTTGTATTCCTCCGCCAGTCAAGTTGCAGAGATCCATGTCTGTCCAAAATGTCATCACTTCATTATTTTATCCTATTAGACATTTTGTCTGAAATTGTCATAATTAGCTTACGTATTCTTGAGTTATGGACAAAAGCATGTTTTGTGTGGTCACAGTGACATTTGGACTCTCACTCATGCCACTCAGTAACCTGTAAATATCACTGCTGTGATACATGGATCAGATAAACTTACAGCCGTATATAGTGTTAAAGTTGGAGCCTCTCTCGGGCGGTTATCACAGGGGCAAAATGCTGCAAGTGGCTGCTTCCAAAGATTACTGATGTTGTTGGGAGGAGTAAAGATTACATGTGTGTGTTGGAGAGACTGCCGCATTTACATTATTACATATACATTATATCTAGCTAAAATGTGTCTCAAATCAACTCCACAGGTGGTTTAAACAATTAGATTTCATTCCATCTTGTATGCTTCTTGGCTGCATTTACACTCAGCTTTTTTGAGATCAGATACCTATCCGTCAGCTAAAAAACAGATGGAGTGGAGGAGTATCAATGTGGTATTTATGCAATCAATTTGCAGAACTATGAAGTCAAATTAAAGCGAAATGCTTTTCAGGAACTCAAAGTCGCTGTACAATAATATAACTCTATAACAACATAACACACACACGGTGTGTTGCCAGACTTGCAATACACTGGACGGAGCAGTCGCTGCTGGCGTGTGCGGTGCATCTGCGCCGCGTAGAAACCTGCGGCCATGCAACGTAAGCTTGACTGGAGAGGACGGCAATCACACAGCCGTTAAAGATCAAAGTTAGCGCTGAATATCTTTTCTGAGTAAATGTTCGGAGTAGACTGTAACAGCTGAGTTAATTAACCAGTGGGAAAATTTCCTCACTGTGTCATCCCTCGCCACAGCGGCATTTATAGAAAATAATCTCCTACTCAATATGCTCTTCTATTAACAATTACTTCCCAGATATTGGGAAAAACAAATAAAAATTTGGAAAACAAATGCCTACACAGAAAAACACAAACACGTGCCACCAACGCAAAATATAAAACTAAACTAAAAGCAAGTAGAAAACAACACATGTTCTGTACAATGACTGCTATTACTGTAAAGGTTTTAACAAATCAACTTCAACAGCGTAGATTATGTCCACAGCGCTCAAAGTGCCTGTTGTGGGGATCAATTCCAGAGACGCTAAGGTGCTAATGACGGTTGTTGCAGTGAGAGTGAATAACATCATCATGTCTAGTCCTCGCATCACGCAACGAGATTGCTGCCTCTTAATTTGGCTGTTCCTTTAACTTTTGTCACGTGCACATGGTTGGTGTTGCAGGGTTTCCCGCCAGGCCTAAGCATCAGGGATTTTTTAGAGACAGACACACACACACAGACACAGACAGAGAGAGAGAGAGACAGAGAGAGAGAGAGAGAGAGAGACAGAGAGAGAGTCCGACAACAACGGACTGACCTTTAAAGTGGACCTCCCAACCCCCCCTGGTGCTTTTAACTGAGCGCTATCAATGATTCAGCCACACTTCATATGAAGCCTGATGAAACGCCAACGATTGTGTCTCACATGCACTGTGCTCTCTACTCACTTAAACATGAAAATAATGCATTTTCCCACTAATCTTAACCACCACACAAGAACCAATCCCCTTCAAGGCTTCCTCCTGCTTCACATCAAAAGTCTGTAAGCCGACAACTACAATGCTTTGTCTCAGTAAAATTAAGGAAAGAGCAGCCTTGTGCAACCTCCACCAAATCCATGCTGTAGTAGAGAGCTGCGAGGTTGTTTTCCAAGCCTGAAACTGACTTGGTAAGTCTTCCTCTGACTGTGTCTGGGCTTTGTTCACTTGACTAATAGGTGGGCTCTCCCCCCTGCTGCACAGCCAGGCCCGTCTTGGCTGGTTGCCTGAGCAACAAGCCATTGGCAGAGGAGAGATGACATCCCAGATTGGATATTCCTAAACAAGCTGGAGGACTTCCTAATTTGCTCCTGTGCACAGTTCACTGTTTACTAAGGTGAACATTTGAGTCAGGGTAATGGTGCATTTTCTGTCCCCAGTCTTGACTTTAACAAGGCAACAGTACGTGTTCTACAAACCAGTAGTAAAGTTTGGTACCGAAACACGGGGCTATTATGGCACCAGTTCCTACACCGCCGGCATCTACCGGACCGAATGGCAACGCAGATTTGGTCCAATTATTTCGGTGCCTGAGGGGTCGGGTTACAGGCAACAGAAGCGTCACCACCACACGTCACGTGCAATTGCTAGCAAACAACATTATAGTCGCTCTGATGGCAGAATATCGCTACAAAAATTCCAAAAGCTTAACTGCTTGCGTGACCCAATTCCAGGCATATCAACGGGCATTGTGGGCCCTGACCCCGGCGATGGGGAGACAATTATTGAACCCGACCTCTGACATTATCAAAGGATTTGTAAACTATTGAACATTATAATGCATAATTTCCCCAGGTTTCATCCACATTAAGTCACCTGTGTCTAGCATAATGCCTGGGATGGCAGCAAGCAGGTGAATGTTGACCAAATCAATTGTCCCCCTGCTCAGTTTCATGACAGGGAACAGCATTTTTCCTTAATGACCACTTTGTAGGCAGCATGTCCCCATCGCTCACGTTAAGCCTGCTGGAGGATAGGCATGGATGCGTCTCGATGCCAGCTATCCCCTGACGTCTCCCTAGCCGAGGAGACAGACGGCACAGTAGAGCCAGTCATTTGAGCAGACAGGAGGAGGCTGACCAGATGGAAGGTGCTTCATGCCAGACCTTCGTTAAGCAGACAAAGTAAGAATACATCTTCATAAATGCAAACTCCGAAATCGAGGTTGGCTGCAGACATTGGCAAACCCACACTGTGATTGTGCAGGCTGGTCTTTGTCTTTCCTTCTTATTAAGATTCCTGTATGTCTGCCTGGCTGGTGAGAATGGAGCGCAGATGGAGGTAGTAGGTTCAGACAGATCTGAACTGGGTTAAGCATGAATCAAAAGCAAGATGGACACTCATGGTATGGGATTACTACAACCCACAAAAAGCAAGAAAAATAATGGGAGAAAATTGGGTCTTCTCTACTGGCAAATAAATCCAAAAAGTACATTGTGAAAATGTTGTGTGAAAAAACATCAAGAACCCATAATCTGTGAACTCCAGGAATTGCAAATGACATGTCTGATCAGAACAGACTTGAATCCCACTTTCACTTATGACATGCTCTTTTCCTCTCAAACAGTGAACAGAAGGATGGTGCTCCCTCATAAGTCTTGAGTCTCTTTGCTAAGGTGAAATCCCTTTGCCTCCTTTTCACTGTACTTTCCATCTATCCATTTCTCACCTGCTCGACCAGTCACCTGAACAAACATAGGTGTTAATGGGGCATCCTGGTGGCTGGTCTGAGCAATGTCCTGTGTGAGCTGGGAGTTTAGAGCTGGCCTGGGGCCTCTCTGTCTTCAAATGTTAAATAAAGGCAAGGACATCACCTACGGTTTCTGAAATAGCATCAGTATTGGAAATGTCCAAGTAAAACCCTTAACCTCTAGGTCTGTTGTGACACTGATTGATCCCCCCTCTCTTCCTCCCCTCATTGACAGGAAATATCAATGATATAGCAATCAAGTAAAAACAAACATTACATTATAATAAATATTTTTTTTAGGTTTTGTACCAGACTTCTGAACCACTGCTCACATCTGCAATTGTTTCAGCAATTCAAATATGTCTGGTGCATAGATGTATTAAAAGGAATACAGCATTGGAGGCAGGTCCCCGTTCATTCCTATAAAAGTTGCTCAGTGGAGCATGAATCCAAAATGGTTTGGCCAGTACGAAAATTTGCTTTGTCGCCAGGCACACTTACTGGAAGTCCTTTGCCACCTCGCCAGTGAAATACAACAATGCATTTGGTCTTTGCAAACAGAAATGATGTGTTTAATAAGTGAGATCCGATCATTAGTGGTCACTTGAAGTGCATGTGGAGATGTATTCTAATGCCAGGTGTGAAGTGACGTACTACAAGAGTTGTCCACATTTTAAAGCTGCAGGTGTAAGCAGGGTTTCGTTCAGAGGTCTGTGGCATTATAATGATAGAAACAGGAGGGCACAATGGGGAAGATTTGAGAGAAAGCCAGGTGTGTGTGTTTGTGTAAATCAGTTTTTTTTTGTAAAACAGCAGATTAAGTAATCCGTCATCTCTTCGGGTTTGTGAAACAAACAGTTGAGCATCACGTCCAATCCAACCAAGTAATCTGTAAACTGTTTGAGGAATGAGAGTCTGCTACAGGAACACAACTCCAAACTGAGCTGGTCCAACCCAGATGCCCTGTTACCACAGCTACTATTCATCCTGTGTGAGTCAGACATTCTCCACTTCAGTGAGGTCAGCTCACACACAACCGCACACGGGAGGAAGGCTCAGGATGCAGTGACAGATAAATGGAAACCTGGGAGGCTGTCAACAATCTTCCACAAAGTAAAAACCCTGTCTCCATACACAAAACTCACAGTCACATTAATCACAATGCAGAGTGTTTGTGTGATTGTACGGAGAGGGAGACATGACCTGCATGAGTAGCAGAGTGCTGTCTAACAAATGAGACTGATATCAGAGCACTGGTAGCTTTGCAGCTCACAGTAAAGATGGCAGCCGTAGAGCTAGACAAGGATGCTGTTCCAAAATTCTGGATTGGGAAAAGTGAATCCGTCATTTATATTTTGCATTTTCTAGTGACATCTGTGACACTTTTGACACAATATAATAATATTGAGGGGAAAATTGAACAGCACAAAAATAGAGGATGAATGAAGAAGAGGTTTACTTGCAGTCTACTTATAAAGCATAGCCTGTGCGCTAACTCAAGTCCACTGATATTCTCACGTCACGTGACACTCTTCTCACTGCAGCATATATCCAACATGCAAATGTTTCACAATCACACACTCTAATTTTCACTCTCATATGCAGTCAAATGCTCACAGTATAGGCAGACATTAAGGACAGCAGAGCTGCAACACGAGCAGTCTAAAGGTAGACAAAACACTGAAGGAGTTCACAGAGTTCAGTAAGGAAAGGATCATGTTTTGACCGGCTTCATTTCAGCCAATTCATTAAAATATTCTCCAGAATATCCTTTATACTATAAGATGTTTTTACAGTTATTTATTCTCTCCAAGACAACATGTTTGCCATTCAAGGAAACAAGTCTGAACTTTGCTTTCTTCAATTTAATATTCATCTGCTGACTAATACCCTTCCACTGCTCAACAACTGCCAAGGTGCCCTCGAACAAGGCACTTTAGTCTTGTTCCAGCGCAGCTGGTCAGCAGCCAACAGCACAGGCTTGTGGCTGTGAAACTCTCAAGCTTGAATGAGTGAAAGCAAAATGAGTAAAGCAGGTCAGTGCTGAGAAAGAGCACATATGCTCAGCCACCTTTCCTGGGATAAAAGAAAAAGGATAGAAAAATCCAATCACGTCAAAAACATCAAAGCCTTCAGTCACCTGAGCAGGAGTCAGAGGAAGGGCAGACGAGATATGAATCATTTACAGGCAATGTAAGGTAAGTAAGGAGAGGGGTGAGCAAGAGGTAAAGAGACAAATACAAACATTTTCTTGGTGACTTAGGGAATTCTTGTGGGCTGTTAATCAAACTCTTATAGAGCAGGAGCACATCCTGTGTATTCTAACAAACAACTTCTCTGTGGCAGTAATATCCATATCTCAGCAGGGGTTCTCTGACATCTGGAAATGGATAAAGAAAAGCTACTCCTCCACCTGTTGGCACAGACACACGCACAAGTTTTTAACATACTGCCAACTCTAGTTGAAAGGTTTGGGTAACAATAAGATGCAATGAAGGCAGTCACCGTTTAAACTACATAGCTATTCAAGTACTATTGAAATGTACGCATTATACTGACAGGCGTTTGTATTATTTTTATATTTGGGGTAGGCTATGTAACTGAAACACCACTGTATAACACTACACCCTACATCCTTTACAATGATCATAAAGTTGTATGCACATCTCTCTAAGCCAATTATTTTAACTTAAAGAGGAAGAGAGAAAGAGAGAGAGCGCGAGTGAGCGAGAGAGAGAGAGACAGAGAGAGAGCAACAGAGAAAGGAGAGCGAGAGATATAGAGATAGAGAGACAGAGAGAGCGAAAGGAGATAGAGAGAGACACAGAGAGAGAGAGAGAGAGACAGAGAGAGAGAGACAGAGAGAGAGAGACAGAGGGAGAGAGAGAGAGAGACAGAGAGAAAGAGAGAGACAGAGAGAAATAGAGAGACAGAGAGAGAGAGAGAGATAGGAGAGAGAGCGCGAGCAAGAGAGAGAGACAGAGAGAGAGACAGAAAGAAAGAAAGACAGAAAGAGAGAGACGCTGAAAAGAGCAGTCCATCCATAGAGAGTGTAATTAGCAGGCTGAGAGCTTACAGGAAGAACCCTGTGAACTAGGACACTTCATTCCCACACAACCTCAGCTGAACTTCTCCTCAGAAAAGACAGAGAGGGAGAGGAAAAAGCTGTCTGTTTGGTCTGCGCATTGTGCATGAATAGGGAGCATCAGGGGAGGCCGTGTAGGCCAGGCACAGCCCTCGGGCAGGAGTAGGGCTGGGGATGGGGCACATACATTGGCCGTGCAGAAAAGCACGAAAAGTAGAAGGAGGAAGCAAAGACAGCAACAAGGGTTAGGAGAGGAGAGTGGTGCAGATGCAGTGAGGTATACTGGGAAAGAAGGGCTGGATGAATGAGCCACAGGAAGAGCTTAATTCAATTAAGCTGCATCAACATGCAATGGGAAAATAAATGTAAATGCCTTTCTCTGCAAGAAAAGATGAGTGAATCAGACCATTTCTGTAATTTTCTGAAACAGACAATCCAACATTCACAAACGCTTCAAACCCTGGCTCCTCATTACATACCATTATTACATAAAACACCTCATGCAAACTAGTTATTTTATAGTCTTACGTTGACCTTAGTGGTTTAGGTGCATACTAGGCCATGTAATCACAACTTCCTTGATTGTGATTGCGACCAGGAACAGGCTTTGTTACATGTCACACCCCTCTGGCCTTTCCCCTTGTTTCCTGTATCGACCCCCACTGAGGACTGTGTAATAAAAGCAAAAATGCACACACAAAATAAATGCATGCAGGAAAAGGTACAAGTGGAATTCAAACAGACCACACATAGAATATATAAAGCGGTTTGTTATCCCAGGGCTGACAAAAAAGTGTGGCCTGAATAAACCCTTCGTATCCCCTCAAAGGACCTGTCCATTTTACTTGCACCCCCTTTATATTTTCCCTCACCAATGACTGCCACCATGTTAATGTTCAGGCATGTGAGTGTGTGGGTCTACAAGATCGGAAGAAGGGGTGGGCATGGAGACCAGAGAGGGATTTAAAGGGTGAGTGAGGTTTTGAGTTGAGGAGGATAGCGTGGAAGGGTAGGGGGAGTTGACAGGGTGAGGGCAAAGACCAAACAAGCTAGAGTTGTAAACACTCCCTCTCTGTGCGCTATGCACCAGCTCTCCCGTGGAGGCAGTCCAGGACAATCTGAGGGCAGGAGAGAGTGAGAGTGAGGGGGAGGGATGGCGGGATGTTTCTAAGAGATAAAAGGAAACGCTGATGTGATTCAGGGAGAGAAAATGAAAACCCTCGAAACTGGAACGGCATATCGAGGAAAACAAAGGAATGTGGAGGACAGGAAGGATGAATGGAGGCTGAGAAAGAGACAGGCATAGACTGTGACCAGCAGAGGGGAAATCTCACACACACACACACACACACACACACACCAAACCTCAATTTTAACCAGCTAATTTTAACCTGCCAACCTGGTATTGAACTCACACTCTTCTATCTCAAAGCCTGACTACAAGACCACTAGACTACCATAACCCTCCTCAGTGACCAGACATTCATATCAGTGGGACTGGCAGATCTAATATAGAGCGCCTTGAGAAGAGAATGATGGGAATAACAGGAGTCCATAAGAAACAAGGAATAAAAAGATATATTGGCACAGAGAAATATGTTAATTTAAGAGGAATGGGAGCAAAGTGTGCACAAATAGAGCCAAAAGGAAATCTTATACCCTCAAAAATCCAGACAGATCTCATAGTGAGTGTGAGGAGCACTGGTTAGAGCCAAGTTTCGTCAGTGCTAAAAGATGCTGTGTTTCCATTCGATGTATCATTTTCCCAGCTCCAACGAAACCTCTCTCTCTCTCTCTCTCTCTCTCTCTCTCTCTCTCTCTCTCTCTCTCTCTGAATGCGGCAACAAATAAAAAGTGAATTACGTGCATTTTTGGACAGTGTTATAAAAGTAGTATAGGTCTTTTCAGGAATAGCTCAGTGCATAGAGAGTGTGTGGTCGAGCAGTTGAGTAGAGAAGAAATGTGAGCATGAACTTCATCCCTGGAGTCACTTTTGTGACTTTTTTTTTTTTTTTCCACTGTTGTACTTTTGTGAGTATGATGTGTACCAATTTAATCTTGTTACATCTATGACATTATGATCCGTTTCTTCCTATAAAAAACAAAACAGTATGCAAACAGTAATAAAGGAGTGTATGTTGAAGTATGCCCAATAGGTCCTGAACCAAAACACTAAAAACAAAACAATTAACAGACTAAAATGAGATGTCCGCAGATACCACAAACACCACATTTACATCAAAGCTCACTGTATTTTGAAACTTCAAAGTCCACAGTTCAATGATGTAACTACTGGGTAATACGACAAAGTCAGGAAATATATATTTAATGGACAATTGGTCAGCCTGGTGGGGGCACAACACTGTCATTGCCCTTCGAAACAGCTGATCCTCGTCCCAGATGCCATTGTATTTTTTTCATTATTAGACATGGCTGATGTTTGAATCAGCTGTCTTTTAGTGCGAGTAGTTAAACAAGCTGCGCTGTCATTCTGCCCAACGTCACAAAGGAAGTTAAGGTTGAGTTATATAAGGGTGAGTTGAGACTAAACGCAAAGCAAATTTAACTGGCAGGAAATGTTATGCAAAATGGTGTGAATGAAGTAATGGGTAATGCAAGCTAAGGTGAAGATACACTCATGCAAGTTGAAAATATGCTAACTTCAATTCACAATACAGTACACACAGTTGATGTGCACATTGCTAGCTAGCAATAGCTAACATCTGCACTGTTGGTACAATGGCCTTTCATGGGAAATGAACATGGACAAACATTCCAGAAGAATTTTCACAGCTGAACATTCACTTTGCATTCAATCTGAGATAATCCAATGTAAAGTAATAAATCGAGTACCAGTGTACAATTGTGCACATTTGTAGCCGAATGTCATCCATGTATACAATCAAAAGTATAACTTGAGCCAGCATTTTCCCTCAGCCTGGACACAAACCAAGAAAACTCTTGTTACCATCACTTTGTAGTTTAAAGTCGTCCATCATGTTTGATTAGATCTAATCTGGGGCTTTAAAATGCTCAAGCAAAGAAGTCTAGTTTCATGTGAAAAGTGAAATAGCAATACTCTATCTATACTGAATCCTATTATTGCACAACTATACTCAGATAATCAGAAAGCCCATGAGCTGAAGCATTGTGTATTCCTAAAATAACAACAGGAGGCAGTGCTGTTCCACCCTAACTTTCAGATATACCTATTGCTACAGCTTTGTATGTCTTTGTGTCTATGCACTAAGGATGTCACAAGAACAGATACTTTGGTACCAAGTCGCCAAAATTCAGAAAAGCTGACGGTACTCGATTTTCTACAGTACCCCAGGTACCATAACTACCGTTGGTACCAGGGGACTTAAAACTAAAGGCATCCTATTGACGCGTTAAAATCCAAAAGGAAATAAGACATTTAAATTTTGATTCTGCTTATCGGTTGCTAAAACACACAAGTCTGGACGTGTCCCCTGGTTTTCTCCTCTGCTCCCTCTCTCACTAACAGCTGTTTGCGCATCCACCTCTCTCTTTCTCCCAACCAAACACACGTTTAGCACACAGTACGCACATATTCAGGGGACGCACCCCATTTTCCCCCTGATAATGGAACATTGTGAACAACAAATTCATGTTAAAATCAGCAGGGGAGCTAGTTAACGTTAGCAGCCAGTATCAGAGGTGCTATTGACTCGTATTAAGGTGCATTCAAGCTCTATTCAGCAAAAATGTGTTTTGGGCGATGGTAAATTATAATGTTACCATGATGTGTTCATATGTAATCTTGTCAAATTCCGTTTTTGGCGAGAAACTTATTCAAGTTTAAAGTTGGTTGAAGGAGATGTTTTCACAGAATTATTAAATTGATATTAGAGAGGGAATTATGACCTGTTAAACGTCCAAACACAATTAACATCCATGCTGAACGGCACAGCATGGCAGGTTCAAAGCGGCCACCCATCGTCCCACCCCCTACAGCACGGATTCAAGCTTTCCTTCGGCCTGCCAAATTCTTTCATTCTTTTTCAACAAGGTCTTAATCTGCTTTGAAACACCGCAGAGGTCTCCAGCAGCACAGCCAGTGGCCCTGGGGGAACACGGAGTGGAAAGTCTTCCTCTCTCACCAGCTCGGTGGACAAAGCGAGTCCCCTCCTCCTTCTCTCTGTGAGGACGAGGGTGCAGGAGAAGAAAGGAATAGCGGAGGACCTGAAATGACCAAACACCACAGGCCAAAATGGGCCACACTCTTCAGACCACACAGAACTACATCACAGGAACCTGCTTTGGAAAAACATATATTCTATATGTATACACATAAATATATATATACATATATATATATATATA